>VZTU01027846.1:120994-146861 GCA_013400835.1 Zapornia atra | reverse complement strand
TGGGCCCCCTGAAGAGCAGAGCTGAGTGGTGGGGGGCAGATGTGGAAGGAGTAGAGCTCAGCCTCGCTCTCTCCCCTCATCACTCACCTTTTGGGGACAGTAACCATGCAAACCCCCCTGTCTGATGGGCAGGGGCTGCTGCCCAGCACAGAAGCTGAGCAGAATGTGGCCCCAGCTCTCCAGGGCTGCAGCTTGGAGCAGCCTCAGTCCATCTGAACTGATCTCCCTGGGCACTCAGACTGTGCTTCACAGCATCTGTGGTGGGGAGGGAGCATCAGGGAGCTTCTCACCCCAGGCAGGGTTTCATACCGACAGCTGAGCAGCCACAGAGACACTCATTTGGGGGTTGGGGGCTGATATCCTTCCCTGCCCCTCTGACCCTGCCCTGGTGGGATTCCCAGCTGCCACAGAAAGTTCAGCATCGCCCCTGATGTATGTCAGAGTGATCCCCAGCCTGCTGCAGTTCTCCTCCAACTCCCCAGAACAGCCCCAAACCTCTCCCCATCCCACTCCATACTCCTCCCCAGCACCCAGCTCTGGCCCTGCTGAGGAAATTCGGAGCAGAGGAGGGGTTATTGTTCCCCTGTTTGCACAGGAACAGTGCAGAGTGGAGGGGCTGGGATCCCTCCCACTGCCCCAGCCCAGGCTACCTTCCCCTCCCCATCCTCTGTGCTGGACCCTGGGAGGGAGCACCCGTGCTGGCCCAAGCCGAGCTGCTGCTGGCCACTGCTTGGCTGCCCTGGGGAGCTCGTGTGGGGCCTGGCTGTTGTCCCTGTGCCTTGTGATGTGAGGAGGGGCACGTATTGCACCGCTGCCTGGGGTCAGAGCTTGCTCAGCCCCGTGGCTGCACGTGCAGCCTGGCTCGATCGCTCTGTTTGCAGAGCAAATAAAGGCTCCACCAGCAGAACTCACCATTTCCCTGGGACTCACAGGAGTGGATCAAGGCTGCCTAATAGCTGGAGGTGTGACTGAGCCATAGCTGCTGAACAGGGCTGCTTGTTTTGCCTTGTAAACACAACTGTTCATCTCTCCAGGGATGAAAAAAAAAAGCTTTTAAAAAAAAAATAGCATACTATTCCCTGTAAGCATTCCACCCTTCCAGCTGGGAAATGGGGACAGGAGGCTCTGAAAATGGAAAGGAAAAATGGAGCCACTTGTCATTTGTGAAAAGCAATGAAGTGGTTAGTGCTTGAAAGCCTGGCTTTCAAGAGCTGGGGGAGAGAGGGGATGGCTTCCTGCGCTGCTGAGGGCTTGGCTGTGCCTCAGATACCTGCCTCTTGAGTTCCCCAGCACGGAGCCAGAGGGGTTCCCTGTACAGAGGCAGGAGAGATTCCTGGGGAGAGCCACAGCCTGAATGCAAGGCCAGGTTGGATGGGGCCCTGGGCAACCTTGTGTAGCTCCAGGCCTGGAGTTTGGTGTCCCTGCCTGTGGCAGGGGGGTTGGAGCTCTGTGATCCTTGGGGTCCCTTCCAACCCAGACCAGTCTGGGATTCTATGATTCTATGAATGCCTGTGGGGATAGTGGGCTGAGAGGGAGCAGGGTGATGGATACGGGGTGATTGATACGGGGTGATGGATACAGGGTGATTGATACAGGGTGATTGATACAGCTTTGGATGCAGTGATTAAGGAATCATTAGCATCTTGTCTTGATCATGTGATGAGCTTTCCTGGTGGGATTCAGCTCTGGGCTGAGCTTTCCTGGTGGGATTCAGCTCTGGGCTCTCTGAAGTGTATTTGCTCTCAGCCTGTGTTACAGTAAGTGCGGATCACGCCCGCTGCTGGCTGTGATCCCTGTTCCTTGGCCAGACACCAGCCCCAGTGATTCCAGCCTTGCCTGTCGGTGCCTAACTTTCTCCTTGCTGTTTTAGACTCCTCCTTCCTTTCCCTGTCCCACCGTGCAGCATCATGGTTCTGTGCATTGGGTGGAGGAAACATTTAAGTGTCTGGAGCCTGAAGTGGATGTGTCTAGCATCCTCCTGCATTCTCTGTGCAACTCAAAGCAGCCTCCAGCCTCCCTTCCCACCCCCAGCCCCACACCCCAGCCCCGATTCCAGGCTGGAGAGCCTTCAGCTTTAGGGCTTTGCAGCACGAAAGGCAGGAGATGGGTGGTGATGGGTGAGGGGTGGCGAGTCCCCAGGGTTCAGGTGACTCCCAGGGGTTTTCAGGGGGTTGCACCCAGGGAGGGTGCCGTGCCTCAGACACACAGACAGAGTGTTTGTATTGCTGAGAGATAATCTTTTAAGCTTTCAGATGCAGACATGTCAAGCCAAGTGTCGGCGTTGCCCTGGCGATGCGATGCATCAGCCCCGGATGCTGCTGTGTCTGAGCGCATCAGTCTGGAATGTGATCACCGTTTGTTTGTGCTGATAAGCCTGGGAGGGGGCTGGGAAGGAGCTGAGGAGCCAGGGAAGAGGGCTGGCTGCCCCACTGCAGTGGGGACACCAGAGCAGGGGGACAGACCTGCTCCAGAGGTGCAGGAGAAGCCATGGTGTGCCTTGGTGCAGGAGGGATCCGCTCAGTGTGGCTTTGGGTGCCCGTTGGGTACCAAGGGATGGTTTCCCCTCAAGATCCTCCCTTGGGCTGATGGGTCAGAGTAGCTTTAAAGGAGCCCAGTGCTGTTGAGTGGGAATGCCCTGCCAGGTGAGTTCGAGGGTTGAGGTGATAAAGGCAGGTGGAAGAGCAGCTCATCAGATTGGGAAGGGGAGAGGGATGGACCCAAACCTCCTCGGGCCTGGAAGGGGAAGAGACACTGATGTGTGCAGGTCTGGGGAGCAGGGAGTGTTGGCTGTTTGCTGGGGCTGGGCTGGGCAGGAGGAATAACACCTGAGCACAGCAGGGCTGGTGCTCCACACCAGACAGCTCTGGCATCCTGGTGCCACCTGCAAGAGCTGACATAGGAAGGGCAAAGTGGCCTGTGGCTCCAGGCTGCTCAGGGTGCCAGCACCCCCAGGCTGCTCAGGGCCAGCACCCCCAGGCTGCTCAGGGCCAGCACCCCCAGGCTGCTCACACTCAGCACACTTCCCCATGTGCCCCCACGGGGTTTTCTTCCTTTAAGGGTTTTACTGCTCTAATCAGATCCCCTGCTAAGGCGATTCCAATGCCTGCACAGGATGAGTCATTGAAGAGCTTGTGAGCGAGCTGTGAGCTCAGAGCAGCTCCCCTTGCTGTGGCTCTTGGGGATCCCCCTGGCCCCAGAGCAGCTCCCCTTGCTGTGGCTCTTGGGGATCCCCCTGGCCCGTACCAGCCCCACTTTGCTGCTGGCTCTGGAAGTCTTTGTGCAAGGGCAGAGCAGCGAACTGCTGGGGGAGTGGTGCCTCCTCGTACAGGGATGAGTGTGGGATGGAATCTTTTCCATCACTGTTTACTTTTTCTTGCTTTCCTTCTCTGTGCACCCTGCTTTTCCCTGTTCCAAGCATTCCTGGAGTTTCCAAGGATGCTGTAAGGCTCAGCCTGCGTTGGGTACTCAGCTCCATGCGCACAGCTCAGGTCTGGGCTCATCTCTCACAACTAGCTCAGAAAAAGCCCCCTGCACTTCTTGACCACAGCCTGCTCTTAAATTCATGAGGAACCTGATTCCCCCGGTGACCACGTGGCTCCTCTTTTGCTCTGACACAGCAGCAGAGCCTCGGAGAAGAGGATGTCCCCAGGGACCCTGCAGAGCATCAGCAGGAGGAATTGGGATCGGGGGCGCTGCCCCAGAGGGCAGGAGCTGGGGGGCTGGGGAGGGCATCCAGAGCATCATCCCCTCTCAGCCTGCTCTCTCCCCTTCCCCACAGGGCTCTGCCACCCCTGGCAGCACGAGGGAAGATGAACAAGATGAAGAATTTCAAGCGGCGGTTCTCGCTCTCGGTTCCGCGGACAGAGACCATCGAGGAGTCCCTCACCGAGTTCACAGAGCAGTTCAACCAGCTCAACAACAGGAGGAACGAAGGTAAGGAGCCCCCCCTGGCCCTGCCACCGTGCTGGGGTTGGTCGGGAGCACCTGGGGTCAGGGCAGCATCCCCACTCCCAGTGAGCATCTCCATCCCCCCCCCCAGCCCTTCTCTGGGTGTGTTGATGTGGGGAAGGTTCTTGTCCCCGGTGGTGCTTTCCCCACCCATCCAGCAGGATTAAGATCCCCTTGTCTTTACATCTGATCTGAAGAGAGATTTGCCCTTGCATAAGGAAAGCCTTATAGGAAGGAAAGGTACTTGCAGGGGACAGGGAGGAGTGACACATCTGTGGTTAAGGTAGAGAGGGGGAAGAAGGGATCTCCTCCTCCCCAAAGCAACAGTGGGGTTTGAGGCTGACACTTCCACTGAGCCAAAGGGGCTGCTTGGGGGAGCATCTGAGGCTCAGCAAACCATCCTTTGCTCCCTTTTTCTCCTGGGGTGCAGCTGCTGAGGCCGTGGGGAGCAGGGAGGTTGAGGGTTAACATGGGCTGAGCAGGGCACATCCTTTCTGCAAACAGAGCAGCCGCCCCGCTGCAGGCTGGGACAGGCTCTGCTCTCTCCAGCCACGGGCATACCAAGGGGGAGCTGGGGATAGCAAGGGAGAGGCCATGCTGGAGGCATAAACTGGGAGCAGATCCTGCCAAGGTGGCTGTGCAGGGACAAGCAGGCAGAGCTGCTGACAGGCAGGCAGCTGGAAACCTGATAAAGCCAGACTGGATGCATCCAGGGGGAAACTCGCTGCTGCTGGAAGGCTGAACCACTGCCAGTGATCATGTCAGGCTTGCTGCTGCCTCCTGCCCCCTGCCACAGGCCAGCCCGTTGGTGCCTTGGTGCCCTCAGCTCCCTTTGGGTCCTGTTCAGGCTCTTCTCCCCTCACCCTGCAGCCACCATTGCTGGAAACCTTTGCTGCAAGCAGGGGCTGAGCCCGTGATGTAACTGCCTGGCACTTGCCTCTGCCCCAGCAGGGAGGTGCCAGCTAACCTGCTTGAAAGGAGAGATGCTGTAACCTAATTTAAACCTGCCTCTCCTCACTCCTGCATCTCCTGACGCTCTTCTTTATCCCTCCAGACACGCAGGCTGCCCTGAACAGCATCCCTTCACAGCTTCCTTCCCTGCTCCCCCTGACACACACCTCCCCTCACACCTTAGCAAGCAGTGAGGGCTATAATTAGACTTGAGCCCTTAATTAGCTGTGCAGAAGCTGTGGGGATAAAGTGGTGCAAGGCTATGGAAGTCCTGGGCACCGACAGCTGCTGCTGGTGTTGCCACCCTTGGGGGACCTGTGCTCTGGTTTGGCTGAGCCTGGGCTCGTTATCCCCTCAGTGCAAACCCAGCCTTTGTCAGGGGTGATTTTCCCATTCCTCTGCTTTAATGAAGCTTCATTCATGGTTCTTCCTTTGCCCTTGGATGGCAAACCAGTGAGTGCAGCATCTGCCTGTCCCCTGCCCCTGGGTTCTGGTCTGGCTCCAGAGGGAGCTAGGAATGAATAGGAGGTAAGTCAAGGTGAGCTGAGTCCTGGGCTGGTACCAGACTGGGATACATGAATAATTAGGAAATCCTCCTGCCTGGACCCCATCAGGGGCTGGGGGCTCTGCCAGCCCTACCCGTGGGGTGTGTACAGCTCCTCATGTGCTGCTATGGGATAACCCGGTGCCAGACCCTCTGGCTGGTACATCCCATCCTGCCTGGACCCCACCACAGCTTTCCCTCCCTCCCAGTGCCCACCACTTCCCAGCACGTGGTTCCCAGTCTGCCCCAAGCCCCCTCCCACGCAGGACAGACAAACAGCACTGCCCAGGCCATGCCCACCACCCCTCCTGCCCGAGATCTCTTGATGCTTGTGTACCAAGAGCCCCATCAGCCACATTGGTCTGAGGTCTGAAGTGTCTCTTCTGCTGGGTGATAAACCCCTCTGGGCTGGAGGCTCTTCACCAGGAGGGTTTGGCAGGGGGTCAGCAGGGGCAAGGTGGAGGCACCAGGTTCCCAAGCAAGGAGGCATTAGGCTGTGGCATGGGAGCACGATGCTCCAGGTGTGTGTGGGGGGAACAGGATGGGTCTGGTGGTGCTGGAGGGGATGAGGAGAGGGGGTTTGTGTGCAGGTTGCTCTTTTGTGGGGTTTGGTGGGGAGGTTTGGGAGCTGCCTGGTCTGGAGAGGGCTCTGACATCAGGGAGGCAGACGTTCCCTCTGAGGTGTGGGTCACCTTCCTTGTACAGATGGAGAAGTGGAGGTGCTGAGAGGCAAAGTGACTTTGCAAGAGTCATACTGAGAATGAGAGCCAGGAAAGAGCCACAGCACTGGCTCTACTGCTCCTTCTCCATGAAACAGGGAAGAGCTTTGCTTCAGGTTTCACCTTCCTGGCTCAGGATCCCTGACTGTGCCCTGGGGCTGGCTCTGCTGCCAGGCAGCAGGTCCTTTCCCTCCATGACCCAGGACAGTTCAGTCTCTGTGATCACTTCTCCAGACCAGAGCGTTAATCACAGCCCAGATCAGCACATCATTCCTTCTTTCATCACCTCACACAGCTCTTCAGGGAATTGCTTTGCAGCTTTTATTATCCCTCCAGCATCAGCAGTCACAGGGTATCAGCGTTCACAGGTCACAGCAGCCTGCAAATCCTACACTGGGAGCGTCCCTGGGGAGGGTGGGGATGCAGGGGCTGGCAGACCCTCCTCCTGGGATGCTCCAAGAGCACGTGTGGGGCTGCTCTGGCTCAGGCAGTGGGATGAGGCAAGGCTGTCTTGTGGGTAGGAACTGCCTCATCTGTCAGTGCCATGGTGGGAAGTCCCCAGCTCTGCCCTCTCCATCCCATAATTCTCGTGACCTCACCCACAGAGCCTGATAAAATTGAGCCCTGGGAGAAGCAGGAGCCAGCAAATGGAAAAGCAAACAGCTTTCCAGCCTGGACACATCCCATCCTGGGCAATGTCACCTTGATGGAGTCTGACAGGCACGGGGGTGCCTGTGGTGGGAGCAGAGCTTGCTCGCAGCCCACCTTGGGGTGCCTGACACCCCTCCACCCTGCCGTGCCTCCTCCCCACCCCCCAGGCAGCACACCCTTTCCTCAGCCACAGTGGCTGCTGAGCAGGAGAGGCAGGGGTGGAAGGGAGCCCCTGGGTTATGGAGAGCCCAGCCTGGGCTCTGTGCAGTACCTGACATCCTTGCAGGATGCCAGCACCATCCCCATGTCCTCTGAGATGGGGAACCCTCCTCATGGCTGCTCCAGCCTCACATCCAGGGGCTCTCTCCTTTCTTCCCCAGTCACACATACCCCTCCATACTCCAGATTTTCAGAGGTATCAGGTCCTGGGTGCTCCTGTTTCCTTTGCTGAGGGCTGGTGGCTCCCAGCAATAGCTGGCATGTACCAAGGCTTCACCCCAAAACAGCTACTGCCTGGTCTGCCCTCTGAGGCCAAATAAGGCCAGATAAGGCCTCAGTGCTCAGGCTGCAAAGCCTGTGTAACTCCCAGCTTGCTGAGGCATAAATCAGAGCCAGACCTGGCCTTCAGAGTCCAAGGCCACAGAGAAGTGATGGTGAGGGGGAGGATGAATAATCCCAGCGCTGAGCTCAGCCCTGCCTCTGGGAGAGGAACAGAGCCCTGAGAGGAGGCAAAGTGATTAAAAGTTCTAAGCCAGGCAAGCAGTGAAGGGTTCTGGCCCCTTTCCTTGGGAGATCAAAGCTTGTTTTGGCACAGGCTGTTTAAATATATTTATAAAAAAAAAAAGGCAGGAGGCTCGTCAGAGGCAGCAGCTGCCTCTGTGGGCTCACTTCAGTTTGCTTTGATATCCCATGCAGCCTCATTATGCCCAGAGTGCCAGGGCTCACTGTAACCCCCATGCAGTGGGGAGCAGAGTCGAGCAGGCCCTCACTCACCTTGGCATGCCCACAGCTTCACACCTCCTTCCACAAGAACCCAACCAGGTTCTCCAAGCCCTGGGGCAGCCCCCGTCCCATGAGAGCATCTCTGCGGGGTGGGGTATCCCTGGGTGCTGTGGGCACCTCGTGGGGGATGCAGGATGGGCTGGCACATCCTGCCTGCTCTTTCTGGCCCCAGGGCAGCCCAAACACCCATTTTTTGGTGGTTCTTTTCACATCTTTCTGCATGATCCCCTTCCCCCTTGTGTGCACAAGGATGTCCAGGTTGTCACCTTACGCCTGGCTTTCCACCTGATGCTCTTGTGGATGAGACTGACACTAACCTACATGGTGGGCTGCTGGGTCAGAGGGGCAGTGCTGTCTGTTGGCAGGTTTTGGGGGACAGGCTGCATCTTTTACCAAGCCCCTGGGCTTGTTAGCCTATGGGAATGAGCACAGACTCACCCAAACTGGCATTTAAAGTGGGTTAGTTGAACTCTGTTCCATCACATGTTAAGTGGCCTCTGTTTTGGGTGGGGTTTGGGGTTTTTGGGGGTTTTTTTTTTGGGCAGATGATTTGCATGGGAAATGAGTAAGTTAACAGGATTTGATTCAGTTGAATTGATCCACGTGGATTTTGTACCTGGGGTTAATTCAGGGGGCATTTCCTAACTGTCCCTGCACAGATGGCCAAAAAAGGGACAGGGACCAGAGTCCCACAGTGGTCCTGGGAGAAGGGGTGACTCTCTGCCTCCTTGCTTGTCTGCCCAAAAACTCCTTTCAGATGCTCTGGGGTGCAGTGGCACAGGCTGGACACATCCCTTAGGTGTCTGTTGAGGACACCCTGTGTCCCCTGGTGACCATGGCGCAAACCCGCATCCTTTCCCAGGTCACTTGCCTGCCACCTCTCATCCATCAGCTGGGGGAGCTGCAGCCAGGTCGCAGCCCTGCTCACTGCCCGTGAAAGCCAGCCCTCCCTCCCCAGCCCTGAGCACTGAGATCATCGCTGGCTGCCCGCCTGTGCTGGGAGCTGCCTTCGGCGTAGCTCTGCACCCCCTGGGGAAAGGAAAGGGCTTGGCAAGGGGCACCGCAAAGGTGGGAAGGGAAGAGAGGTGTATGGCCACTGGGAAGGGGACAAGACACTTGTCCCTGCTTGGCCACACACCTCTGCAGAGGCAGTCAGAGGGGGATGCCTACATCTCTTGGGTATGTGATGCTCCTGCATCCCAGCACGCCCAGTTAGCACTGCCTCCTCCCTCCCAGCACACCCAGTTAGCACTGCCTCCTCCCTCCCAGCACACCCAGTTAGCACTGGCTCCTCCTAAACAGCCCCTTGGAAAGAGCATCCCTGTGTGTCAGGGGAATCCCCTGGGGTACAGGTGACCTGCAGTGAACTCATCCCTGTTTCTCTGTGCTGCTGTGGAGTCTCCTGTGCTGGAACATTCCTCCCAACCAGCTGTTAATTACAGAGCAAGGAGGTCTAAGTGCAAGCCTCAGACCAGAGACCAGAGGGAGCTCAATGGCTTATTTTGTTCTCATTTCTTGCTCCTTTCAGGGTTTCTTGGGTTTGGGGAGGCTTCACACCTGGAGTCCCAAGAGAAGGGTTGTTTTTCTGGGCTGCTTTGGTTTTCAAGAGAGCTTTTGTGCCCCTCAGGGCTGTGTGCCTGGCTGTGTGCCACAGGTTGGGGCAGGAAAGCCTGGAGTGGTTTGTCTCACAGTAAGCAACTCTGCAGCCTTTCATCCCAGACACTTTCTTCTGAGAAATGGTCACATCCTCAGAGGGAAGGACATTGACATGGGTGAGTTCTGCTGGGTCCTGAAGCAGATCAGGGTCGTGTGTCTGCCTGCTCCCCAGAGGCAGGATGCTCTGTTGTGCTTCTGCACAGACCCAGCACAGAGGGATCCAGAGCCATGGGTCTGATGTGATGATAGTGGAGATAAGGCCGGGAAGTTAAAGGGAATACTCACCCCTAAAAAGCCCCGTGGTGCTGCCGTGGAGGGGTGAGCTGCTGGGCAGTGCTGCCTGGGTGGTTGAGCACTAGGTGGGGCTGTGGAGGATCTGGGTGGCCTGGGGTGTGAAGTGGTTCCCTCTCCACACCCCTTCCCCGTCTGTCAAAAGACTTTCATTGCCGAGGGGATGCATGAGGATGCTTTGGGGGTGCTGCTGATGCACCAGAAGCCTGGAGCAAAGAGCAGGTATTCCCTCTGCATCCTGGATGTAGAGAAGGGAGAAGACTTTGCCGTGGCCCCAGAGCATCTCTGGACCTCCCTGCCTTGCCTCCTCTGCCGCAAGTGCCTCTGGCCTCGGCACTTCAGCTACCACTCCAGCAGCAAACTGTCCTCTCCTTTCCTCCTCAGACCTGGCTCAAGGGCACCTGCAGCTGGGACACCTGGGCAGGGACTTCCGAGCAGACACCAGCCCCATGTCCCCCTCGGAGGTGGAAGGCCAGTCCCCGATGGCCGTGTGCTACCGCAACAACACCCAGCGCCGCTTCTCCACCGAGGCAAGTACTGCCCCAGGAGGGACATGGGGAGCCCTGGTTGTCACCTGGATTGATCCCCAGGGACCTGGGGCTCTCAGACACGAGCCCTCCTGGCTGAACTCAGCACAACTCCCGTGGCACCAGTGTGGTGGCCACGGACACACACCTTCCCTCTTCCTTGGCCCCAAGGGTGCCACAGATCCTGTGGCTTTACCATGAAGAAGCGTTTTCTCCTTGAGTGGCTCTGCACTGCCCTTTCCTGGGTGCACTCATCACCCTCCCTTTGGGCTCTCTCCACAGGATGTCAGCAAGCGTCTCTCCCTGCCCATGGACATCCGCCTGCCCCCTGAGTTCCTGCAGAAGCTGCAGATGGAGAGCCCGGAGTTCCCCAAGCCCCTCAGCAGGATGTCCCGGCGGGCTTCCCTCGTAAGTCTCAGCACCTCACTCCACACACACGGGTGCCAGGCGGCAGGTGCAGGTGCTGATCGTGTGCAGTCGTGCCCTGCTGTGTTAGTCACTAGCACACACACACACACCCCCTGCCCATGCAAATCACAGCATCACAGAGCTGTAGGGGTGGGAAGGGGCCTCCAGAGCCCATGGGGTCCAAGCCCCTGCCCAAGCAGGGTCCCTAGGACAGGGCACACAGGGCGGTGTCCAGACGGGGCTGGAATGTCTCCAGAGAAGGAGACTCCACACCCCCTGGGCAGCCTGTCCCAGGGCTCCCTCACCCTCACTGGGAAGAAGTTCTTCCCCAGATTGGTGTGGAACTCCCTGTGCTCCAACTTGAGCCCATCGCCCCTTGTCCTGTCCCCACAGACACTGAGAAGGGGCTGCCCATGTCCCCCTGTGTCCCACCCTTCAGATATTGATAACCACTGATCAGATCCCCTCTCAGGCTTCTCTTCTCCAGGCTGAACAGCCCCAGTTCTTTCAGCCTTTCCTCACAGGGGAGATGCTCCAGGCCCTTTCCACATGCTCCCAGTAGCACACATTCCCCCCCTCCCATTGCACATACACATCTCTGCATCACTCCTACGTGTCTCTGCGTACTGCTCTGCACATCCCCAGGCCTGCACACTCACCCCTGCACATACCTGGCTTTCCTCTTGGCCTGGCTCCTTCCACATGGGAGGAGGTGGAAAAGCCTCTGGAGCATCTGCTAGTTGAAATGCAAATGATGATAAATAATTAATTAGCTCGTGGGCCAGCGTTAGTGGTGGCATTTCAGATTCTTTACTGCAGAGCATCAGTTCATGTAGGACCAAAAACCAGGTGCTCTGCTTACAAATGTGTCCTGCTGCCCAGAAGAGCTCAGTGCTGTGTAGATACAACAGCAAGGTCTCAGCAGGTGTCTTCAGATCCAGCATGGCTGTTTGGGGTGGGGGGGAGAAGGGAAGGAGAGCTTGCATTTGCTTCCCTGTTTCTGTCTAATTGATAAAACAGGCACAGCCAAAGCAATGTGCTGTTAATATTCATGGTCTCCTCCATGAAGAAGACATGCTCCTCCTGCAAACCTCGCTGCCTGGCTCTGCACCTCAGATTGCAGCAGGAGCTTCATTTCCAGGCTCAGGATACGTTTGTTCCCCAGGATACACGAGGGGTTTGGGGAAGGCACAATGGGGTAACACCCGCAGTGCTGCCCACTGGGCTGGCAGAGGGCAGGGGCACCGTGCAGGCTGCAGCCAGCCTGGGCCTCGGGGTGTTGGGGCCCTCCTGGCTTAAGCAGCCAGGCTGTGGTGGGGGGTTCGTGGTGGGTTGCCTGGTTGGCCTTCCCTGCCTTCTCCAGGAGAGTAATGGGGGGGTTGGACCGATGTTCTCCAGAGGTCCCTTCCAACCCTGTCATTCGGTGATGCTGTGCTTGGGTCAGCTGGGCTGCTGTGTGCAAACACCCCCCCAGATGATCTGTGGCCAAGCTGCTACTGTTCAGCATCCTTCGCCTTCCTCCCTGGAGCTGAAGCCAGCCCTGGATGAGGGCCCCCCACAGCGATGTTTTCCATTCTCTCTTACAGTCAGATATCGGCTTTGGGAAGCTGGAAACGTACGTTAAACTGGATAAACTGGGAGAGGTGAGTAGGCTATGAAACCCCTGTGAGGATTAAATTAAGGGGGCAGCTTGGAGTGCACAGGGCAGACTGTAGCCGAATTTCTCCATCATCTAGCAATTTTTGGACCAGGGGCTTTCAGACTTGGCCCTCTGGCTTCAAATCACCCTCCCTGCAAACATTAGGGAGCGGGTGGGTGCTGTTGCACCCTGATAAACAGCCTGCCTGGCTTGTATTTTCTCTCTCCCCCTCAGGGCACTTACGCCACGGTCTTCAAGGGGCGCAGCAAGCTGACTGAGAACCTGGTTGCCCTGAAGGAAATCCGCCTGGAGCACGAGGAAGGGGCACCTTGCACAGCCATACGGGAAGGTGAGGGCAGGAGGGCTTTTCCCCACCCCAGCCCTGGGGAGCAATGCCTGGTGCCGGGCAGGTTTGGGGTGGGTGGTGCAGGAGGATGTGTGTACCTGCAGATCCCGCTGCCCCAACCCAACGTGTCCTCCTCTTGCAGTGTCGCTGCTGAAGAACCTGAAACACGCCAACATCGTGACCCTGCACGACATCATCCACACAGAGCGCTCCCTCACCCTCGTCTTCGAGTACCTGGTGGGTTTGGGAGGGGGGAGGTGTCTTTCTGTGGGAATGGAGGGGGGTGAACCTGCCTTTCTGCAGGTCCTGCTGGGAGCCAAGGGAGGGAGAGGCTGATGTGTGCTTCCCCTTGCAGGACAATGACCTCAAACAGTACCTTGACAACTGTGGGAACCTGATGAGCGTGCACAACGTGAAGGTAGGGTGGTGCTGCTGGGGACCCCGTATCCCTGCCTGTCCCCACGTGCAGGAGCATCCCCTGGGTGTTGCAGGGCAGGGTGAAGTTCTTCAGTTCAGCTTCTTTCCTCCCACCTTTTTCTGATGCTCCACCAGCTTTTCTCCACTCACCGCCCCCCTACATAAAGTCCCTCTGCATGTCAACTTTGTTCTCCCCCTTTCTGCATTGCTGGTGATGGGCCTGAACGTTTGTCTACCACATGTCCTACCCCAGGCCAGCTCTGAGGGGTCTTTTCTGGCCATAAGTTCACAGCAGACTCACGTTTGATCCCGGTGTCCCTGTGCTAAACGCAGCCCCCTTCTCCTCCCTCCAGATCTTCATGTTCCAGCTCCTGCGTGGCCTGGCTTACTGCCATGGGAGGAAGATCCTGCACCGAGACCTCAAACCCCAGAACCTGCTCATCAACGAGAGGGGAGAGCTCAAGCTGGCTGATTTTGGTGGGTGGGCCTTTCTGGGGGGGAAGGCACAGCGGTGCAGGGGGGTGCAGCTGGGTGATGCCCACCCCTTTCCTCCTCAGGACTAGCCAGGGCCAAGTCAGTCCCAACGAAGACGTATTCCAATGAGGTGGTCACGCTGTGGTACCGGCCCCCCGACGTCCTGCTGGGATCTACTGAGTACTCCACCCCCATCGACATGTGGTGAGCTTCCCAGGGGCTCCCAGACCGTGGGCTGGGCATATCTGTCTGTCTGCCAGTGCAGCACTGCAGTGCTGGCTACACCAGAGGGTGGTGGGATGTCCCAGAGTCACCCTGTGCCTGTGTCCCCTGGGGTCTTTGGAGCACACTGCCCACATCCAGGCTGAATGGTGACCTGTAGCAGAGAGGGGGGACAGCTCTGGAGCTCTTTTCCATCTGCAGGAATCTCAAGGTCAAGGGGTGGTGGGGTGTCCACAGGGCTTCCCCCTCACCAATCCCAGGCTCTCTGCCGTTCTCCAGGGGTGTTGGGTGTATCCACTACGAGATGGTCACCGGCCGGCCCATGTTCCCCGGCTCCACGGTGAAAGAGGAGCTGCATTTGATCTTCAGGCTGCTGGGTGAGTGTTCTGCTGTCTCCCAGATCCCCACGCGAGGGCAGTGCCTGACTGCGGGACTGTCACTGCGCACAGCCGGGGGAGCTGCTGGCAGAGCCTGGCCCGGGCAGGCGTGGGCAGAGGCTGCCCGCAGCCCCCCCTGCCCAGCTTGGTCATCAGACGTGTGGGGGTGAGGTAAGGGTGAGGAGCTCTTCCCTCCCCCTCACACCATCACGGGTGGGATGCACGGGGGAGTCCCAGCCTGACACAGAGATCCGTGCCCTCTCTGGATGCCAGCACTTCTCTCTGAGCAGATGAGGAATGCAGGTTTCCCTCTCTCCCCCTCACAGGAACCCCAACAGAAGACACCTGGCCTGGAATAACATCTAATGAGGAGTTCAAGGCTTACAATTTCACCCAGTACCGGGCTCAGCCGCTCATTAATCACGCCCCAAGGTACCTCCCTGAGCGGGGACACATAAGGCTTGGTGGGCTGGTGCTGGCTGTGGCTGAGAACCTGGGGGGACCAGCTCCACCCCCCCAGCAGCCTCTGGATGCAGCTGTGTGCTGGAGGTCCCATCTGCCGCTTGCCCCTCCTTGTGGTGTCTCCTGGGTGCAGTAATGAGCCGGGTTTTATTTCCTCCTTCTCTCAGGCTGGACTCAGAAGGCATCGACCTGCTGATGAACCTCCTTCTGGTGAGTGGTGGAGAGGTCCAGGTGGGTGGCAAAGGGGTTTTCTGGAGTGAAGGCACACCGGCTGCCCTCACACTGTGCTTGGAGCCAGGCAGAAGAGAAGCTGTGACTGCAGAATAAGCCATGGCCCTGCAGCTAGGGTCTGGAGATGCTATCCAAAACCACCTCCTGGTAGGGACAGCAAGCCATCCTTCCCCCTGTGCCCTCTCACACACAAGTGGGAGGGATACAAGCCTGGTGATGCACATGGTGCAGCACGGCTGGTGTGCTCCTGCACTCACACAGCACCTTCTGCCCCTCACATGTGTGCCAGCAGCACCGCTCATGGGCCCACACCCCCCCCAGTGTGCACAGTGTTGGGGCACACCATGTGGTGTGTGAGACATTGCTTGGGTGCTCCAGGAGTGGATAGGCACAGCAGGGACGTGCAGGGCTGTCGTGGTGTCTCCTGTGTGAGTGTGTGTGTGTGTGAACCCTGTCTCACCCCCTTCTCTGGGGCTTTGTGCAGTACGAGGCCAGAGGCCGGATCTCGGCGGAGGCGGCCCTGCAGCACGCCTACTTCAAGAGCCTGGGCGAGCGGGTGCATCTCCTGCCCGACAGTAAGTGCCTCTTGCCTGGGGGGACGTGGGGCAAGGAGCTGCTCTGCGGCCCTGGGGAGGTGGTTTGCAGCCTTGGGATGCCTCCTGGCTCACTCAGAGGTGCTCCTGCAGCAGAGCGGGGGTGGGGGCTTGGTGACAGGCTCAGGAGAGCGAGGAGCAGTTTGGGGTTGAGAGAAAAGCTCTGCTGAGGGGTGCTGTGTCACCAGGGCACTGCCAGCCCTCCTGGCTTTAGGTTTGTGGACTGCTGCCAGCTCAGCCAGTTAGACTGACCCCTCTTTCTCTGCCCCCCTCTTGCCTAGATGTCTCCATCTTCTCCCTGAAGGAGATACAGCTTCAAAAGGACCCTGGGTACCGAGGCTCAGCCTTTCAGCAGTCAGGTAGGGTGGGGAGAAACCACGCTGAGCTCTCCCAAGTGATGCCATCGACTGTGCTGGCACCAGGGTTACTCCCAGTGGGTCCCACGTAGGAAAAAGCCAAACCTGCTCCCTGTTCCTGGCTTTGGTCCACAAATCACCCCTGGGGCATCCTTCCTTGTCACTTAACCACATCATGGTGACCGAAGTCTGGGTGCCCTGACGCACAGCACCCTCTGAGTGCACCACGGGGCTCAGCTTCTCTGCCAAGTGCCAGTCTGGCCCCTCTGACCCGTCCCCCTCTCTCTCTCTTCGTCAGCCCGAGGGAAGAACAGGAGGCAGAGTATATTTTAAAACCTGGATCTCGTGTTCCCCTTGTCACCATGGAGATCAAAGCACTGAGGAAGGAGACGGCAACACACTCCCACCCGACCCACCACCGAATTACTGGCTCGAGCAGGACGATGCTGCAGTGCCCGTGGCTGCAGGCTCTCTCCTGCCCGTCCCCACAACCACAGCCCCCAGCAGCTGCTCTCGATGGACCTGGGGGCCTTTCTCCCCCTCTTATTTTCATGTTGCCCCCATCAGATGTGAGCTGCCACCCTCTGGACCGGTGCTCTGGTGAGGAGCTGCCCTGCGCATTACCCAGAGCACAGGGTCGTGTGCTGCCCCAGGGAATGGCTTGCTGCCCTCAAGGTGGGGATGTGGGGGGTGAGCTGGGCACGGGAGGTTTTGGGCACAGAGGGTTGTATCTCCAGAGCTGGGCTGTGGATTGTAGCATTCAGCTGGAGGGGCACTTTGGGAAGCGTACCTTTGCTCAGACAACCTGCTCTGCACCCCTCTTTTCTTGGGGAGACACTTGGCAGCCACGTGACAAGTTGGGGCACGACCCAGCCTGGGACCGCAGAGCCCAGGGCAGAGCCCAGGGCAGCCCTCCCTTCTTTGGCCTCGCTCTACCTACATGGCCATTTTTCCTCTCCCCAACTTTGGGACCTGAATCCTGACAAGGACGGGATGGCTGGGAGGAGGGGGCTGCCCATTGCTTCCCCCAGCATATACCCCCTCCTTGCCACCAGTGTGTTTCCAAATTCAGCCAGCTGGCTGTTCCCCAGGGATGTCCTGAGCCCAGAGCAAGGGCTGGCTTAGCCCACCCAGGGTGCACGTACCTGCTGGTAGAGCTGTGGGGAAGCGGGGCCAGAGGAGCATCGGCTCTGTGCTGCCTCTCCTTTCCCATCACCCAGCCTGCAGCCCCCCCCAGCCCATCACCCTCTCTGCCACCATCACAAGGGGCAGGATGCAATTCCCAGCCGGCATCTGGGGAGCTCATTGCCCCCCCATCCCTTTGCTGAGCCCCACGTGACGTGGCAGAGCCTGAGCCGCGCAGCAGCTCCGTACCGACGTGTTGCACACACACACCCACCCACCTCAGTGCTTTTCTACCCAGAGGAAGGGGGAGAGGTGCCAAACCTCCCACAGCTCAGCTGTGGGGACCAGAAATAGACCCGGAGAGAAGCAAATCATCCCTCAAACCTCGTCACCTGGCCTCTACGTTTGTAGCCAAGGCCAGATCGTACCAGCCCTGACTGGGATTGATGCTGCGGGACTGGGGTGCGTGCTCACATCTGAGGGTGCTCTGCCAGCCAAGGACTGCTCCTGGTGTGTTTTCCCATACACCTCAGGAACGTGCCAGATCCATCCTGAGTGAAGAGGCCCTGCTGCACCTCTCCCCCACAGCCTGCAAGCAGCCTGAAACGTCTGCAAGTGTGTGAGCGTCGCGAGGTGTCTCTCTGCTGTGTAATCTTCACATCCTTTCCTTGGCTGTCCTGGATGACTAGTCCTCTCACCCACCAGTCCTCCAGCCCACAGATGTGGCCAGGACGCTCTGGACTTGGCAGGTGCTGTGGCTGTCACCTGGCACTGGGATTGGCAGGACATGCTGATGTCTTTAACCCATGGGAGGCATTGCTCAGGGGACAGTAACTCTCTGTGCCGCTGCGTCCCCGTCGAGCCAGGAGGTAGAGGGCTCTGATTTCTGCTTTGCTGTGCAGTGTTTCTTCTGTGCTCTTCAGAAACCATGAAGCACCAGGAGACCCTGGAGCTGCTGGAAGCTTCTGGGGTGACTTCTCCTCATGCCAGTGCTCGATGTGATGCGCTCTCTGAGCCTCCCCCCTCAGACCAAAGCTGTTCATTCGGGTTTGTCCCAGACAAGCATCCAGACGTCTGCATTGTTTGAGGTTTGCCCATCCCTGCTCTCCGTAGGTCCAGCATACAGCAGGCTGAATAGTTCATTAATTGTTTCCATTTGATAGGGAAGAGCATGAACAGCCATCAGCCACCAGTGACGCACTTCAGGCTGATGTTTTGCCTGGTTCCCTGCACCCAGCTCCTGCTGCACGGGGCTGGTTGGTAGGGAGGGTCTCAGAGGGAGGAGTTGGCTGGAGGAAGGCTGAACTCCTACCCTGGCATCTTTTCCTTCACAAAGGCGTTTTGTGCAGGAATTTCCTTGGCATGGCAGGGCTCTGTGGTGCAGGCTTGCACTTCCCAGGGCAGCCAGCTCCCATCACCGTGGGTGCACCATCTCCCACGCCCCTGCGACAGCTCCTTTGGGGATGAAGGGTGCTGGTGTGCCCAGGGGAACAGAGCCCACTGCTGCGGTCTGTGAGCTCTGATTGGGTGTGGGGGAGCAGGTTCCCCCTCCACCTGCTCCTGGGATGCCCATTCAGGACATGTTTGAGCCGTGGTTTTGCTGTTTTCTTGCTTGGCGTCACCAGCCCCATGCACTGAGATTGCTTCAGGCAGAAAGCTTGCTGAGGCAGAGGGTCCCTGCTGCTCACCCATCCTGCTTTCACGCCAGGACAACGAAGGCTGATCACACCAGACCACCCAGACCCACCAGGCTTTCAGCTCTCCCCCCATAAGAGAAGTATTCCTGCTGAAGGTCAGCGTCACCTACAGAAAGCGCTGGGGCGAAAGGTCAGGGAAAAGCCCCAGCAGTCACCCTGTGGTCAGGGCTGCTTTGCCCAGGCTCAGATAGCCAAGACAAAAGGCCTGTTGGCTGCTGTTTATTCTTTCACAGCCTTTGCCTTTCCCCCTAGAAATCCTTCTAGAGGAGACACTGTTATTTATTAGCCCTGTGCCCTGCGAACAGCCCCGACTGCAGATAGCCCCTTTTGTTCCCCTGCGTGGGGTGGCTATTTGATCTCCATTCAGGAGGGTGATAGTGTGGGTAAATATTGGGTGCCCAGACAGAGGGAGGTGTGATTTACAAGCTCCATCCCTGCTGCACTCACAGGCAGTGGCTGGCAGAGCCCCGAGTGCCCCATGCCCCACGGCACGCTGCCCGACGAAGCCTTCCCACCTCCCAGGAAAAGGAGCTGCAGGTTGGCAGAGATGGGAGCCTGGAGCCAAGTCCTCCTTTTCCATCCCCTGGATAGTGTTATGTGGGGTCCAGCTTGGTTTAGAGGACAGACAGACATCCCTGGGGTGCCCTGGTTTATAAAAGCTCTGAGTGGAGCGGTACCCTGCTTCCCCCAGCATCCAAAGAGCTGGGGGTGGGGGGGGGGGATCTGCAGCAAGCATCCTGCTGCCAATGGCATCACTACCCACTCCAGCAGCTCATCCCCAGCTCCCAGGCTGGATTTCTGCAGGAGCACTGGTGGAAATGCTGGGGATGTCTGTGGCTCTCTGGCATTTCTTCCCTGTTCTTGTGGGTTCTCCCATCAGCTGCTCCATGGAGCAGCTGGCACCCCTCCCACATGGGGAGCTGGGACAAAGGAAACTCTTGCTTTGTCTTCCAGACATTTTTCTTGCCTTTTTTTTTTTAAATTATTTTTTAAAAAGCCCAGTTCTGGTGGAAAATGGAGTTTTGGGCTGTGCCCTGAGGAAAGGCTGTGTTCTTGTGCCTCTCCAGCTGATAGCTAGCTAAGAAATGGAAGTAAATCATGTGCAAAACAAGGTCTGTGTTACAGGGTGACAATAAAACTCACAGCTATTTCATTTCACCCCCTCCATGCACACACACACATGCCTTGCCTGGCCTGGCCATGGCCAGATCTCTGTTAGAAATTTAAGTAACAGGACTGGATCATCTCTTGGAGAATAAGGGCAAAGTAAGTGGATTTTTTTTTCCCCTCATTTTTTCCCACAATTTAAAAAAAAATGATAATTAGAAAGTTGTTTTCCCAGCTTCCCAAATGCTCTGTTTGGGCTTGGTTTGGTTTTTTCCCCCATGAGTTATCTTCAGTTGGAAATCAGGCTAGTGTGAAGTGGGAGCCCAGAGCTCCCAGCAACAGGCTGGGACCAGGCAGGTGGGAAAGCATCAGGGAAAGAGTCTGACCCACAGGTTTGGGTCATGCCAGCTGTTTTGTGTGTGTGTCCTGGGGCATGGGACCAGGGGGGTGGGAGTCTGCCCGACTGTATGTGGCCAAACTGCTTTCCCCAGCATAAACCTGGTGTCTGCACCCCCAACGAGCCACATCTGGGCACAAACACTAAGAAACCCATTACTGGTTTCTTCATGGCCTTCTCTTGTCCTCAGCATCCTGCCTGTCCTCAGCACCATGCTTGATTTCAGCATCATGCTTGTCCTCAGCATCTTGCTTGTCCTCAGCATCCTGCCCTGTCCTCAGCATCTTGCTTATCCTACAGCATCTCGCTTGTCCTACAGCATCTTGCCTGTCCTACAGCATCATGCTTGTCCTCAGCATCCTGCCTGTCCTCAGCATCATGCTTATCCTACAGCATCTTGCTTGTCCTACAGCATCTTGCTTGTCCTACAGCATCCTGCCCTGTCCTCAGCATCCTGCCTGTCCTACAGCATCATGCCTGTCCTCAGCATCATGCTTATCCTCCAGCATCATGCTTGTCCTGCAGCAGGAAAACCAGATCCAAGCAGCCAGGATGCACGTACTGTGAATGTTCTCTGATGTGATTCATTTGCAGAATACCAATAATATATTTAACTAGTGTTGTACAAATAAAAGATGCATTTTAAAAGAAATGATTTTAAAGATTTATTCCAAAAGAAGCAATGATTTTTTTTTTTTATAGAAAGTTTTTCTGGAATAAATGGAAAGGTTAAAAAAAAAAAAGAATAAAAAAAGAATAAAGGCCTGATCCATCTGTCAGTCTTGTGTCTGGATGTTTTATAAGAATATTTCAATTTTTGTATTTCAGATGTGACACAGGCTGTTGTGTGGATGTGCTCATTTTATTGCCAAGGCTTATATTAGAGTTGTGATGTGAATGCTCCAGCACTGAGACTGGGCAATAAACTTTACTGAACACAGGATAGTTTTGTACAGGATATAATTTCTCCCTCTCTTTTTTCTTTATTTAATGTTTTTGGTAGGAGAAGGCTCTGCTTTGCTGTTGAATTTCAGATTGGGAGCACTGCTGCCTCAGTGATGTCTCATGTCCTGTGGCAGGGTCCTGGGTGGTGAGTTGCTCTGTAGTGGGAGTGCAGGGGAGGCAGGCTGCTGGACGTGGCAGGGAGCGTGCCATGCTGTGCCATCCCATCCCACCCTGTGCTGCCCCAGTGCCTCCCCTTCCTTCCCCACAGCTGCTCTCTCTGCAGCTCCAGGACACCTCTCATGTTCTCTCCTGCTGGCAGGGTGTTGTTTCACCTGGCTGTAGGAAACTCTGGGACACAAGCTCACTGCAATAGGAGTTTCCCACTACCTGACCTCTGCAGGGAGTTGAAACCCCAGAGCTCAGGAGCTCCTGGGCCATAGGAAAACGTTTCTCCAGTCCCTTGTGTGGATCCTACAGCCCTAAACAAATATTGCCATAAGCCTATCTGGTAAATACAGCACAGAGCCCAGCCCGTGGCTGCAAAGCAGGTGAAGGGCAGAGCTGGGGAGGGCACCCAGAGCCTGTTCCCCTGGCTGTACCAGCTATGAGTCTCTGGTACAGCTGAGATGAGCTGAGAGCTGCTCAGCACAGCAGTCCCCATCCCGAGTTCCTGCGCCCTGGCCCAGGGGTGCTGAAGAGAAGCTACAGCCCCCCTGGGTCGGGGGGACCTGGGGGGAGCCAGAGATGGAGTATGGGGGGATCTGTGGGGTGTTTGGGGCCAGAGCTGTGGTGTGAGCCCACAGATGATGGGCAGCTGGTTTAGGGAAGGGGGCAATGCCCTTCACCCCTGTCCCCAGGCTGCTCCTCCAGCCAGCACCCAGCCTGCCTGAGTCACGTTCAGGCACTGGTGTGGGCAGATCCCCAGTTACGAGCTGTTTGCCAAACCAGTTCCTCCATCTGCCACGCTCTCATTCCTCCAGTCTGGCAGCAGCTGCCAGCACTGGGTCGGGGTGAGGGGAATGCCACCCAGCAGCCCCAGCCTGGATTCCCTCCTCCTCCTGACAGCCACCCAGATGTTCCCAGCTGCCCAAATAGCCGTGACCTCCCCACTCCATGTCCCTGTGGTGGTGGGGGTGGCCCTCCTCCTTCACAAGGATGCTCAAGCCAGGTCACCCAGGTCTCTCAATGTATCTGCAACGCAGGGGTGATACCTGCTGCCCTCAGTGAGGTGATTTGTGTGCGTTTTGGGAGGCTCAGCCTGGAGGTTCCAGCACAGCCCACCCTCCCCTGCCACAGTTTAGTGCAGCAGAGGAGGAGGAAGCACGTCAGCTCCAGCTAAATCAGAGTGGGTGTGTGGGTTACTGCAGTTGGACAGGAGGGAAACGTGTAGGTGAGTGCTTCCTCCTTCAGACAGGTGTTACAGGATCTGTAACAACCAGGCCACGAGCTCGGGCTAATGTTTGACCTAGAAGTGGAGCCCAGCTTGCCAAACAACACAGCACGTTTTGAACCTCTTGACCCCGAAATACACTGGGGTGAACCCCTCTCCTGTGTGCTGCTGCTCCAGCTGCCCAGCCCCTGTGTGCTGAGTCGCTGAGCATCTTCCATGGAGCCTGGAATAGCTCAGCCCATCGTATGGAGGCTTTAGCCTGTGTTGCACCGTGTCTTTTCTCAGGAAGGTTCAGTGATTTAGGGCAGTGGTTTTCTTGTCGTGCTTGCTGGTGGGGTTTTTGGGCTGAGTGTAGGGCTGTTGGGAGGCATCAGTGCTCCCACCTCCCAGTGTGTGCAGCTCTTGGGCCCACCACACTGGCATGTGTTGCTGGGATAACGTGTTGGGGATTTCTGAGGGTCTCAGCCTGGATTTGCCCTGTGTGTCCTCCTGGCTAAAGGCACACAGGGGGAATCCTTGGCATTACCTCAGCCCCAGGCCCTTGTCCACAGCCACCAACCCCAGGAAGGTGTTTCTCCAATGCCAACCCAAACACTGGTGAGAGCCTTGAAGGAGCCTTTTCCCAAGAACCCCATGTCCCAACATCCCCTCCCCAGGGCTGCAGCAGGATCCACCCTGAGGGAACCTGTAGAAAAACTATTCCTAGAATTGATTTTTCCCTGCTGTGTTGAGACTGGGCCAAGAGCAGCGATGCCAGCTTCACCCCAGCAAATGTGAAGGAAACCCTGCTCCAGGGTTGAAGCTCAGAGCAGAATCACCACAGAGCAGCAGGACTGACCCTGTGGAAGTAGTGATTGCTCCACCAGCTGAAAGGCTGAACTGATGCAGTGTGACAAAGCCCTGCTGTGCCTCTTGCTGCCCCAGGAGCACACAAGGGCACGGGAAGCCCAAGGAAGGTCTTGCACCTGGGAAGGAACAACCATTTGTATCAGGACAGGCTGGGGGGGACCTGCTGGAGAAGAGCTCTGTGGAGAAGGACCTGGGGGTCCTGGTAGATGACAGGTTGGCCATGAGCCAGCAGTGTGCCCTGGGGGCTGAGAGAGACAATGGGATCCTGGGGGCATCAGGAGGAGTGTGGGCAGCAGGTCACAGGAGGGGATCCTCCCCCTCTGCTCTGCCCTGGTCAGGCCCCAGCTGGAGTGTTGTGTCCAGTTCGGGGCTCCCTTGGATCAAAGGGACAGGGATCTCCTGGAGAGACTCCAGAGAAGGGCTACGAAGATGATTAGGGGCCTGGAACATCTCCCCTGTGAGGACAGGCTGAGTAAGTTGGGACTCTTCAGCCTTGAGAAGAGAAGACTTAGGGGGGACCTAATTAAAGTCTATAATTATCTTAAGCAGGGGATGCAGGGGGAATCAGCCAGCCCCTTTTCAATGGTCTGTGGGGACAGGACAAGGGGCAATGGCTGTAAACTGGAGCACAGGGAGTTCCACACCAACATGCGGAAGAACCTTTTCCCCAGTGAGGGTGACAGAGCCCTGGGACAGGCTGCCCAGGGAGGGGGTGGAGTCTCCTTCACTGGAGAGATTCAAGACCCATCTGGACACCTATCTGAGTGATATGTCCTAGGGAGCTGCTTTGGCAGGGGGGTTGGACCCCATGATCTCTTGAGATCCCTTCCAACCCCTGTGATTCTATGATTCTAAGGTGTCCCTGTGATGCCCTGTCAGATCTTTCCCGAGCAGCACAGCACGTGCTGCCTGATGCTGCTGCCTGTCATCACACTCCTCTCCTGTTCCCTCATTCATGGTTTCACTTTGCAGTCTGCAGCAGGCACAGAAATGTGGGTGTTTAATTCATTGCAAGCACAACATCGATTTCAGGTTGGAAAACAGCCTGGAGTGCCTCCTGGTGAAGCTAATTCTGGGGTGGCATATACTCATAGTCCTGTGGCTTGCATCTTTATGAGCCCCCTCTGAGGATCTGGGTTTCAGCATGTGGAGCCAGAAAGGATCTGTGTGTTCTTATGCTGACTAACCCACCTACGCCACGCTGCTTATTTGCAAGCACATCTCTCCTGAGTTCTGTTATCCCTGCTGAAATGGGGCCTGGTATTCCTGGGAGCAAGTGTGCCAGCGTTGAGGGCATCGCTGTGGAGAGGTGAGGTCAGCTGTCAGGAGGGTTGTACTGATGTTTGCAACCTCCCGTGCCTGGATGCTGCCTTTGCATCTGGGGGTGGATGCAGGGAGCCTGCAGAGGTGGGGGAAGCATTGCTCAGCCCTTTTATGGTTGGGGAAGTCAAGCCCCAGTGAGCCGGTGCTCTCAAGCAATGGTGATACAGGAGTAGAGTGCAGGTCTCCTGACTCCCTGTCTGGTAAAGGGAGATTCAAGATCAAGATTGAGATGAAGAGCACGGCCCAGGGGAGCCCCAGGTAAAGCCCTGTCAGCCCTTTTCTTGGGGCACAGCACTCAGTGTGGGTAAGATCTGCTGTTTCATCAACCCCAGCTCCGTGCAGGAGGAGGTGTATGGACAAAGAGGGGCAGGAGGTGACCTTCCCAGCAGCATGCTGGTGGGAAGGCATCAACCTCGTGCAGTTTTGTCCCCATTTATGGGTGTGGAAAGAGAAACTGAGGTCAGCTGCAGCGGCGTGGCCTCCCCAGACTCACTACTGCCTGGCAGGGAGAGCCCAAGGCTGTGGCTCACAGGCTTCAGCATCAGCCTCCCCCTGGGCTCCATCCTCCCACCTGGGCTGTTAAGGAAGGTGGTTTATATCCCAATGATAAAACCCAATTTCCGGCCAGGCTGTTGACTCACTCTGTGACCCCAAGCAAAGTGCTTCATTCCTTTCTGGGCCTCAGTTTCCCCATCAGCAAACCAGGATAACAACATCCCTCAGGGCAGCTGAGCTGTTCCTGTGATTGCTCAATGGCTCCAGGAGCAGGCCCAGGGCTTGTCCCATCAGGGCTTTGATGCCCCCCTGCTCCATGTTATTGCCCACAGCCCCTTTGTTCATTTTGGGGGTGGCAGAGGGTGTACTCCTTCTCCTCCTGACTCCAAGAAGATTCTGGTGGATGCCACAGGCAGAGGAACAAGGACTTGGGATGCAATTTAAATTAGCTAAACATTAAGCTATGTCCAGGTGGAAATGAGGCACCTATGGGCCCTGGAGCAGCATTCCTGAGGCACGGGTCATGGGATGGGTGAGTGTGTGTGTGTAGGGGGGGGTCTGCTGGGGTGGGAAGGGGCCTGGAGCCAGGCTCTGCCATGGCTGAGCTCCATCCCTTCTGGCTCTCCTGGAAAGACAGTTCTAAAAATTGCCAGCCTTTCCTAGCTGAAGTAGGTGAAATATTTATAAACCCATCCTCTAGTGGAGACCTTTTGCGTCAGCATCAA
>VZTU01027846.1:109648-120075 GCA_013400835.1 Zapornia atra | reverse complement strand
GGCATCCCTCCCCTCCCGCGGGTGTGCGTGGCTGCGGGATGCTGCGGACCGTGGGAAAGCCCTGCTCGAGTGGAGCGGTCCCTGCGTGTCCCAGAGGGATTCCCGGAGGGAAGTGGCTTCCCGGGAATGCGGGGTGGGGGCGGCTGCTGCTCTCCTCTGCTGCCCAGTTTCGTACCCTTGGAGAGGAGCAGCTGGTTCCCCCCTGGAGCTCAGGACCGAGGTAGCCTCAGCGCGAAGTTACAGCCAAAACTTCCTGGAGGGGATTTTCCTTTAACCTGATCGTTTAATCACCAAAAATACTGTTGGAAGCCTGATTTAATTAACCTCATCGTCGGGAACCCAAGTATGGTCGTGCTCCCCAGGAGTTTGGTCAGATAGGAGGCAAGGTGTGAGTGGTCCCTGAGGTCTGTGAGGGGGGATGAGGGCAGGGGCATCGCAGGGTGGCTGGGCCCTTCATGGGCCAGCAAGAAAACTGGCTGCAGTGGAACCAGGGGGGTTTGCACCGAGCCTTCCATCCAGGATGTGTTTAAAAGACATAGCAGGTGATGGCTCAACCCTAAAGATCGCCACACAGGCGTTTGATGTGCAGCTTGATGACAGCTCTGCTGGGAATCAGCTGATCCCCACTAATTCTCCAGGCAGTGATGTAACACCTCAGGTCCTGGTGTGTCTCTGATATCCGTGTCCTGTGTCTGTTCTAACATGTGGGGGGGGGTGGGGAATTTTGTGTGAGCCCTTGGCTGCTTTAAAATGCCTGGTTTGAAATGTTTTGTTAAACCCTTGCCTTGAGAATTTGGGGAGGGGGAGGTTGGCTACCAAGCTAGCATTAGAAGAGCTGTTAAATGACCGGCCTCATGCATCAGACTGTCCCAATCCCACCGGTCCATGGCTGATGGAGCAGCTGGAGCCGGCCCCTACCAGGCTGTGCTGGGAGAGGGGGTGTGAGGTGGGGTGCACAGGAACGGGGGCAGCACGTGGGAGCCTTGCCCTGGCTCTGACGTGGCTCTCAGAGTGCTGGGTCAGCAGGCAGTGCCTTTGCCAGCCCCCAGCCTGTGTTTGGAGGAGCAGCAGAGCAAAGCGCAGAACCGTGTCCTGCTGTCAGCCTCCTACCCAGAGCCCCTGCCCTTGGCTGGGGTGTTCTGCAGCCCCCTTTGGGGTTTTGTGCTCAGGGACTCCCCAACTTTTACCTCTCAGCAACAGCCCCCTGGGGAAAAGAGCGTGTTTGTTGCTGGCTGTGATTACCAGCCAGGATGTGTTTGTGATCGCAGCCTCTCAAGGCAACGGGCCCCTGCCTGAGAGCCCCAATGGGGAGCAGAGGCCCTGCCAGGCAGGAGGGCATGTTTTGGGTAGTTGGGGCTTGCAGGAGTTGTAGGGGGGTCACTCAGAGCAGTGCAATGCACAAGTGTCCCATGTTTGGGTGAAAGTGTTAACTGTTCAGACTCTGAGTGTGCCTGTGCCATCCCCTCTTCAGGGTTGCACCCACCAAGCTGTCCCAAGCTAAGGATTTCTACTTCTGGGCCCTGCTGTGGGTTAATAAATTGAATTATGCTGATGCCAGGCAGGGAGGAGCACCGGACAGGTCATCTTTTCCAGTTAGGAGGTGGAGAGCTGCTGGTAGAGGGTCCCAAGGTGTCATCAGCCTGCAAGCCCAGCCAGCCAAGGTCTGGCCACACGCTGTGCTCAGCTTCTAATGCCCAAGGAACGTAGGTTTGTTGTGTGCTTCTGATTAAAATATATATTGGTCTGAGCTGTCTGCTCTGAATGATGGACTCCTAAGGGAAAGCAGGGCTGTTACTGGAATTTTGTGGCAGAACTGGGTGATGGAACCTAAATAATGGCTTCGTTCCTCCGGCCAGAGAAGCTGCTGAATGCTGGGTGGTTGTCCCCGCTCTCACAGCCCAGCTGGAGTCGTGGAGCTCTGAGAAGACAGTGTGTGATGGTGGCATCCATCCCTTCTGTGCCTCGGCACGAGCCTGGGCTGCCAGACCTCACTCCAGAATCCCCCCTCATGTGAGAGTTCAAGGAAGAAGAATGTTTGCCATCGTGTTTCCCCCAGCGATGGAGACAGGCAGCTGCTGCCTGCCGTGCTCTGCACACGTGTTGGCTGCATGGTCCCTTCCCTGGCTTGGCAGGAGGTGCAGGGGCAGAGCAGCTCCCCATGTAGCTGCAGGATGCACGTTGTTTAACTCATGTTTCAGGTTTTCCCTGGTTGCTCCTGCTTGGGGTTTGCCAGTTTGTAACGACCAGCTGGGATATCTGATGAGTTTAGGTGGGGTGTGTGCCTGGATGCTGGTAGGTCTGGTGCTGCATTGGGAGCCCTGCACGGGCTCAGAGGAGTCACCCACACCAGGACCTGGAGGGCTGAGGAGGTGTGAGCCTCTTACCCTGCTCTATCTTTACCCCAGGTAGCTGTGCACGTCGCAGCACGCCAGCTGAGAGCAGCTGACCCTGTTCTCTCCCTGCCCTTCAGGCCCCCATCTTCTGGAGGTTTCGGTTCAAGCACACACAGGGTGCTTCTCACCACAAAGGAAAGCAAAGCCTTTTGCTGCTGAGGGAGCAGAGAGCTCTGTGATGGAGCAGGAGCTCCTTGGGGCAGGCAATGCTCCCCAGGCCTCCTGGATTCAAGGATACCTGAAGGCAGCCATGGGATCATCCGTGCCTCTTGTTCCATGTCCTTGCCTCGTCCCCTTGGGGCTTTGGGGTTTAATTATCAGTTCTGTGAGTCTGAATTAGCCTGATTATCATTTTCCTTCTTGATGTGAGGGACTTAGATGCTCCCCAGGGTGGGGAAAAGCATACTTGGAGTGGAAGAGCCGCTTCCCACAACAGGAGCAGCGGGGTGGGGGCTCACAGCTCATCCTAATCCTATAGGAGGGATCAGCCTAAACCTTTTGGGGCAGGGGAGGGGGGGAAGGGAAGGTGCAGATGTTGCCTTGAGCCTTGTGACAGAGGCCAGACGTGCTCCAGGTGGTCCTCAGACAGGCTGCGACACGACAAGGGGTGTTTTGTACACTGCTGAAGCAGGGCCTGTCCTGGGCACAGCAGCTGGTGCAGAGCTGCCTGTCTGCTCAGCCAGGGATGTGGGACTGGTTAGCGATGGGGAGGGCAGTGGTGTCAGGCACAGGACCATAGCATAGCGTCAGGACTGCTTTGAAAGCCCTTTGGAGGGGTGCACTGGTTTCACAGCATCGAGACAGGGGTTCAGAGCCCCCCTGAAAATCACGGGGTCCCTCATTTAAGGATGCTTTCAAAGGGGTTTGTTTCTAAAGAAATCCCCCCCAGGTGAATGTTTGGTGCCCCCCTGGGTGCAGAGCAGAGTCCATCATCTAGATCTTTGGGATCTGGCATGGGAAGCCACCAGCTTCTTGGTTCTTCCCCCCCTTAATAGGCCAGGGAAGGGGCCGCAGGGCTGCCTGCCCCCCTGTGCTGCCAGGGTCTGTGGGGGCTGCCGTTGTGTTGTTAACATCCTGTGGCTGGGGAGGGGGAATCTGCTCTCTGGGGAGAAGTGAGGTGGCCTTTCCAAGGCCACAACCTCATCTGCAATTAATATTTCATTCCAGTAACGAGCGCGTTCCCCAGCTGAGCTCGAGCGCTGCGGTGGAGGTGTTGCTGGAGGTGTTTCTGGGATGCCTTGGCGTGGGTTTCCCTGTGGCTCAGGGATTCCCCAGCTGCTGGTGCCTCTGCCCTTCCCCCTCCTGCTCTCCTTGTCTCTCCAGGCTCCTCACTGCTCCAGGCTCCTCACTGCTTCTCTCTCCTTCGCTGGTTGTTTTTGCTGTGCTCATCTCTCTCTGCTCCCTCCATGTCTGGCACCGTTGCTGTCAGGGGAAGAGCCTTGGCCAGGGTTTTGCAACACGTTGGCTGCTGTGGCGTGGCACAGCGTGGTTGGCAGTGAGCGGGGCTGGGGCACGGCAGCAGGCCCAGGCGCTGGCACGGGCAGCTCCTGCCACCAGGCAGGGGAATAAGGGAGAGCTGCCCTCGGCCCTGCTCCCTCCCAGCGCAGTGGAAGCCACAGGCAGGATGCAGAAGGCTGAATCGCTCCGGGATTGGGAATGAAGGAGGCTCAGGCTGAGGCGCAGTGACATGGCCCAGGCCAGGCTGGTCTGGACAAGCGGTCAGGCCGCTGGTTGCGTCGTGGCTGGCGGCAGCGGGGACTCCAGGAGAAGGACCTGGGGGTGTTGGGTGGCTGCTGACTGAACACGAGCCAGCAGTGTGCCTGGGTGGCCAGGAAGGCCAGCAGCATCCTGGTTTGTGTCAGACACAGCGTGGCCAGCAGGTCTGGGGAGGGGATTGTGCCCCTGTGCTGGGCACTGGGGAGGCTGCACCTCGAGTGCTGGGTCCAGTTCTGGGCTCCTCACCATAAGAAGGACATTGAGGTGCTGGAGCGAGTCCAGAGAAGGGCAACCAGGCTGGGGAAGGGGCTGGAGGGCAAATCCTCTGAGGAGCAGCTGAGGGAGCTGGGGGTGTTGAGCCTGGAGAAGAGGAGGCTGAGGGGAGACCTTCTCCCCACCTCCACTGACCCGACAGGAGGGTGCAGAGAGGTGGGCGAGGGTCTCTTCAGCCAGGGGACAGGAGATGGGATAAGGGGCAATGGGCTCAAGCTGCCCCAGGGCAGGGTCAGAGCAGGTGGGAGGGCAAAGTTCTTCCCTGGCAGAGTTGTGGGGCTGTGGCACAGGCTGCCCAGGGAGGCAGCTGAGTCCTGGACCCTGGGGGTGTTTAACAGAGGGGAGATGAGGTGCTCAGGGATCTGGGTCAGCACAGGACAGGTACAGTTGGAATTGACGATCTTAAAGGTCTTTTCCAACCTGGTGATTCCGTGACTCTGCTGTGGCTCTGCCCTGTGTCTGCCCACAGCCACCTCCTCCCACTCCGGGCAGAGCACGGAGCAGAGAGCTGCAGGCGTTTCGCTTACAGGTTCCATGTCCATGCAGGGGACAGAGCTGTGCAGTGCCAGCCCTTTGCTGTGGCCACAGGTCCCCAGCAGCAGACCCCCATTTCTAATCAGCAGCCCGTCACCGTACGCTGCCACGCATCAGGATGGGCTCCCACAAGGGCTGGGAGGGGACGTGTGCCTGTGCTCCGGACTCGCTGCTGTGACCTTATAGTCCCATCTTTCTGCTGGTTTCAGTGTTTTGCTGTCTGGTCCCTGTTTCCTTCCTTCCTTCCTGCCTGCCTTTCTCCTTGGCAGCTCCGCAGCAGCGCGGTGCCAGCCTGGCCGCCGTCCTCCAGCGATCTGGCTCTAGCGCTGGGCTTGCACCGAGAGCAGCCGCCCGGCTCGGGCTGCCTGTGGCTCTGCCAGGCTCGGGGTGGAATGCACCGGCTTTACCTCTACCCCACGCGTCCCTGGGGCTTCTCTGAGGGACCGTGTGGGCTGGGAAGTGGCATTCTGCCCTGGGAATGGCATCCGTGCTGCATCCTGCCCCGTCGTGCTGGGGGAAGGGATGATGCTGCCAGAGCAGAGAACACTCAGGGCAGGGAGTGGGTACCACAGCGGCTCCCCGGTGCTCCCCGTGAGGCAGGACAGGACTGTGACATGGTGATGTGGATGCCAGCAGCTCTGTCCCTGCTGGGAACTGGGATTGCCCAGCAGCTCTCATGCCGTTCAGCCCGCTTGTGCGGCCTGGTCCTGCATGAGAAATGCTCTGGAGCCTCTCAGGAGTCACAGCGTGGCCTCCCCACGTGTCCCTGTGCGCTCCCAGATCTGTCAGTTAACAAGGGAGGGGGCTGGGGTCTTATTCTGCTACAAAACTTGCACACCAGGGGTTTGGAGGGCTGGATGCTCTCTGCCATGAGAGTCAGGTGGAAGATCTGCTGCTCTGTGGCATCGCCCTCTGTGCAGGAGGTGGCAGTGCCCAGGCTGGCTCTGGCTGTGATGGGGTGCAGGGTGGGCAGCACCCCTCTGGACTTGTCAGAGGAGCATGCTGGAGCTGTGTTCCAGCCTGTGGGTGCATCTCCTGCTGATGCCTATGCTGAAAGCAGGAGGCAGGGCTGTGTCATGGATGCTGCTCTTGCAGTCCTAATGCTGTCCTGGCTCTCCTCTTTCCCTGTCCCAGGCTGGCTCAGTCCCTGTTCGCACTCTTCGCCTCATCGCTGGCCATCTCCTTGGTGTTTGCCATCATCCCTCTGTGCCACAACGTGGTGGTCCTGGCTGTGGTCATGGCTGTGGCAGGACTGGCCATGGGTTGCATCGACACCATCTCCAACATGCAGCTGGTGAAGATCTACCAGAAGGACTCAGCTATTTTCCTGCAGGTCAGTGTGGAAGCCCTGCGTCCTCCGTGCTGTGCTTCCTCCTCTGAGGAAGAGGAGTGAGGGTCTCAGCCAGCCTCTCCCCAGGGAAGAGCAGTAAACCCCTACCCCTACCTGTGTGTCTCACCTCTTGCAGGCCCTTCACTTCTTCGTGGGCTTTGGAGCGCTGCTGAGCCCCCTGATAGCTGACCCCTTCCTCTCAGACACCAACTGCATCCTCTCCAACTCCACGGCCAACGCTTCCAGCAACCTCCCCCACATCCGCAAGTCCCTGGTGCCACACCACCCAGGCAACCTGTCCCACTACGACCTGCCAATGAAGGGCATGGTGGTGACACGAGTCTCCTACGCCTTCTGGATCATGGCCCTCATCAATGTAAGTGCCACAACTGTCATGGCCTGGGATGTTGGGGGGAACATCCCTCTCTCTCTGCTTTGCAGGCAGCTGTGGTGTTTGGGGGGGTGTTGGGTGCCTGTTAGGTGGTCCCAGGGATGGAAGGAAGCATGAGGATGGTTCTGCTGATCCACAGCAAAGGTTAATGGTGTTTGCCCAGTGTCTGGTTGTGAAGCAGAAGCTGTTGCACTGTCTGATGTGGTCAGGTCAGTGCACGGACCTGTGGGGAACTGTTGGAGGCCTCCAGGAGCAGGTCATGCCTCCAGCATCCCCGTGGGCAGGAGCTGTGTGACAAGACAATGCTGCAGGGTTGTCTGTGGTAGGTCTGTGGGCAGCCTGGTGTGGGGAGGGCTCGGTGAGGGAGTGGTGTTCATAGGAAAGTGCCCATCAGTGAACTGAGTTACCTGAAGCTTGATCAGGGCCTCTCTGCCTGTTTGCTGTGTTTCCCTGGTGATCTGCAGCAGATGTCAAAGCTCCACAGCCCTTTCTCTGGGAGAGAGATGGGCTTTAGTGCCCTGCTGAGTCCCAAAGCTGATCCCCAGCACGCTGCTCCCACTGGCAGCGGGCTCTTTGAGGTGCAGCCCTGCTCCCTACCCCCAGCTAATACCCACATGCCAGCACATCCCAGCTCAGCCAGGTGCTGCTGGTCCTTTGCCCTGCCTCACAGGGCTGCAGCCATCAGCATCGTGCCTGTCCCTTGGCAGCAGAGCAGCTGAGGTGCAGCTGTCACTGCCCTGGTGATAGGAGCCTTGTGAGCACATGTGTACCTGTAGTGTGAGTGGTCAGAGTGCTTGTGCCTGGTCTATTCACCTGGAGACCTGCAGAAGCGAGGGGTGACTCTGCCAGAGGGACTTCTGTCTGTCCTGCAGCCCCAGTACTTCCCTCAGCAAATCCAGCCACCACCCCTCTGCCAAAACACAAGGATGGTGGTCCTGCCCCCTGTCCCAAGGCCAACGAGCATCCCTGGATCTTCCACTGCTCCACAAAGCAAAGGGAACAAGTTCCTTTGTGCTCTCAGCCTTCCCCTTTTTGGGAGAACCGAAACGTGCCCCGGTGTGACCCAGGGCTTTCCATAGAGAGACCTGCCTGAGAACAGGCGACGTGAGGATGCTGTCTCCAGGAGGAGAAGCCAGCTGTAATCACCTCCACACGTGCCAGGGGAAATGTGCTTTTAATTACTCTGGAGCACCATCTATTCTGCCAGTCAATCCTGCACTCATTTAGTTCTGAAGGCAGCGTTTAATATCCGCTCTGCACACAGCAGTGCGTGTGATGGGCCCCTCTCTGTTCCTAGAAGTGTCCCATGGGCATTTTGGGAGCAGGATGGGCCCCTGAGCTGAGCCCTGCTGTACCCAGCAGGTGATGCACAGCAGGTTGTGAGCCAGGCTCGTGCGTCTCTGCACGCTCAGGTGTCGTTTGCACGTGTGGGTGGCTTGCAGGTGTGTGTGCACGCTGGGTAGGATCACCAGGGATGTGTCAGGGGGTCCTGGGAGAGTGATGGGTTTTGGGATGAGGGTCAGGGAACAAACCAAAGAGGAGCAGGGAGTGGGATCTACGCTGTACCCATGGCTCTCGAGCACATCCCCTTACCAAAGTGGAGTGGGGTTTGTCTCTCCCAAAGCCTCACTGAGGGACCTGCCTGGATTTCTTCTTTACACTGAAGGACCCACCTGCTGGCAGGAGATCCTGGGAGCAGCTCAGTCCCCAAACCCCTGCCTCACCTTCAAGGTGTAAGCAACAGAGAGGGCTGATGCTCATTGCTCTTTAAACCCCAGGGCATTGGGTTGAGATGAGTTAGCTACCAAAATGGAAACTGGGGCCAGCAGCTTTGCTATAAAAGGGTCAAACCCCCCCAAATCCCATCCCAGCTCTCACAGGACTGTGTGTATTCTGACATGTCACCTGCTGAAGCAATTCAGAGTAGCTGTTCTGCTGTTATTGAAGCAAAATGGCTTCACTTTAGTAGAATTAAGTGGTTTGGCACTGTCACAGTGAAGGTCTGGGGTGACTCCCAGCCAAAGGCTTTTTTTTTTCCCCTCATTCCAAGTGGGAAATTTTGGCTTTTCCCCCTCCAGGTCTGGAACCAAACCCTATTTTCAAATTCAGTTTCCCACAGAAAGGAAATTTCATCATCCAGCCCGTTCAGAGGGGCTGGAAAAATCCGGAAAGCCTTCCTCTGAGGGGGCTGTGTTTGTCAGGAAGGTGCTTCCCCAGGGGAAGCCTGGGACACTCCATTGTGCTTCGCTTGCTTAAACGTAGCCTGGATGGACAACAGCAGGGAACAGTCCTGTGCTGCTGGGGGGAGCAAACCGAAATAGAAACCAGAGGGAAGGGCCTGGATTGGACCCATTCTTAAGTCCATAAAGGAATAACTTGAGTGTATAATAATGGTTCAATCCACTGGAGCAGGGGAATGTTCCTGGTGGTGCAGTGAGCAGGGCTGGGGATGGGCAGGGGGGTCTTGCTGCCTGCTTTGCCCCTCAGCCCGTGGCAGCTGCCAGCGGGATGCTGGGATGCAGTTCTCCTTGGAGAAAGGAATAGCAAAGCCCTTCTCCAAAAACAGGTGAAGCAGAGATGGCCTGGGAGGAAAGCCCCTGAGTGATGGCACTGAGCCTCAGGCTGCTGGGAGGTGGGGACTGGAGGAGTCCAGGGGGATTCTGCAGGGCAGGATGGTGCTTTGAGGACCAGCATCCTTGTTTTGGGGGCTGTGGCAGTGGCTCATCTCTGGCTGGTGCTGTTTGGGCCCACTGCAGTGTGGGAAGGCTTTGGTAGCTCTTTGCCTCATGTTTGTTGGCCCCAAGATGGTGCTTTAGGAGCTGAGCAGCCTGATCCTGTCCCAGGCATGATGGTCCTGCCCTGAGGGTCTTGGTGTGTGTCCCAGCTCCAGGGGCTGGCGATGCTCACCATCACCTCCCAACCTCTCTGGCTGGGGCATGCAGGAGCTGTGCATGGGGGAGGGGAGGTTGCTCCCATGGGATGGATTTGTCCCTCTGCTTGGTGAAACGTGCCCTGGCAGGGCTCTGGTGTTCAGCTCTGTCTGCTCCTCTCCACCTGCCCCTGTGAATACCCCCTGTGCTCTCATGGATGCTCCAGACGTGCCCTGACTTAGGGCTGGCCCACCCTCTGGGACAGGTGGCTGCAGGTGACCGTCCCCTGGGCCATTCCCTGGAGCCCTGCCTTCTCTTGAGCTTCATCCTTCACTCTTCCTCACTTTTTGAGCTTGCTTTGGCACGGTGGCAGCCCGTGGGTGAGGGCTGCACCTGACCAGGGGTGAGCCTCCAGTTTTGGGGCATTCCCAGCTCCCAGAACCAGCCAGCGGTGCCAAGCAGCTGATGGGCTCAGAGCCCTCACACACCCAAGGCACTGATGGCTTTGGGATGGTACAGCCAGGATAAAGCAAAAGGGACCCACTGGCTGTAGGGATGAGGATCTGGGCAGCAGGGAGATGCCTGTGGGGTGGCTGGGAATTGGGGGAGCTTCTCAGCATAGGCACGGAGCGCTCCTTAGGGCTGGAAGTGCCTGGAGGTGTTATCTCCAGCCCCTCTGCCTGGGGATTTGTTTTTAGGTTTGGGGTGGGGTTATTTTTTTCTGCAAAATCTGCAATTTAGAAGAATAAAATCTGGTCCTGACCTCCGGAAGGATCCCAACTATCAAGCAAATGTGGTTTTTCTTCCATGGGACCGAACTAACTGTTCCTATTCCCATTGTTCCCAGAACAATGAAGTCCTCATAAATGAATTCAGGCAAGAGAGGCGGGGTGGGGTGTGTGTTTGGAGGGAGGGAGGGA
>VZTU01027846.1:77867-109488 GCA_013400835.1 Zapornia atra | reverse complement strand
GGGGGAGGCTGGTGAGGGGCAGACCCAGCTTCATTTGTTTCCCTCTGTTTTCTCTATTGGCAAAAAAAAAGTAGAAATAAAGCCTGTCTGAGCTTGGAGGCTCCAAGGAGTCGTGGGTGGGCGCAGGGAGAGGGTTCATCCCCAGGCATGAGGGGTTTGGGTGCTGGGGGGGTGGTTGATGCTGATGTATGATGGATCCAGAGGGCAGGTACCAAGCCCTGGGGGCTTTGGCACAGGGAGGCAAGCCCTGGCTGCAGGGACTGGTGCTGGTGGGACTGTTGTGGGCTGGGAGCAGCATCTCTGGATGCACCAAGGGAGCTGTGAGGGTGATGGCTGGAGGGTCCTTGCTCTTCAGTCCAGGTCCCTCAGCGGGGGCTGTGCTGCAGGGCTGGCTGACACCGCTCGGCTGTAGCGGTGCTGTGAGCGTTGGCCTGGGAACCAGGAGCTCAGCTCTCAGGAGATGCTGAGCAACCTCTGCTAATGGCTGGAAGGGGGCAAAGAGCTCTTAGGGCAGCTGGCTCTTCCCTCACAAAGACGTCGGGCTGCAGGAGGTCTCCCAGTAGGGAAAAGATACTTTTTCATTGGGCAGAATTGGCCAAATGCTTGGAATCTGGAGCACTTTGGTTTTGAAGGGCTGCTGTGGTGCTTCATGGGGTTTGTATCTAGGTGCTATTCATCCCAGTATCCCTGTTCTCCATCCTCTGTTGAATGGTCCCCAGCCCACCCAGTATCCCCCAGGACTGGCCCAGCCATGCTCCAGATTCACAGAATCACAGGATTGTAGGGGTTGGCAGGGACCTTCAGAGCCCATGGGGTCCAACCCCCTGCCAGAGCAGGGTCCCTAGGACAGGGCACGCAGGTTGATGTCCAGACGGGGCTGGAATCTCTCCAGAGAAGGAGACTCCACACCCCCTGGGCAGCCTGTCCCAGGGCTCTGTTCAATTGGGTATCTTTGCCCTGAAATCAGTTGGGTTTGGGGGTGCTCTCACCCCCCTCCCAGCTCTCCTAACAAGCCTCCATCCCTCCTGTGAGCGGGCCCTTACCCCACTGCCAGCCCTGTCCCTGCTCGGAGGCGCGGGCAGCGTGGGGCTGCTCTTGGAGGTTAATTTGGGCACATCCACTGCTGATGCTGAACGTGGCATCCCAAGGGGGCCCTGGGGACTGGGGAACACTGTGTGAGACTGGTGCCGTGCTTACCTGCCCCTCTCTGTGCCTCCCCAGCTGCCGGTCCCCATCGCAGTGTTCTTCTTGCTCTACAAGGAGCGGATGGTGCCGTGCTTCAACGGCAGCAGCCACCCGCTGCTGTCAGCCGACGAGCTGGCGATGGAGACGCGTCCTGGGGAGAAGGAGGACCTCTCCACCACCGTGCAGAGACCCCACGCAGCAGGAGGTGAGCTGGAGGTCCTTCTCTTACGGGTTTGGGGGAATGGGGGGCGAGCTGGGGGGCAGGAAGAGCTGCGTTCTGTGACTTCTGAGCATCTCCATTGGGTTTGAATAAGTTAGACAACAGTGGTGACCTCAGGAGGAAGCTTTCCAGAAGGTAACGTGATTCCAGAGGTACCCAAACAACCTGAAGAGACAGCTTGGTGCCCAGTTGCCCTCGAATCCAATGGGACTGTAACCAATCAGCATCCCACCGTCCCATCAGGGCTCCGGGCTGCTTTTCTTCAGGCAGCCCCCAAATTAACCCGGGGCTCCCACATGGTTTAAGCAGGTGCCAAAGTTGTGCCCCTTCTGGTTTCCTTCTGGGTGTCAGTCAGAGTTGGCTCTGCCAGCCCATTCCGTTTAAGGGCGGCCATCGTGCTGCAGAGCAGAGGTTTGGGGAAGTCTGAGAGGAGCAGGGACAGCGCCCATGTGCAAGGGGAGGGGAGAAGCCACACCCCAGTGACAGTTTGCTCTTGACCTTGTGGCTACACCCTGGTTTGGGGACAATAGTACCATTGTTCTTTGCTACCCAAGAGAAACATCTCGAAGTCAATTCTCCAGCTAAAGAGCGGATCCCGGGTTGTAGGGTTGTCAGGGGAGTGTTTGGTGTGACTGCAGAGCAGGCAGCTTTACCTCAGCAATGAAAGGAAGTTCTAGGGGCCCCTTGAAGGCAGGGGCAGTTTGGGGATGTGGGGAGGTGCTGGAGGAAAGGGCCATAGGTGTCCCTACCGCCGTAGGTTCTCCAGTGTGTGATGAGGCTGTGCTCCTCTGACAGCGTTTCCTGTAGCTGAGACACTGCTGGTTTCTTTCCTCAACCCAGCTGCCCGTTTTCATACAGCCCACTGGAGCTCCACGTTCTTCAGACCTCCATCTTCCTCTTAATGCAGTTGGGATTAATGCCTAGAGAAGCAGGAAGGCTGTACACCGACTGCCGCGGTCTTTGACGGACACCCCTGTGCTGCCAAAACCCCCCCTTCCCCCTAGAAGTAGTGAGAATTTCCTCTTTGCCAGGCAGGAGAGGTGTCTCTCCTGCACAGAGAGGTGCCATTCCCTCAGCACCAGCCCTTTGCACGCCCCAGAGAGGAGTGACATAAGCGTGAGGATGGGATGGTCGGGAATTCCTGGGGTCCTGGCCCCCAGCTTTGGCTCCTGGGCAGAGGAAGCAAGGCTGCCTGTGTGTTTTATCGCCCTCTTTCCCAAAGTTGGCTTGTTTGGTTCAATACCATTTAGCTGAGGGGTGTGAGCAGCCCTGCGGGGTGTGAGCAGCCCTGCACAGGACTCTCCTGTGTGGTGGTAGCAAGGATGAGGGGCTCTGAGCATGAGGGCCAGGGTTGAATGGGCTTTTCTATTGACTTTAAGAGCGGGGCCAGCAACACATTTCTCCTAAATGGGAGGAAAAGCACCAGCAGCTACAATAAGAAAGTCCCAGGTATCCTGGAGAGGAGGACCCAGCCCATAAGAGTATTTATCTTCCTTCTGAAAGCTTTCGGTGGGTAGGGAAAGATGTGGTGCCAGCAGAGCTCAGCAGTGCTCCACGTTGTTCCCTGGCCTCTTTGAATCTCTGTCTTGCAGCTGAGCACAAAACAGATCCCCACTGAGGGCTGGCAACCACCCAGCCCCGGGGGGACCTTCCAGCTAAGTTTGCTTTGCATTGTTTTTCACCAGGTCATGATGACTTATTTAGCTGCTGCCAAAGCAAAAACTTCAGAGGGGCTTCTTACACCTACTTCGCAGTCCACATCACTGGGGCTCTTGTTCTCTTCATGACTGATGGGATCGTGGTGAGTTCAGCTGATAGAGGGATCTCTGACTGAAGCTTTCTTCCTTCTGAATGGCTTGTAAGGGTCCAAACCCCAGCACCCATCCTCTGTGGGCAGCCTGAATGTCTGCAGGCGGCTCGTTCAAAGCTAATCAGAGTCAGGCTGAGGCTTCTTGGGAGGGTTGTGTAGCTTCCCCTCAGCTCTGTGGTGTTGTGGCTAGATTGCTCCTAACCTTGCCAGCTGAGAGCTGGAGTTGTGATGTTGTCTGCTCGTCCGCACTGGAGGTCTCTTCTCACTTCAGCCAAGGGGCAAGAACAGCTTTTGTTTGATAGCAAAAGAATCCCAGACTGGTCTAGGTTGGAAGGGACCCCAAGGATCACAGAGCTCCAACCCCCTGCCACAGGCAGGGCCACCAACCTCCAGGCCTGGAGCTACACAAGGTTGCCCAGGGCCCCATCCAACCTGGCCTTGAACACCCCCAGGGATGGGGCACCCACCCCCTCTCTGGGCAGCCTGTTCCAGCCCCTCACCAGAAATGGCGACTCTTTGTTTGAGGGGTCTCCCACCATCCCAGAGGAGGGCAGGTGGGGGTGGTGTGGCCTCTCAGGAGCAGCCTGGCAGCACGGTCCCGGCCCTGTGTAGCAGCTTCTGTCTGGGTGAGGAGAAAGGGCTGGCAAGTCGCTGATCTTTTTCCTTTCAGAGGGTTTGTCTCAGTCCCCTCATGGTAAAATACTGCTGGGTCTTACTAGGGCATAAAACAGGGTCCTGAAAGAGAAGCGGGGGTCACGCAGAGCAGCTGTCAGACACGGGACCTTGCTGGGGCCTCCAACTTCAAGGCTGACCAACTCCAGGTTCTTAACGTGATGCAGTATGAGAGTATCACAGTTCCACCCAGGCATGAGGGTGAGAGGGAAGAGAGCATCTTCACAGCTGAAAGCCTAGCATGTGTTTCACCTAATGCTGCTGCTAAGCCCCCTCCTCTTAGGAGAGCTTGAGTCCAGTGTTCTGCTCCTGGTGAAGCCTGTCTCCAGCTGCAAACCCTTGGGAAGGAGGTTCGTTGAGATTTGGTAGCAAACCCATAGGTGGGCTCTCCAGACACTGAACGTTTGAGGGACAGGCTGAAGTGGCAAAGCCCATAAATCATCAGCATGGGGTGTGACACGCTCTCTTGTTGCCCTGGCAGGGGGAATACTCCGGCTTCGTTTACAGCTACGCGGTGGAAGAGCCGCTCTCCGTGGTGCATAAAGTGGCCGGTTACCTGCCCAGCCTCTTCTGGGGATTCATCACCCTGGGCAGGCTCATCTCCATCCCCGTGTCCTACCGCATGAAGCCATCGACCATGGTCTTCATCAACGTGGTAAGGCTGCCTTTCCTCTGGTTTTCTTCCTCTTGTCTCCATGCTGTTGTCTGGCTGTGGTGTCTTTTTGACGGGCAGAGGGGTAGATCTGTGCCAGCCCTTTCTCTGCATCGCTGCCTCTGGTGTATGAGGAAGCTCAAGCACACAGCTCCATCACACTGCTCTGCTGAGCTGGCTCTCTCCTCAGTTGCTCACAATCCACCATCAGATTCGTGAAAGCACCCGGTCAAAGTGTCTGCCAGCTTGGGGTTACTTCTCACACTGCTTCCTCTGGCATTTAATGCCTGTGCTGGCCAGGGAAAGGGAAGGCAGATAAAGAAACCAGAGTGGTGTGGGGCTGCTTAAATTGATAAACACGTTTACTTTAAGGAGGAGGAAGGAGTCCATTCGCTCTATTAACAGACCCAAGGACAGGCTGACTTTAGCTGCTGCCGCTGTTTGAGGAGGGAGTAGCCTCCAGCCTCGAGTGGCAGCCTGTCCCCTTCCCCTGAACGGCAGCAGGAGCACCAGCCAAGGACAAACCTTCCCTTGGCTCCCACGGAACCCTCTGCGCAGCGCCTGCTCGCTGGCACTGCTGCATGGAGTGAGACACACCAGCTCTTGGCGCTGCCTCGGCATCACAGCGAACTGCAGAGTGCACTCAACGCCTTTGGGCTCCCCAGGAGCCTGGGGTATGTGCACTCGCACCCGTAATCGGGCCCTAAACGAGACTGGAACTATCACTTGAGCCAGTAACTTGAGCTGGTATTTGGAGCTCCCTCTGCTGCCTGTGCCAGGGGAGCTTCCTGCAGCAACCCCTGAGATGCGCTTCCTTGTAGCTACAGGGAGGGGAGGGCAGGGAGGTAGCTACGGAGGGGAGGGGAGGGCAGGCAGGTTTAAGCTTAGTTGGCTCTTTGGCTTGACTCTTGTGACTGGCTCCTGAACAGCTGTTAAAGAATTAACTTATCGTTAACTCTGCTCCAAGCTTTATTAATGATTGAGGTGAGTAAACCCCATGGCAGTAGGGTTACTATTGTGTGTAAAGCTGCAGGAGGAAAACAACTGTTCTTTTTTTTCCAGATACAATCTTAACTCTCTACCTAATGAAGCTGAGACAGATTAATTGCATGCAATCACTTGAAGTCCTGCTTTTATAAAATAACAATTCTTTAAAGACAGATGGATTTTATTTGACCAGTCACTTGAGGTTTTCAGAAGTGGTGCCCATTTTCCAGCATGGTTTATTTTCTTTTCCAAACCATTTTCTACTGGGGAAAAAAGATACAATATATTGAGCCTGTTGCAGCTCCTCCTTTACCTTCCCACCAACTGTGTGTGTGTTGTTCACAGGTTGGAGTCCTCATAACCTTCCTCCTGCTCCTGATCTTCTCCTACAGCGTTGTCTTCTTGTTTGTGGGGACAGCATCTCTGGGGCTGTTCCTCAGCAGCACTTTCCCCAGCATGCTTGCCTACACTGAGGACATCCTGCAGTACAAAGGTGAGCAGGATTCAGGTGTGCTTGGCAGTCTTTGAAAGCAGGTGAGTGCCAGGACCAGAGCTCGGGTACCATCACGTCTTCAGGGATACCGAGGAGGCTGGGAAGGGAGATCTACACCTGAGTACAATGCTTATTCAAGGTTGCAGGTAGAACAGACTGCACAAAGCCTGGCTTCAGTGTCCTGATCCCTTCTCCAGGCAGGGATCCAGGCTGTTTCATAGCCTCTTGCAGCTTCCGGGCTGGCAGGGCTGGCTGCTGTAGGGGCTTACAGGGACCTGGCTTTGTAAACATCACACAGGCTTTTGGTGAACTGAAAATCCCCAGGGTTGGCTAGCTCTTGCAGGAGGCTCTGCCAACCTCCATCTCTGGGGCATGCAGAAGAACGGAAATCTTTCCAGAGAGAAGCATTGTCACCTCTGCCCACAGAGCCAGGTGACAGAACAGGAGATGGGGGTTCTGGCTTAGACTCATCCTCTCTGCACAACCACGGGTTAGAAGAGGCCACCTCAACCCAGGATGGGAAATACCTGAGTGGGCAGAGCCATGAAAGAGCAGTTTAAAGAAGCTGCAGGTGGATCCTGGCAACTGCTTCCCCTGCTCCCTGCCAACATCCCTTGGGCTGTTTCTTTGCAGGCTGTGCCACAACCGTGTTAGTGACCGGAGCTGGAATCGGGGAGATGGTGCTGCAGTTACTGGTGGGATCGGTAAGTGGAGACAGGGCATGCTGAAAACGGGCTGGAAGGTTTAAGTAGAAACCTTAGTCCTGGCTTTGGACAGCTGAGGGAAGAGCACTGAGGAAAGCTCTTGCTCAATGCTACTCAGGTATTTGAGCTGTGGTGTATTTGTGATGACATGCCTGCTCCCTCTTTTCCCACCCCCCACCCCCCTCTCCAATTGCAGATTATACATGATCAGGGCAGCTACAGTTTCCTGGTCTGTGGGATGATCTTTGGATGTTTGGCCTTTACCTTCTACGCTTTCCTCCTGTTTTTCCACAGGATGTACCCCAAGCCCCCATCAGGTAAGAAAGCACCAGCCCTCAGCCCTCCTCCGTAGCAGGAGGAGGAGTGGCAGATGCATCACTACGCAACCAGGGTGCAGCACTTCAGCAGAAAGCAAGGAAATGTTTGTTTTACTGCTGCTTCCTGTCCCCTCTTCCTGCTTTGACTTGCCCACAAAGCCTTGGCAGCCACAACTCCGGGTTTGCTTGCTTTGCTGTTGGAGAAGCCAGGGGATGAGTGGGAATTTGCAGGGGAGCTCTAACCCGCATAGGCAGCTGGCTGTGAAAGCTCAGCCGTGCTCCCGCAGAGCTGGGAGGACTAAGTTGTCCTGGGTACAGACTGCACAAGCTTCCCTAGGCTGTTCCCTGGCTAAAATCCAGGGAATGAGGGTTTCTGCCATCCGGAGGCAGCTGTCAGGCTCTTGAGAGGAGCCTCACTGATACAGGATTTACCGTAGCGCTCTCCTCGGTCTGCGGATGCTGCTGGGCTTTGCTTAATAAGCATCTTCCACAAAAGCAGCGCTGAGCAACTGGAAGAAGAATTAAACAGGCTCGTGGGGTGGGTCCCTTAGAGCTCAGCCCAGTCGGTGCCTTCAGCTGAAGTGTCTCCTGTCCGATTTGCAGAGCTGGACGGTGCCTCGCCTGACAAAGCGGCAGCGCTGGATGACACTGGGCAGTACCAGCGCTAACGCGGCGGCCGAGCCCTGGACAAGCAATAAACCAGCACACAATTAAGCATTACTCTTAAGGATGATTTCACACTTAAAATGACTGAATCGTGCAAGTTTTCTGCAATCAGAAGCACAGTAGGTTGGGTAAGTCAGAATCAAGGAAACATCCTAAAAACACTGCGCCGAGCGCGGCGCGCACTGCCCGTGTCACACCTACCACAGCAGGTGACTGTCAGCATCAGGCTGAGCGGGTGTCTGGAAGGCTACAGCATCTGGCAGGGGTGAGGGGAGAGCAGCGACTCCTGCCCCTGAGTTTCCTTACTCAGCCGGGATGGGGGGGAAGAAGAGGTGCTCTCTGTTCTCTGTCTGAGACTGAGTTCCTCCTGGCTTACGTCATTCAACCAAGCTGATTTTTCTTTTGGCCCCTATGATTTACTGCACAACACCAGAGCTGGGTTAATTTTGGAGCAACACTGCCTTGAGGAGGTGCCACCTCCATGCGAGCTTCCAAAGGGGACAAATTACCAGCTCTAGAACCCCCCAGTGCAGGGTGGGAGCGGGACTGATCTGTATTTGCACAGTTGATTCTTGTCCATCACACAGTATCAGACATCTTCACCAAGACACAGTCTCTCTCAGCATGCTTAGGGCTTCTTGATTATTAAAAATCATTTGCTTCTTATCATTTATTTTTTTCCCTCAAGAATGAGTTGTGACAATTGGTTTGGCTTGAAGTCACTAGTTTAGCTGCCAACAGTTGCAGTGTCCTTTAGGGTGGTTTTATTTCTAGCTTCCAGTTGAAGCTTCAACAGAGGTATTTGGGAGCCAGCCTCCAGCTGCTTGACCCGTGCAATACTCACTAGCCCAGGTGCCTTCCCTAAGGTACTGCTCTAGCCCACGCATGCCCTGTGCCAAGCCCTGAAGAGAGGACTGGCTCTAGAAGAGCGTCAAGCTCCATCCATCCACTTCCTCAGTGAGTGATGGGACACGTTACTTCTTGCTTTGACTGCTGTCTGTGGATGTACATATGTATGGGTGTATATAAAGCAGTGTTAATTAAAGGTGATTGATTGCTAGAGCCTCAGCGTGACTGGCCTCAGGTAATGATGTGAGCTCCCAGGCTCTGTCTGCCCCAGTTCTGGCTGTCCAAACTGAACTGGTTTAGGTAGGTTTAGTGTTTTTACTTTGCCAAGCAGCAGATCTTACCTTCCACGAGCCACCTGCACGAGGTCCCACGGGTGATGCCTCCTCAAACCTCTCCGACTTGTTGCCTTCGCCTACCTGGAGCTGGGAGCACACCTGGCCCTTGCAGGAAGGAGGTAAATGCGGGTGGAATTTGGGTCTTCAGCATCCTCCTGCCTCGCATCCCCTGGACCCTGCGCTGCTGCAGTTCTTCTCGAGCGCCACAGGATGCCACTGTTCCTCTCCTGGAGCTGCCCCAAACGCCAGGGTGGCCAACAGCTCAGCAAGCCCCATCTGTCACGAACAGAGCCCCTCCCCAGCCCTGCGCCGAGGAAACGAGCCCCAAGCACCACGGCGAGGGAGTGTATTTTGACAAAAAGTCTCCTCCAAGCCCCACCCCAGGGCCTTCTCCCCTTCTCCCCTCTTAGGTCCCCACAGATAACCCCCAGCCAGGCGATGCAGCCAGAGGACAGGTCTTTGGGTGCCCCGGACAGGTCCAGTCCCTGCTTCCCCACCAGCACCTGATTTGGGAAGAAGCCTGTGGGTGCAGCACCATGCACCCAGCACAGGCTCCTCCATCTCCACTCAAGCACACGGTGATGGAGTTGGTGCTGCTGCTGAGGGCCAGGTTAGCTGCAGGGCTGATGAGCCCCCTCCACTACCACACCACAAGCTGTGACTTTCAGTTTCCTCTACTGAAAAAAACCAAACACCCCCCCAACCACCCCAACCCACAACAAAAACAAAGGGCAAAGGAGCAGAAACTTTGTTAAAAATATTTATTTAAAAAAATACAATTGTTTTGCATGTCTGGTTGCACATAACTATTAACATATGATTGACTTGAATAATTTGCTACAATGCTTTTTTAAAGCCAGCTTGCATTATACAAAGCAAATCCCTCTGTCAGTTCTTACATAAAATAGTTTTCTTTAACTATTCCCACCCCATTTATTTATTTTTTTTTTAAAAAAAGATTGCAATACATTGATTTTAGGTTTGTTTTTTTTTTTTTTTTGCACAAAAATTGAAGCAATAGAAAAGTCACCTGATTTCTCAGGAAAGACCTTGGTTATGTTTGAACAACAACTGCCACTGAGCTGCTCTGACAGCAGCATCCTAACTCATTCTAACTCTGAAGTGTCAGGACAGTCCACTTCCTCTCAACTTGAAGGTTTGCATCTTAGACCTTTTGCCTCCCAATTGCATCAGAACCTGAAATGTGGTCTAATAACTGCATATCTGCTAGAAGCAAGTTGGTCAGACTGGGGTTTTTTTTTTAATTCCCCTCAATATATCAACACACCCTGAAGGTCTTCCTAATGTTATCTTGAAAGGTTAAATAAAAGCAAATTTAGTAACACTGAACAATTACTGAAAACTTTGGCTATTCATGTACTTGCATTACATACCAGCATTTTGTTTTTAAACACATTAAGATACTCTTAGTATAAGGTATTATTTAAAAATAAAAGAGTTAGACTGAGAAGCTATTCTCTCCCAGGCAAGTTTACTCAACCATAAGAAGAGCACCCAAGTGCTGTAAGGTTACAGCTGGCTCTAAGAGGTGTCTAGAGAAAGTCTCCAGTGTAGGAAGTTAAGACACTCACTACAACCTAACTTGTCTCTTGTTTGGGTACTCACACACACACACACACACTCATATATATATATATATATAGGTTAAATGCAATTCTGTTCTGGAAAGAGTAACCAACACCATACCTTCTCCTGCTTTTAATGGCATTTTTACCACCAATGGTTCTCCTGAAGCTACAGGGGAGTAAAGCAGCATCAGCTCCCTGGTTAGAGTGTGAGTTACCCAGCACAAACATCATCTCCCTCTGCCCCCAGCAGAGGTGGCTGAGCTGCTGTAGGATAAAAGAGGCTGCAGCCATCACCCTGCTGCCTTGCAGAGCAGCCAGGTTCCCCTTGGAATTCAGCTGAGGGCTAAACCCATCAGAAAGTCACTTTCCAAAGCAGATGTGCACTTTAAAAATCAAGAGAACAACTGTCCCACCACACCACAGGCCATCAGGGCGCTCAAGGTCTCTACAATTTAACCCCAACTCCCCTCCCCACCTCTACCTGAGCCACAGAGAGCAGCACAGCCCAGATTCTCAGCGGTGTCAGTCAGTCAGACAAGCTGCAGTGAAGCCAACAGGCTGATGTACAAGCTCCTGCCATATGCCTCCCATCAGCTCCGCTCCCAGGACAAAGCCTCACGCTGGTTAACCACCCCTACTGAGAATCCTTCCAGCCCCAGATTCATTCCAGCTGTCCTAATATCCAGCAGAGACCACAACCACTACCCTTCCCATGCATGTTGCTAGAATATTCCCATTTATTCACCTCTATTATTAAGAATATACTTCTCAGCTTATAAAAACAGAGAGATGGGGAGGGGGGGGAGATAAGCATTAAATGTGCTACTGTACTTATCACAAAACACTGTGACGTACATAAGGCCATCTGGTAACACTGCAACAGAGTACAAACAAGATCTTAAAAGGGAGTTTTTAGAATACTTTTCTTTTTAAAAAAAACTACAATGAATAATCTCAACCCTGCTCACAGAGAAGTAACGTTAGAACTAGCACATCATATATATAAACCTCTGTGCAACTGAACAACAGCAGAACAAAACAAAAAAGAGAGTCAAAACACAAATCCATAAAGCAGTTTCAAAGCCTGAAGGTTTAAGACATGCTAGCCAAAAAATAAAAACAAACCCCAAAACACAAACACGTCTCAAGGAGCCTAAAGCAAACCCAGGTATGGGAACCACCCCCCCTCCCCCTCCCCAGCACACAGCACACACTAGGAACCATGCAGAGGCCATCCTCAAAGCCTTCCTTTGATCAAAAAACAACCCCAAAGGAAAAAAAAAAAAAAAAGAGCCCCAAATAAAAAATTAAAACTGAAAATAAACCCAAGAGCTTCCAGTTATCAGCACAGCACTGCTGCACACACTGCCCAAGGGCTGAGTTGGGCTCTGAACACAATGCTTTCCACCCTCTCCTTACAGCTCATTCAGCCTCTCCCCCCCCTTTAAAGCCCCCTGTTTTCCCAAGGTTCATAATTATCCTGTTACACCACTGCCAACACCCCTCCTTTGAGATGAAAACCTCCTGCAAGGCCTGGTCTCAACAGAGAAGCAAAGAGTTTGAAGTAAATACAAGGTCCCAACTTCCCTTCCAGGAGCAGCACGCTGCTGGAAGAGGCGTTTTAAGATGCTTGTTGACTACGACGTTGAAGATGTGTTTAAAATGAACCTCTGGCAACTAATGAGCCCACACTGTGGTGTAGCTGATTGGAGTAGCAAAAGAGAAAGAATAAAAAGCCCCCCCAAACCCCTCACTGGGGTGTGCAAAACATTGCCCTGCATGTGTTTCGAGCGTACGCGGCCAGTGTTAGTTATCTGGGGCTGGAATCACAGACTTGTAGGGGTTGGAAGGGACCTCAAGAGATCATCAGGTCCAACCCCCCTGCCAAAGCAGCTCCCTAGGAAAGCTGGACCACGGAGGGAACACCCACCCTCACAGGCTGTGAGCACACGCACGCTGACGTGAAGGGAGCTGATCCAGGCTTGGTGACACCACCCATCTCGCAAACACGCTTTGGGCTCTCCAAGTGTGCTTTTTATCAGGTGTCTGGAACAGCTCCACAGCCTTTTACCACATTCCTTGGGGAGGGAGGGGGGAATAAAAATAAATTCTGGTCAGTTTTATTCTGGTTTTGTAGAATGGTTTCTAGGAAGCAGATGTCTTGCTGTCCCAAGAGGTAAATAGAGCAGCGGACGCATCCCAGAAGCAGCAGCGGGGCCCTGCCCAGCTTTCTTGCCTTGCAAGTGGCTTTTTGGGGGGTTTTAGCAAAGTGTGGTTACAGCCAGCAAAGCTGCACCCTCCAGAAAGGATCAACCCTCTGTGGGGAATGTATTCCCCCTTACGTATGTTTGTGAGAAGAATCCTTGCTTAAAGATGCACCAGAGCCCCAGGAGCAAAGGACCGTGACAGGTTTCAAGAGAAGGGCTGGTGGTGCTAAACATGGGACTGGGGAAACAGGGCAGCTCTGTAGCTCATCTCTTCCATCCTTGTGACTAAAAACAGGCTGCAGAGAACAGATCTGGTGCCATTTTCAAAAACTCTTCCCCACTCACTGTGCTTTGGTGAAGGGCTCCTGCAGTCGATGCCACGCGCTCGAGGCAAGCGGAGTGCCGCAGCCACGGATGTCGATCCAAGGCAAAAAAAGCCTCTTGCAGCAATAGGGCTGCAGAAAAACAGCCCTCACTGCACTTTATCTTTTAATCTTCATCTGACAGCCTCTGATTCCAGCCCATCAACTTGAGCATGTCGCATATTAACCACCACTCAACCAAAGGCTTAAGCAGATTTGCAAACGCCGCTCAGACTAAGCGGCAACCATTGCCAATTACTCTTTAATTAAATTCAAATCAAACCATAAAAATTCCTGTTTAGGCAAGACACACTATGCCTTATTAAAACATCCCAAATAGCTTCTAAGCAACATGATTCTAATGGATTTCTGACTCCTTTGCCCAGTGCAGGATCCCGCGGGGCTCAGGCTGATTGCGATACCACGCTCTGGGATTATTAAGACAAAATAAACTATCCATACCCAGGGCCTGAGAGGCCAGAAGGAACATATATCTCTTATGCAGGAGAACTAAGGAACAAAACAGAACAGAATTGTTATGGACACCCAAAAGATCAAGTTTTAAAGTAACCTCTCAGCTTCCACAAGGTTCCGTAACTACTGACGGAGTTTATTGTCAGAGCCGACGATACCAAGATAGCCTCTTGATACAACACTGAGATGTGGCTTGTAAACAAATATGCATTAGAAATGGAAGAGGTTAAATGGCAGAGTAAAACAGGAGTATGTACAAACCTGCTATAAAATGGTAGCAAAAGGTAACTAAAAGAGAACGTAAATAAGCCACGGGCAACCAACACTGTCAGAGCTGCTGGTTCCAGCCTCAGCATTGGGGAAATGCCACAGAAGGGGATGGGAACTGTGTGCCTGTGCTCACCTGAGGAACTGCCTCACTGTGCTAGGCTAGCTGCTTCATCCCACCTCAGCCTGCAGAAGTTCTCCTGTGAAACCTGAAGTCGTGAGGGCATCTGACAGAACTGCGTCTCGCTGCAGTCTGAGCAGCGGCGTCGAGGAAGATGCACACATAAGGAGCCTCCACTGTGGTTAAAATGAACACTAACAAGCCAAGAAGAATCCATATCTATAGATATCTACCAGATATAGGTATCTGAGCTTTGAAAACATACTAGAGGGAGAAATTATCCCAAACAAACCACCAAAGAACCTTTACTGCTATAACGGACGCTCCATTATACTGAAGATTGCACGGATAACGAAGTCTTAGGATGCTCCAAGTTAAAACCAGGACTTCTCAAATGGGAAGGAATTTGATCACTTCCTGACCTATTGCAAAACACAGCTGGAACACACCAAAGGCAGTGCACAGGGGTTACATTCAGCCGTCACTTGCTGAAGACCGAGTTCCGAAACAAAAATCTAGCCTTGAGCTGCTGCTAAGGAACAAAAAGCCCAACAAACCTTCCTCCATCAGCCCCATCCCAAGGTTCTCACTCTCTGAAAACAGGTGAGACAACAACAGGTATGGTTCTCTAACGCTCTCCTGCTTCCCACGGGGTGTTTCTGCAGCACGTGTTGCTCGTGGCATCCTGACAGCTCAGGATCTCAAACAAAGCCAGACCCAGCAACAGCAGTGCAGGATTTCCAACCCCACAGCGCTACTCTACAGTGGCAGAGATTAAAAAAGAGTAAAAAGAGATTTCCAGAAGCAGGACAGATGTTGGGCTCCCATGCTCATCCAGTCTAATTCTATCCACCACCATGACTTAACCGATGCAAATATCATCAGGCGTTCAACAACGTCGTGGCTACTTCAGCAACATGAATTGCAACCTAATGAACTGTTTCTGTAATGCTGCATTATTATTATTATTATTATTATTAGTTTTGTAAACCAACACGGTACTATACCCATACTACAGACTGCTAACAGGGTAATTAAAAAAGAGAGCCTATATTAACCCCCACCTTCCCTACGCTAAATTAAAGACAAGTCACGACGAGCTGCAGACTGCTCCTGAAAGTCAGCCAGGCAAGGTACCAGCAAGTCACATAACCCAGCTCTGAGAAGTCACAGCCACGCTGTGCTCCAGCAGGAATGTGGTCTGAGAAAAAAGCTGGCAGTTACATACTTCGTTAGCAAACGTGTGTTTAACGAGGCAGCATATATACAAGATTAAGATTACCTTAAGTGACCTGAAAGATGTAACGGGGGGAAAGGGGAGCAAGGCTCTCCTCCCACACCCCCGCTCCCTTCCGACTCGCTTCCCCGCTGCCTCCTGAGGCTACAGGACCCCCACCTTCCCAAGGCAGCTGCTTGAGAGGCAGAAGCCATCCTATCACCTGAGTGCTACCCATCAGGAAGCTGCCAGCCTGAAACCAGCACGCACAGGCTGCATTTCCATACTAACTTTGTCCAGAGGAGGTATTCCCGAAGGGAACACCCATCCCCTCACCTGCTGTGGCAGTGCAAGCCTTGTGAAGCTACTCAGAGGAGAGTTCAAAACCAGGCCAAGCACAGCAACAAGCCGTTAGCATTTGGTTCTCTTGCATACCTACGCTGAAAGCGATGCAGCTCACAAGGAATGAAGTGCACGTGTGCACATACACAACTCCTAAACAAAGAAATTTGGCTTCTCTCCATAGGGGACAAGGAAAGGGAAGCAATTAAATTGCCAAGTCTTTAGTGCTCATTCATTCTTTTTTTAAAACTCTAATCCTAGTCTGCAAGGTCGCTCTCAAAAAGTCCACACACTTGGTGGGCACATAAAATTGGCCAATGTAAAACAACCATTAAAAGTGCTGCTATTTATATATAGCTATATATATATTTTTTTTTCTAGAGCAGACTCCCAAGCCATCATGCAAACCAGAAAATCCCAGGTGCCTGCTCTTAACGATGCAGCTTGCTTTCTGCATTTGAAACAACAACAACAACAACAACAACAAAAATAGAATAAAAGTCAATATTGCACATTGTCATTTTAAGAGCCACCGGCACAGGAACTTCACCCTGCAGCTGCTGATGTCTAAAATGCAAAGTGGAATTAGAGAATTATACCTCTGGCATCACTGAGCAGGAAGATGGATCACTACAGGAGCTCACTCCCTGCTACCTCCACCTCAAGCCAGGCACGTGCTTTGCTCTTGCCTTCCACGGGGCAGGGGATTCTCTGGATGAACAATGCCCAAAAAAAAAGCAACTCCATGGCACCCACCTGTCACGTCAGGAACATACGAAGTGGTTTACAGGATTTCAATGCTAGAATGCAGAGAGATTTCAGGTCACTGCAGTACATGAAGTCTTGGGTATTGTCACACGCTTTAAAGGTGGATTCAGAGTCTGCAGAAGTGGCAAAAGGGAAACTCGGGAAAGCTGGAGTTCAGCGCTCATCCAGGCAGGTGCAATATGTACAGCAAACACTGTCACAGCTCCTCTTGCTGGAAAGGTACGCTCTTCCTCTGCTCATTAAACACTTTGAAGACAGCCAGTGAGGGTGCCAGAGGAAAGGGATGGTCTCCATCTGTATTCTAGTGCAGGTTTTACAGAGATTATCCACGTCACCAGCTCAGCGGGCACAGTAGCAAAAGGAAGTTGCTGCCTGACATCAGACACCCAAAGCAGAAGGGCACAGCACCCAGCACCAACCAGCCAAGACATCCAGTCTCTGAGGGGCTGGCAGAGGAGAGTCTTGTCTTCTTCCATGCCTCAGTTCTCTTAAAAAGGCCTCCTGAGATCTTAAAAATCTGCATTAGAAATTGAATTTCATCAGTCCCTCAAACAGCTCTGGGAACTAAGCCTGTATTAACCCATCCACACACGGCCACCAAGAAAAGAGAGATGCAAGAGCAAATTTACAGGGAGGTTGATAGGCCGTGCTACCCCTCTCAGCTCGCTGTACACACCGAGCTGAGCTTATCTTGGCTCTGAGTGCTTCTCAATTGTAAAAACAGCAATAGATCTAAAGCAAAACTCAAGTTAAGAGCTGGTAGAAGAGGAGCTTCTCCACTTCAACTGTGGGAAAAGAGCAGTAACGTTAATGCTGAGACGTTAGTGTTCTCACCCACTGTTTGGGTCTGAAACTCTAGCATCAGGCAGCAACCTCAAATACAGACACACCCTCAAAACCTCATGTAAAATACACCATCCTGCTAATCTTCTAGCAGTGAGATTACAGGCTTTGCAACGGGTCTCTGGCACAAGAAATGTTTGGACTTCAGCATTCAAACTCTCTGAGAAAAGAAAGGGATTAATCACACCATTCATCCCTCTCCAGACCTTTCGCCTCCTCACCCAAGGGAGGGCAGGGGAAGCAGCCAGAAACCAGCCAGCCCGCTTCTCCCAGGGGCTGGCTCGTCAGAACACAATGCCATTCAAAAATTGTCCATATCTCAATGAAACAGTCGTTGAATATCCCTTGAAGATTCCTCCCTGCAAACCAGACAAGGTGGTTTTTTTCCAGCAGGCAAGACGCAGGCCGTTTGGGTGCTGCAGAAGTTATCAGGCCCCAAGGCAAAGCTGATGCACATACACACAACACACCCCTTTCCCAAGCATTTCCTGGAATGCCAGCTTCAATCATGATTAGATTTCTTCTTGCCAAGCACAGGAAGCAGAAGAACAGAGGGGTTTGGTTTTTTTTTTTCCAAGAGTCACAGAGAAAAAGACTCCTCTGATGCTGTTTACTGCCATCAGTGCAGACTCAAGTTACTGCAACACCGACTGAAACTCCCTTTAACCATAGTGAAGTCTTCCAAACCAAGGAGGGAAGAGAAGAGACTGGAGCTTCAGCTCCTATTAAGGCGTTTGCATAACATACATTCCCAACCTGGGTCTTCAAAAAAGGGAATTTTGCAAAAAAAGGCATTTTTATTTGGGAATGGCAAAAACTATGATTGTTGATAATCTCTGTGGAATTAGAAATTGTTCCTTTAAAAAAACATGGTTAAATATAAGTGTCATATCTTTCCCTTGCTTTGCCAGTATGTCCTTTCCATGAGTTCATGTGCTATGTCTTCTGTAGGTCAGGGGAAAACGGGCCTGGGGTAGAGGGTCCATCCAGTCCAGACAGAGTAAATGGGCCATGACTGTTCAGCACTGATGGAAACTAGGAGAGAAACCAAAAATTATTAGGTTTAACTTACTGTTCCTCTCATATCTGTGCATGTAAAAGCTCCCCCAGGAAAAAAAATACAACCCCAACAAACACCCTCCTACACACAGAAAACAACCACAATCAAAACAGAACAACACCACAACAACAACACAACCCCACCCCAAGTGTTCAAAGAATCTTCTTAGCTTCTTTTAAATGCCACTGCACCACTAACTGCACCAACCCAGCTGCTGGAACCAGTGTCACCATGGGCCCCCAGTCTGGAACCTCTGCACTGAGCATCATCCACGTCCTCAACTAGTGAGTGGCTTTCAAGCAGGTTGGTGGGAACCACAGTCTAAATTGTTCCTTAGTTAATTAGCAGCTATTTATAGAGAAAAAAAATGTCCAGTGCATTTTCAGGCCTACTTGTTTATCCCCTATCCTCATGGTACACAAGCTCCTTCCTTCATCTCCATGGAGATGACAGATAGGAACCCAAAAGCCAACTAGTTAAATTTTACCCTTTCCCTAAGCAGAATCAGGCAACAGATGTGGTTATTCCAATTCCAAAGCAGAAAGTGAAGGAAGAGCATGAGTAATTACAACTAATGGATTTTTTTTCTAATATAGGGCATTTTTTGTCCTTATTAAACAAAACTATTTATTGAAAAACAGTGAAGAGGAGAACTTCCAAACAAGAAGAGACAGCAGGCCATAGAGATCATAAAGAACCATGCTACGTATTGCCCCAGAGATCACACACAACCTTCCTTCTTACTACTGGTGAAGTGTAATTAAAGTTTTTCAAGAGAAGTGCCTGTTAACAGATGATTAAAACAACCAACAGAGCAGCAAAACCAAGTTTCCAGGAAAATCTCAACAAGGGAAGTTACAGGGAGGCAAGTTTTATGGGAAGGAGAGACCTAGGAAATAAATAACTAACTCTAACAGCAGCACAGGGTGCTATTAACCCAAAGCATCTCTGAAACGCTAACATTTACAACATGCTTAAATAAAACTGGGTAAACACTGAAATTAAACCTCCTCAAAAGCCAAAGGAGGGGACAGAAGACAGAAAGATCCCTCTTCTGTTTCTGCATCAGGTATTTGGGCTAACTGGTCTCCCAGGGAGGGATGGGCTGAGCCTGCTGGCACTTACCTGAAAGAGTGTGTTAGCACCTTGCAACCTTGCAGGACTGAGGGGAGCGACGGGGCTGAGGGTGCTCCAGAAGTGAATGCTGGAGAGCAAGGGGCTGGGGGTCAGCAAGATGGGGGTCTGCAAGACACACAAGACAGTCAGCTGAGCAACACCCGCACTGCGAGTAACACACAGCACAGCACCTGCAAAGCCACCCACCGTCCTCTCTGCTCCTACGGCTGGGGAGGGCTGGGTGAGCTTGAGGAACTCCCCTTCCCTCTTTCTGCCTCCTCCCACCTCCTCCTCCCTTCAAACCCCACAGCAGCCGCTGCCATCCGGCCCTCCCTCCTCTCACCGAGCCATCAGCCCTCTTTTCCCAACAAGCTGCCAAATCCTGCTGTAACCTACAGCAAACGGGCTCCTCCAGCGTTGCCATGCACAGCACCCACAAGTGACCTGGGAAAACTCAGTCCCCTAATTTAAAAGGGGCAGGCAGGCACGGCCTGGGGGATGCTGAAGATGGAGCCCACAACAAAAGGCATTTACTTCCAGCTTCCAAATATTCTGGATGATCTGGGGTCACCAGCCAGACACTTCAAAGGTGCCAGAAGAGCACCTGCACTTGATTTTTCTTTATTTTCCCCTGTCTTCAACCGTTTTACTTTTCAATTGGCAGTTTTCAATTCGCTCTAATTCAAATTTATTACAGGAAAGAGATTAAATATATACAGAACGATCCAACAGCCTAGTTGGATTCTCTTCCATATTTTCCACAAGGCATTAAAGCTTTCCTTCTCCACTCAAGGGGAACAACCAAATGAAGCAGCCATTCTTATCACCATGAAGACACAATACTCTGATCTTAAGTAAACGACTACTAAATCAAGCCAGAGTAAGCTGCTCAACAGACCCTGCCCTGGCTCTCTGTTCTTAAAGTCAGCCTGAAGGATAAGGGCAGGGTTTGGGGGTTTCTGAAAGAATTCCCTATCACCTTGGCAAGGTTTACAAAGGATCCTGCTGGTGTGGGTTGAGGTTTTGCCTCCACATGCTGACAGTGTACAGGCACGTAGAGCTGACGTACCACCCGGGCACTCTCTGGGGTGGAAGCAAAGATGGGTTGTGAATGAAGTGTCTGTGCTGGAAGAAAACCTTTGAGCGATATCCTGAGTCTCAGACCTCCAAATACAACCTGCTGCCTATTCATTTTCCACTTGCTTTCCCTTCCTGTTTTAAAATATAACCACTATTCCTACTCAACCACACCCCCTCACCCCCCAACCAACAGGAAGGGAATTGGGTTACCTGAGAGAAAAGTGCTGGAGTAAGAGAAGCAGTTGGGAGAGAAGGACTGAGGATGCCCAGTGGACTTGGATCACTGCCTGTGATGACAAGAGTAGGAGCCAACTCCAGCCCTTTGGGTTTTTTAGATCTGGAGAGGTGATTGGCAAATTCCTTCTCCAGCACAGATGAATCCTGTTCTTTGGGCTCTGAGGATTGATGCTGAAGGCTCTGAGCCTGCTCCAGCTGTTGAGAAGCCACAGACTCTATGTCTGTGTCAATGTCCAGGTCAGGATTAGAGCTCAGGGGGGGTGATGGGGGCGTGGAAGGAACCTGCAGCGTGGGAGAAACTGAGGATATGGGTGGAGTTGGGGTGAAGCTGGTGGTTAAGTTTGGCAAAGGTGCTGGAGCTTCAGGGACAGTTAACTTGGGTAGAACAAGTGTCTCCAAGGTCTGGAGAGTTTCTTCTGATCCCATGGGAAGAGATGACACGGTTGAAGTGGCAGAAGCAGTGGAAGTGGCAGAGACTGTTGAGGTGGTAGAGACCAGGGGAACAGATGAAGGCTTTTTGGAGGGCATGGTCACAAACTTGATGACAGAGGGTGTTGGATCCTGAGCAGGTTTCTTCTCTGTGAGCTTCTCAGCTGGATTCTCAATCTTGATGGACCTGAAGAGTTTGACGCCGGCAGAGTTCAGGGAGTTCAGAGTGAAAGAGGAGTACAAGCCTGAGTGGATGTAGTCGTTGCGGCTGGAGGATTTAGCACAGGACTGAGACTTCTCCTTCCCACAGTTCTCCAGGTCCTTTGGAGCACTGCTAACCTCTGCAAAGCCAGCCATCTCAGGGTCTCCTTCCAAACGGCCCACCACAAGCGGATCCATATTTAAAATCTCTGGATAAGAAACAAACTTGTACACAAACTTCTTCCCATTCACTTTTTTAATGATATTCTGTGGGTAAGAAAGACAGATATATTTAGCCCCAGCTCAGATTGGTTTCCTTCCTAGAAACACTGCCTAAAACAGCCCAAGGAATTCAATAGTCTGTGATCTTTTATCAAAAACTGTTGGGTTTGGGGTGGGTTTTTTTGTTTTATAAAAGAAAAAAGCACCACACTGCATTCCTGCAATTCAGTTAAGCTCCCAAAGTATCATTTCCAGAGCTCAGACAAAACACTCCAACAGGTGAGCTTAACCTAACCCTTGATACACTTGAGCTTAACCTAACCCTTGATACACTTGAACTTAACCTAACCCCTGATACGCTTGAGCCTAACCTAACCCTTGATACACTTGAGTCTAACCTAACCCTTGATACACTTGAGCCTAACCTAACCCTTGACAATGGCCTTAAAACTGCCAAGCAATTTTGTTGAATGTGTTTTAAAAGAAGAGCTAAGCAGCAAAACCCCACCATTACCCCCCATCAAAGACCACTGACCTGGGTACAGCACGGGTAATCTAACAGGAGAACCTGTGGAATTAAAAGCTTACAGGTTTGCAGAACTGAGAACTAACACTTCAAATCAAGCAAGCTTTGTTCTTAATAAGATGATAATAAAAGAAAATAAGTAGCTGAACTAGTCAGCAGAATGTAGGCTAATCAGCTATTTCAATACCACAAAATAGCATATGTCAAACTTGTTTTGCTCCTCAGCACAACTCCACACACAATCTGGACCTAATAACTGCATGATAAATGACAATCAGCTTCTTGTTGAGACCTCTCTGTACACAGGCAGATTTGGCCACCCAATAATAAACTCCAAGCAACATCCCACCTGCTCCAACCAACAGGTTCCTCAGAAAGGGGGTTATTTTTCATCTGGTGTACCCACACAGGAACAGCCATGGGATAAATGGTACATTGCAACAAGGATGACTCCCCCACTGAGGTTCTAGTTCAGCTTTTGGACACTACCTGTGCACTAGTGGAAGGCTCTAATGAGTTACTGGAAGACATCAAAAACAAAGGGGAGCATCTTAGTCTGCTGGTCTGAGATCAAATTAGAGGAGAAAAAAGAAAAACACTTGGGGCTGCCTCACTGACAAACCATGTTTTGATATCCCCTCTGCAGAGACAGCTGCAGGAAAGATCTTGAGGTGGTGCAATGTGCACCACTTCAATCATCATAAGGGTTCTGCTGCTTAAACTGGAGCGTTGAGGATTTTAACCAATGCAAGGGTGTGTATTTTTGGAAAGGGGGTTGGTATTTAAAGACAGATTTGTATCAGCAGAGACATAAATCAAACAAAGATGGTAACATTTTGCTATCTAGGACCTCATAAAATAACCACTGGGGAGGAAATGCAGCACAATGACAATGGAAAGGAAAAAAACCCACCCCTCTAAACATACAGCCAGTACACCTTGCACACAGCCAGTACACCTTGCACACAGCCAGTACACCTTACTTAACTCCGGGAGACAGAAGTGACACCTATCCCCTTGAAGAGAATGAAAAAGGAAACAAAGCTCATTAGGCAGAAGCTGGTAAGGTGGATAAGGATTTGGGGTGGATTTATGGATGTTACCTTCACATAATAGTATCTGAGAGCACGGCTGAGTTTATCATAGTTCATACTGGGCTTGTTCTTGCGGATTCCCCAGAGTCTGGCCACCTCCTCTGCCTGCAGCAGTTTGAACTCCCCGTCGTTGGAGGTCCAACAGATGATATTCTTGTTCTGAGGCTCTTGGAGGAGCTGGAGGAGGAACTGCCACAGGGTGATAGCACTGTCCATAGCAGTAAGCTGAAATTCAGAAGGGCAGAGAAGAGGCAACGGATTAGGAAGAGGGCATTTTCTTCATCTCCCTAGAAGGGGGTGATGGAGCAGAGATGTTATTTCCAAAGCCAGCAAGAGTAAAAATTATTAGTCACCAGTCGTGAAAGATGTTCCTTGCAGAACAGAGAGGCTGAGAGCCAACTGCTGTCGTCTCCTCCCACATGTCAGTACTTTTCACATGGGTTATATTTAGCTTCATTTAACTAAATCAGGTCACTTTGGGTAAGTTGCTATGAGTCACTCTCCAAAAAAACTGTTTCGAAGTTGTTCCATGCTCACCCACTCTGCGCTGTGCTGCGTTACAGGGACGGCTCAGGTGCACCCAGGTGAATCCCACTCCCTGCCTCCTTCCCTACCAGCACCCACCTCCAGCCTCGGGATCTATGGGAAGCCAGAGAGCAGATCAAGGAACCGCTGAAGTTACCTGCAGCTGCCCCAGTGCAGAACAACCCAATTCCTCCTCCCATTCCCATTGCTGCTGCCCTCTCAATCAACCCCCAGTCTCCTCTCTGTCAAAGCCCCTTTTCTTTGCCAGATTCTAACACTGACTTTTCTAAGGGAATAAAGATAAAGCAAGTAAAACAACTGCAAATGCTGCCTTTGCTGTCCTCAATTCCCACCGTGCCTCACCTACACCAGTCATTTATGCTGAGGCTTCCCAGGACTAGGACCTGTCAGCTGGTTCCTGCACTTCCAGCATGGTTTTCTTGCTCTGAAGCTGCTGATGTATAAATTCATCAAGGACAGACAAGGAAGATGGGGATAGCATTTTTCCTTGACCACATGAACCAGTACTTCCAGATACTGTTTAGGCACAACACTAATAACCCAGTCTACACAAGGGAAGCATAAGCCACACAGTGAATTAAACAAGATCCTGGATTAATGCAATTTTATCCCATACAGATGCTCTATTTCAGAATAGAACAGCTTCTATTAGAGCAGCTTAAACTTCTTCCAACAAAACCAAACGCAACTCAACCCAACCCAGCCACTCTGGAATAAGAACCAACCCAATGAGTCACACTGGAAACGTTTAGAAGTGTGTAACTGCTGGGTATTTTTGCCCCCCACGTGCAGTGAAACCTTGATAAAGGCAAGCCTACAGAGCACAGGGGTTTCCATTCAGGGGACCTGCAGCCCAAGCAAGGCTCTTCCCAAGCAGAAGCTCTGTAACAGCAGCAGCAAGTCCAGCTCCAGCAAGCAGGACTCTCACCCCTGGAATTGTTTTGAAGTCCATGTATACGCAGGGATAATTTGAAGGTTTAGTGGGGACTGCCAGTTCATCTTCGTTACCAAAGCCTTTTATTCCAATCTCATTACTGCCCAGCACTCATCCAGCCCTATATAAGGAAGGGAACGGGTCCACATGTCAGAGCTTCAGAATTTAGTCAGCCCTGTAAAAGGATTACTGCTGACAGTTTACACAGGACTACATACTCCTATTTAAATAAGGTGCCTTAGGGCAGGTACGTTTTTGGGCAGAGCCCATTGCATTTAACCTATTTTTAAGAGCACCTGCCTAATGGCATGCTTACACCACTACACAGGGGTGTTACATTGATCCCTGGTTAAATTGCTGCAATTACAAGGAACAATCTCAAAGTGAAGGACACCCACACCACCTTGTTATGCTGGCCTAAGGTGCTTTCCTTGTTAATTACCATATGCACACAACTCCAAGCTTGCCCAAATTAATTGCTCGGTACTCTAAGAATAAAGATCAGCTGCAGAGCTGCGCTTTGAGACTCTCCCCACACCACAGCACGGCAGGTATGGGCACTCAGGACCAGGCAGCTGCATCAGAACCCTTCCAAGAGTTCTCCCCTGGCTTGGATTCACATTTGCCAATAACATTTCATATCTGCCTACTGGTAACGCCGAGGACGTGCAGGCTGTGGAGCCTCATTATCCTGTCAAGATGATGCACATGCATGGGGTGTTGTGGAGACAGAAGGGCTTGATTCCACCATTCTGCAGAGCTGTCAATACTCGTGACATGTGTTAACAGAGAAGGAGCAGGAGAACGAAGCTGAGTGATTATTCCCACGCTACATTTATCTACAGCACTTCCAAACCCCATAGGCAGCGCTGCACCAAGCAGCACTGACTGATGCAAGGGGAGGCAATCACACAGAAATTAGATTAGCAGCAGCATTTCAGAGCTGCAAAGGCTTTTTCCCCTCCTCCTAAAATTCCATGCAGACCTTCTGCTGGAATTTAAACGCCTTTCCATCAACAGGCTGCCTCCCTTCCGTGTTGTTACCCCATCACCCTCTGCAGCAGTCAAGTGCTGCTGCCTAGGTGAGGGCTGGTCCTGAAGGGAGCAGGAGATGCACAATGCCAACAGACCCGACTCCCAGAGCAGAGTTCAGCGATGCAGAGCAAGCACAGAGCGACGGAAACAATGCAAGATGCAAAACCAAAACACTCCCAACAGAACCACAAACAGAACCACCCCCCCACACACACACCTTTCCCAGTGATGAGCTCTGACGTTCTGAGGAGCACTTGCCAAAATTAAAGAGTTCATGCTGCTTAAATCTGAAATGCTGGAAGGATCCTTCTCACAGGGACAGAGCTACAGACTCTGCTGGAGTGTTAGCTTGATCTAGTTCCTACTAATGGTTCTGGCATTTACAGGCTTTAGGGCTGCCATGAGCCTGCCCATCATGCAGAGGACACACTGCATACCCTCAGCATCCTCTGCTTTAAGAAAGCCTCATGGTGTTGGACACATTAACAGGGTGGAGGAGTTTTACTTACTCCTTGGCTGTTACAGAGCAGGAGGAGAGGACACTTTGCAGCATCAATGGGTGGGTTATATTGCATATGAGAGAATGAACATCCCTCTTTATTAAATATTTATTGCACGTATCTACAGGAAACAACAGAGAGAGACCTCAACAGCACTGGGGGCATCAAAGTTTTCTGAAGGTTATATACAAAGGAAAGGCCAGAAAAAACCCCACCCCTCCAAATTGGGCAAAGCAATGGGATCCCAAGCAGATCTTACCCCTTTGGAGTCTAGGGGTAAGCCAGCTGGAACTGGGAAAGTGTAATAAACGAGACACCTAATTTAACTGTAAAAAAAATAAAGAGTTGCTTTGATACCAGGTAAGAATACATCAAAGACCTGCTGCTTCTGCAGGAAAAAAGCAGGATAAAAACCAAAACATCACACAAGATGCAAAATTAAAACCAGTATAGGCGAGACAAGCACTTCTCTTTCAGAAGAGCCCAGCAACATGTTAAAAAGGCTCTTCCTTCTCCAGCACCTGGGGCAGAAGGCAGCTGATGCCTTTCAGGAGCCTTCACCTTCCAACTACAGAGACTGAGCAGCAGTTCAAGCCCCTTGCGCTACCTGTGCTGTGTGGAACACGTCAGCTACCCTGGCACGGGGCAACCAGCATCCTCAGAGGCTCCTGTCCACACCACAGCGGTCCTCAGGGCCAAAACAGCATCCCCCTTCCTCACCCACACTGGGAGGAGTTGGGAAGAGCCTCCTGTCCTTTTCCTTCAGACACACAGCAAAACCCACGCTCTCCAGAGGTGCCACCAGCCAGTCATGGGGATGAGGACAGGAACCCACTGTCCCACTCCTCCTCTACACTAACAATGGAGAGATGTTCCTTCTCTCATGATTTGTAAACAGCATTTCAACTTCTTTCAAAACCACTCATGAAAAGGCATCAATCTCCCAACACAGCTCCCCATCAGCATAAAAAAAAGCCCAGCAGTTTGATTGCTTTTTCTTCAGGATGAATGCACCAATAATTACAAGCACACCACCAAAAAGCTGCCTTTTTTTTTTTGCTGAAGGTTAATTTTCCTTCTAAGAGTCCAGGGAGAAAGAGAAAGGTCTCATTTCAAAAGACAAGGAGGGAATTAGGCAGAGAGGCAACGCTGCTGCTGGTGCTGCTTTATGACAACAGCCTTTCCACTTCTGCACCGTTTGAGTGCGAGGGGGGAAAAAAAAAAGAGTTGCTAGAGGCAGAGAGGGCAGTTACACTTTGAAATGAGTATGCTAAAATAGAGCACTATTATTGTCTTGAGATCTTCTCTGACGCCTACGGATGACCCTTGAAGTACAGCGAGTAGCTGACAGAATTTGGCTGCAGCACTCTACATACAAGCGCTGCAGACTCGAGCTTTCCCCTCTTGCTGCAGCTTCGTTTTGAGGCTGCTGTAGCTTTGTTGGAGGCCTTGACTTTACAAAGCCCTGAGTTTACAAAAAGCCCAGGACATGAGATACCTATCTTTTCCGGTGACATCTCCCCATGCATCTCTGTCACAGATTACAGAGCCTCAGGGCTTTGAGCACTCTCCTTCCATGGAGGATGCAGTCGCTGGGTGGCACAGCAGGCAGGAGGAATGGTTTAGGATGTGGCATATGGTTAAGCTCTCCCGTGGCCAACAGCTATACTTGCTGTTGCAAAACAAACTCCAAAGAGTTCATCCCTTCGTGCTCAAAAAGGAGAGGGACACCTTGCTATCCCAGCCAGGCAGCAGCCAAGCCCCAAAAGGGGAGCAGGATGGGGTGGGGGTCTGCCCTAACCCCCTGCCTAAGGGCTTCTAGCAGATTTCCTGTGCTTTGCCTCAACCCCGAGCGCAGCTCAAGTGAACTTTCACCTCAATTTGTTCCAACAGCCTCGTAGCAGCCTTGATGACTTCTCCAGATGGAGTGAATAAAGCAGTCAGGTCTACAGCCTTGGCAGAACCCCCACAGAAAGGGAGGGTGGTGCGAAGGGAAGGCAGGCTGGATAAAACCATCCCCACCATGCACTTAAGCAGCACAGTTACAGCCATCCAGGGATGGACACTGAAGCAACAACTCCAGGGATGACTCTGGAAGCTGTGTGTGTAAACGTACAGGGTGACAGAGAAACCCCTTCTCAGATCACGCAGGCTTCTGTTAAAAAACCCCAAGGCAGGACCTGGGTTTGGACCTGGGGATGGTCCTGGGGAGGTTTTCACGCTTACTGGTGCAAGTCAGGCATTCAGTGGGTGAGCAAACAACGTCTCTGCACAACCCCAGGAGAGCCAGGCGTGCTGTGCATGGCAGGCACGAGCTGGGCTGCAAAGGCTGTACTGAGCAGAACCGTCCTGGTGGTTTAAGATGGCCATGGTGTGTGAACAGAAGGAATGTGTAGACAATAACTCCTGCTACGTTGTGCAATATTCCTGTGGGCACAAGGCCTTAGATAGTCGTTCCAGGAAGATAAACAGCAAAATAACTTTGGTTGAAGGAGATTTCTGGAGGTCACGGGCCCAAATCCTTATTCAAACAGGGTTAACCTCACAGTTAGCCCAGGTTTTGCAGTGTCTTCACCCAGGTGACTAACTAACTAAGGAGCTAAATGGCTGCCCTATTCTTTTTGTTTGAGTGAAGGGACAGAGAGGTGTAACACTGCTGGTGAAGGGTCTAATTAAGTGGTCATCAACACACAGCCAAGCAACAATTTCCCTAACACAGTGCTTAAAATATCCCATTTACTAATAAACCTCTCATAAAATATTCTCAAGCTCCTGGGACTGCGACTCAACTGAACTCATACTTTTAGGATTTCAGGAGGTTTTGATTCATTTCAGGAAGGAGCCTGCTACCCAACACATACAAAACCTGCTGCCCAAAACCCAGCCTCTTTGGGGTGCTTGTATCTACCTACTGATGTACTCTGATATGGTGGAGAGCGCTGGAGAGTGAGTAGAGGTATTGACTCCTTTTCCAAAACACACAGAGCCCTGTAAAAGTACTTTAACTATGGGCACTATCACTTCTTTTGTTAGCTTACTTCCCAAGGACAGGTGAATTACCAGTTAAAAGCCTGCTATGTGCATAAAATAAACTTACTATTTACAAGGAATTAAACTAAAGATGCAGCTCCCTACATCTGATACACCACCATTCAAAAAACCCAAACCCTGGCAGCTTTCCAAGCAGTAATCAAATTATACTTTCTCTAATAAGTACTAAAACCGCCTAAGAATGAGTTTAAAAACCCCATTCCAACAAACCCACCCCAGACTCCCAATAAATTCCTTGTCTTCCCCTTGGCTCCAGCATTCACTGCACCGTTGTTTCCAAAGCAGTCAGGAAAATCAGCCTGTTCTGAGCGAGGCCATGGTTATCACAGCAGGAAGCTCCTTGGAAGGAACTGCTGGAGGATGTCCTCCTGATAAGAGCTGGTCCAGCTTTCATTGCCTAATCCCATTCCAAGTTTGACAGTTGTATTTACTTAAAACAAATGTTGCAATAAGTTTGGGGGGTTCTTGGCTCAAAAATGAAGCACTTCACATGAGGTGAAGGTGTCAGCAAATATTTGGGGGGTGGGGGGGGAGATTAGGAGCAAACTGCTGCAGGATTTCCACTTCTTTCTGAGAAACTGGTTATTTCTTTTTCTTGGAAAGTATTTTCTAGTCTTCTCCACCTTTCTGCCTTAGCAAACAAAGGATGGGAAACAAAAGCACGAAGGAGAACGGTGGCATCAGGATTCCCATCATACAATGCACAACCTCACACTTGAAAACATTCAACCTGTTTGAAGAGGATCAGGAAGGTGGACTTGAAGGCACAGCCTGTGAACTTCAAACCACAGTCCACACACTTCCTCCAGTTGCCACCACCACGCTGATCTTCAGTCCCTGGCTAAGGATGGCTGACAGCCCAGCCCAGCTCGTTTCAGGGACAGCAGCCCTGATTTCCTTGCTCTTCAGTACTCTGACAAAGATGCTCCCTTTCCTACCTCTCCTTTTGAGGGACACAAGACCAAAGAGAACCTGGGAAGGCTGAGGACAGATAAAGACCGTGGCCAACTTAAAAAAACCAAAGTGTCTCTGACCAGCTACATGGTTGGTTTCTGACACCGATGCGTCTCCCAGCAAGCCATAACAATATCTGTCTCTGTGGAAGCTCCTCTCCAAGCAGACCACATTTGCTTCCTCCTTATCTGCCACCACGATGGGCTGAGGGGAATGTTTACCAACAGCAGATGAAATTAGCTTCGACAGGCACGAGGCATCTGCTGGAAGTAAAAGCATCCTCACCGGAGCATCTCTGCACCACGCCACCGAGTAAACCCCCCAACAAAAGGTTAAACGTTTCATGTGGATCCTAACTTTATTATGAAAAGGAAGTCTCGTTTAAGAGGGAAAAGGTTTCCTTTAATAATGTTTATAATACACTCGGCCCCGTTGCTATGACGACGGAACAACTATTCTCCACAAACAGGCGCTAAGACCCTAAAAATAAACAGGCCGACAAGGAATCACGAAGGCAGGGCTCTGTCAGGCTGTGCCTGGTGCAGGGATCGTGTTTGTTCCCAACAGGAGGGAGACAGAGCAACGCCAGCGCCCAGATTCCGCGCCCACCGAGCCATTCCCACCTCTCCTGGGAAGCTGCTGCATCCAACACCACGCGAAGCAGGACTCTGGGTCCCACCCGAGCGACAGGCAGCGGCCCGGTGGGGTTTACTGGGGAGCCCCTTGGGGAAAAGAAGGGAAGGATTGTGGACAGTGACACGGTGTAGGTGTGTCTGGGGGACCTGTAAACAGGCGCACAGAATAAAGCCTGGCAGCGTCCTGGTGTACTTTCTCCACGGCCTCGCTCAGCGATGCAGGGAGGCATCCCTCCCCCCCCCCACACAGCCCGTTGTGCAGAGCACACCAGTACCAAGCAAAAATACCAGCAGCGGAGCGAGGAATGAAGAGGAGCCAAGCGCTCGGCTACCAGCCCCGGCTCTCACCTCACAGAATCACAGACTGGTCCGGGTTGGAAGGGACCCCAAGGATCACAGAGCTCCAACCCCCCTGCCACAGGCAGGGCCACCAACCTCCAGGCCTGGAGCTACACAAGGTTGCCCAGGGCCCCGTCACCTCGGCGGTCCCGGGAGGAAGGAAACCCCCCGACCTGCCCTCAGACGCTCCTGCGGGGCATCAGCTCGCCCGGGCAAGCCCAGAAGCCCGCCAGGAAGAGGCGCGCAAAGCGAGGGGCACCGGGGGAGGCTGGTCCTTCCTCCGACCCTGCGAGAGAACCGTACCCCGNCCCCAGCGCGGAGCGGGGGGAGCCCGCCGGCGGGGAAGGGCCCCGGGGCGCCCCGCAGATCAAAGTCCCGGGGCTGGCTGACTGCCGCCCTTCAAAGCGGGCGCTTTCGTTTCCCGGCTTCCTGACGGAGGCGAAGACCCCGCACGCAGCCCTCACCGCCCCCCCCCAACTCCCGGCACCGTCCCACCGCCACCACGCACCGTCCCGGCGGGGTCCCGCGGCCCCCACGCCCCGGTCCTTCCGCCCGGAGAAACCCCCCTCCCCTTCCCCCCTCC
>VZTU01027846.1:60783-77441 GCA_013400835.1 Zapornia atra | reverse complement strand
CGGCCCGGCCCGGCCCCCTTCGGCTCAGCGCAGGCGGCCCGGCCCGCCGGGAGCCCGGGGCGTGGGCAGGGCCTTGGGAAACGCTTGCGTCGCGTGTGGCGAATAACACGGAAGCCCCGGCCCGCGGGGAGAGCGGGGCTACGCGGCGGCGTTCCCCAGCCCCGGGCCGGGAGCCGCCGGGCCCCCCCAACAGCCCCAGCTGGGCAGGGAGCCGCCGGGCCCCCCCAACAGCCCCAGCTGGGCCGGGAGCCGCCGGGCAGGGGCGAGCTGTAGAACACCAAAACGTTTAAAACAGCCACAAAAACAGCGTTTGAATTTTAAAAGTACAACAGAGAAGCACCCCAAACCCGGGGGGGCTGTTGGGCGGAGCAAGCAGGCGGGTGGGCACACCAGGATGCCCGACAGCACAATGGAAGCTCTGCAGGCTCCCTGTGCAGGGAGCCATTCCCCTACAAACACCTCTTCCCCAGAGGAAGGCTCACCTGCACGTTCCTGTTCTCCCTGGGGAGCGTGGTGGCGTCAAGCTGCATGACTGAAGAACCCCCACCCCGCTGCATCCCTCACCCAAGGCCACAGGGCTCAGCCAGGGCTGGGTGGGTGTCCTCTGTCCCCGGCTCCTGCCCAGGGCTCACCCCATGGGACATACTGGCAGCAGAGCCGCACCACCATCATGCTCCGGGAAGGGAGAGGCCATGCCAGGGCTCAGTGCAGGAGGGTAGGAGGAGACCAGCCGCACAGTGGGAGCCTTAATCGCACCGAAGCTCGTTAAAGCAGCCCGTGTGCACCCCAGGAAACCACTCATCCAGGGACAGGCTGCTAATCACTAAGGTGCAGCACCACTTTGGCCTCCAGATGAGCAGCAGCAGTCCTGAGGTACCTGCTAAAACACTCTTCACAGAGCCTTAGGAGTCAGGAAGGACCTCGAAAGATCACCCAGGCTAAATCCCACAGGAACACATCCAGGTGGGGTTTGAATGTCTCCAGAGAAGGAGACTCCCTAACCTCTTTGTGCCAGTTTAAGAGCAGGGTTGTCTCCTGTGGGATCAGGCATCAGGAGCAGAAGGAGACGCACCAAGAAGGTGCCGCTGTCCCACTTCCCTCTGACGAGCAAGCAGCCAGCTCTGCCTCGCTGGCAGGTTCCTTCCCCTTCAGCAGCACTGGGCTATCAGCCCCTGTGTGTGGCATGCTGGAGCACGCCGCTCCAGGCAGATGCCGGTGAAAGGTTAGCTGTGCTGCTACAAAGGCTTCTCTGCCCATCTCACCACCCAGCTGCCTACTCCCAGGCTGCCCAGCGCACGGGTACAAGCACTGCACAGCCAGGAAGGCCGTTGTTCAGGAAGCACCATCATAAACACCCCTTTATCAGCACTCACTGCACAGTCACAGAAGATCAAAAGGGAGGTGAAAGCAGAGGAAGTAAGGAAGTTCAGGGAATCGAGATGTGTTTTGCCTACAGGGTGGTAGTAGTACAGGGTTTCCCCCCCCAAAATGTGCTTTCTCTTATGGGGAGAAAGGAAGTTTTAAGCCAAGCTGACTGTTACTTATTTATTTACAGAAATTAACCACTGCATTTCAAAAAGATGAGGAGAATTGTTTCCATTTTTCCCCACATCCACTTTCAAAAAGAAAAGAAGTGAGAGACTGGGCAGGTGAGGGAAGGAAAGAAAAAGGTAACGAGGAAGGACAAGAAAATCCCCCCAGAAGCCCAGAGTCAGTTTCTTCAACTCTCAAAATAATTCAAGCCCCTCTGAAACGAAAGCATGTGCTGTTTTCTCCCCCCCACCCCACCATGGGAAGCATTGGTCATTATTTCCACAGAGCTCTTCACATTCTCAGTCCTGCTTTTCCCTTGGGACCGGCCAGGCCAGGAAGCACCGACCGAGGAACGAAGGTCTGGAGCTGGGAGGCCCTTTTCCCATGGCGCTGGGCCGCAGCCTCCTCACCTCTACCTGCTCTGCGCTGCAGATGACTCACAACACAGTTAATTCTCCACAGGCAAGAGCCAGGCTCACTAACAAACACCACGACCCTTTGGTCAAAGCATTTTCCTGTGCCCTCCCTTCATCTTCCTCAGCTGTGCCCCATCCTGACCTCTCTGCTCAGGGCTTGGACAACTCCTCCCCCACTGAATCAAAAAGCAAAGAGGAGAAGAAAGAAAAGCCCCTTGCGCTCTCAGACTCTACAGGAAGAGTCAGACATGGGAGCTTTGCCAACATCTGCCTGTGTGTACCTCAAACACAGCTAAAGCCATTTGTTTGGGAGAGGACCAGCACCTGGGTTTGCACAACCAGCTCAGGGCACGCTGCTGAAACCAGCTGGTTCCTCTGAGAGCTCCCACAACCTTTGGGGAGATGATCAACTTACAGGGCTGGTGCACCCCACACCATTTGGGTAGCTTTTCCTCACTTGGCTCCGAGCATCGTGCTAAGTGGAGGGATGACAGAGCTCTGAAGAGGAACATTTCACAAGAGACACGAGAGCCTGGTGGTTCAGCACACGTGCCAGACTCAAGGGAGGGGTCCTAACATGTTTGGTGTGGCAAAACGGCAGAGCTCCATCTCTGAGCACACCACCACAAACTCCAGACCCTTCCCTGGCTGTGTTTCCACTTGCCATCAGCAAACTCAACCAGCACACCCAAAACCCCTCATATTTCCTTAGCATTGAGGAAACAACGTGTGAGCTGTACCCAAGAGAGACACCACAGGCTGCCAGGGGAGAGGGATAGCACACAAAAAACCCTAATCACACTAATCACCCTGCCCTACCACCCCAGTGACCTAAAGGGCTTTGGCTGGATGAGCTGGGTAATGCCACAGACCAACACACCAAGTGTCTTTTTTTTTTTAAGAGGGATAATAAAGTTCCTATTTTGTGCAACTCTCACTTTGTTCTGCCTCGTGGGCTTGCAATCCAACGTGGGCTTGTTCCTATCTTAGATGACATCACAAGGGGGGGGGGGGAAATATAGGACAAAGGGATGGAATAAAATAAATCAGGCAACAAGGCAGGGCTTGGAAAGAGCTCCTGTGCTGAGCCCTAAAAAGCAGCACTCATGCAAAGGCATTTTAAAGAGAAAGAGGCAGCAGAAAGTTGAATACACTGTTACCAGGATTTCTAGTGAAGGTTAATCAGACAGCAGCACCTGGAAATAGATTTTCACAAGCTGCAAGGCAAGGACAAAGCCATGAAGCGATACGTGACTGCCAGCTCCAGGAAAGCACAGACATTTCCAAAAGCAAGGACTTACTGCAAGGTTCCAACTGCCTTCAGGCAGTCATCAGCTCCTGAGAGTGGTGGGAGGGAGCAGGGAAGCACAGGGAAGGCCAGAAGACTATGCACTAGCTAATCAGACCCTAATGAGACCTTGGTTCCAGAATCCGGAGCAGATTTAATACAGCACCCAACTCTGAGACCCGGCTCCACAACAGCACTGGGAGTCTCAAAGCCAGGACATAAGCAGAAGGGGTATGAGGGGGTTTGTGCCTCGTTAGTGAGGGGATATGCTCAGAAGGGAAAAGCCTTCAGATCAAGGAAGGGCTGGTGGGGGGGTTCTGAAGCTTCACAACAAAGACCTGCTCATGGCTCTCCTCAAGAGATGCCCTGGGGACACCCAGCGTTTAACACCTCCTCACATCGTTAAGGCTTCGGTTGCCAATATTAATCCGTAGCCCAAGTCATCCTTGGGGGTTGAGGGAGAGGGAAGATGAGCCCCTTGCTCGCCCTCAGCAGCACCCTTGGGAAAGCCGGGGTGCTGGGCGCACGGCAGCAGCCCAAGTCACACAGCGGGAAGATCCTGAGCTGCCAACAGCCCCTTCCCCAACAGAAGCTCCACCAAAAGCTGGGCACGAGTGCTACTTTGCCTACGAGGCCTAGATGGTGCTAGTCATCAACCTGACACGTTTACAGCAGGAAATCTGCTGTCCTTTGGTTCAGAGCAGCTTCACACCCCGCTCCCAACCACCTTTGGCTTTGCTTTGGGAGCCAGGTGAGCACCACGCTCCCTGCAGAGATGCCAGAGTCCCAGGATGCTCTGACACTCACTCACATGGGAAGGTCATCACAGAGCTCCTGGAGACACTGCAGGATGCCCACCAAGCGTTACAGGGCACACAGGGGACCAGCTGCCTGTGCTGGAGCTCGAGGGAACACCTTAAAGGGATGGAGAAGTAACTTAGCTCTCATCCTTATGTTGTCTCACACCCAAGTTGCCAACGACCTGGTTATTTCTCAGGCCCAATAAAGCCTCACTGCACTCAGATGTCGGGGTTTCCTCTGCAGAGAGCAGCTCTGCCTCTGCTTCAGTGTTTGCTGATGCCCTCAAAAAAAAAGAGCCACAGACCCATGCTGGTTTCAAGCCCTTCTTATTGCAAGGCTACGAATGCAAGGGCTCCAGGGCTGGGGGCAGAGAGGTTCAGCTCCTCCAGGTCCTTCAGCCTCCATCCCCAACTGCCCCAGGAGATGCTGGCTGGGGCACAGCAGCTGCCAGCCATGCTGGGGAGTTGGCCACCACAGCGGATGCTCCGATGACTTCATGGGACACACAACACCCAGATCACACAGCAGCTGGTAGCGTTCAAAGTTACACTCAACAGCTCGTTTGAGAATTGCCCAGTTACACCAGACCTTCACTACACAGCAAGGAAGTCAGTAGAGCAGGGGAAAGGCTTGTTATTTTACTCAGCAGAAGGGCCAGTCTCCGCTGACTCAGAGAGGCTCAGGGGTGGTTTCAGGTGCTTATGAAAGTTAAGCCCTAAAGCTGCACACCAGAGGATCTCTGGTTATTACACAACGCTGCCAAACTCGTTTCCACCGTGTTATCTCCACAGCCCTTCTCCTACTAAAAGCACAATTCCCCTCCTCAGCTTCCCACATCCTGGACACAATTCCTGGATACGACTCTTGAAAAAAAAAAAACCTCCTTGGTTTCTCTCCTGGCCTGACCCAACAGCACCCTCCCAGCTGGTGACAACCAGGCAAAGGCAGGACCCGGTGTGGCCGTTTAAATAGTATTGAGAATTTCATTTTGGAGCCTGTTGTTTGCACAGACAAGCCAAGGCCTGAAATAGAAGAGGCAAGAAGCAGACTGTGGGGTGCTGAGCAGCCTCAGCAAGGAGCTGGGAAGCTGCAGCCAGGGAGCCATCGGTGAGGAGCCAACGCTTCCAAAAGCAAACACAGAGCCGTGGATGTCGAATCACGTCTCTGATTTACCCCCCACCACCTCCCACCATGTACTTTCTAAGCCAAAACCAGCTTTATCTGGGTGGATTTTCCAGGGGAGCAGAGGAGGATAAGCCCTTCCTGTACCACTGCCCAGTTCCTGGATCAAGCAACAAAATAGCTCAACTGACCAAATACTGTCACCCCCCATCCTCTCTGCAGGGCTCCAGCCAGGGAATTGATCCCTTCAGCTGGAAACCTTCCCCTGGCATAGCAGCTCAGATTGAGACATCAGAAAGCAAAGCATTCTACCTGCACACACAGGGGAAAGTGGCTCCTACTCCGAGACCATCTTCCCTGCTCCAGCCCTGCCGTGAGGGAACTCCTGCCTGCTCAGAAAGCTGATTATGAAGCAGTAAGTCATCCAGCACGGCCAGGCCAAGTCAGTCCAGCCAGCTGTTTTAATTTAGCTCTTCATTAAGCTTCCCGGTGCCCTTAACCCCTCTGTTCCCAGGGCTGTACCTCCAGGAGCTCCCCTAGAGCCTGTACCTGGGATGACTGCAGGTAGAGGTGACCAAAGCATCAGGCACAACATATTGCATCAGCTGCAGCATGAGGCCACAATAATACCCCACTTCCTTGCAAGGAAACATCACATTTTATCCTTAGCTGCAGCTCCAGAAGAGCTTGAACAACATCCCTAGGCACATGCAGACCAACAAGGAGCCCCTGTCCCTTCTGCTTCCAGCTTGAGGCTGGAGAAGCATTGCTGAGCCACCCAAGAGTTAATGCCGGGCTGGTAGAGCTGCTAACCTTCTTCACCTGTTTCCCATCACCAGCACCCACCTTTTGTTACTCAGGGCCAGGATGTGACCCAGCTGTTGGCCTCCAGAGGAGGAAAACTCAACCCACCCTCTTTGCTCTCCTGTTATCCAGCCTGTGTGGTCCCAAAGGCTCTCTCCCATTCTTCTTAACCACCACATGAAAGAGAAAGTGTACCCAGAATTGCAGTCACCCCAAATAAAACTGGGCTCTGGAGGGGAGAATCATCACTAAAAACACAGTTCTGATTTTACTGGGGCAAAGAAAAGCAAAGCCTGATGCTAGGATGCACCTCAGAGATCTACTTCCAGAGGGGACTTCAGCCAGGGTTTGTGCTGGCCCTTATCTCATCCCATGGGATGAGCAGCCAGCACGAGCTCCACGTGGGCTGCAGCTCGGGGATGTCAGTGCTGTCACTTACACCACTGAAGTTGGAGGGCTCTGCACCCCGTGCTGCTATATCCAGAGCTGTGGCTGCAAATTTAGAAACATTGCCTGAATTTCTCTTTGTGCTCTCCCACGTCCTGCCCTGCTACAACTCCTGTCTGTTTGCACTGAATTTCTTAAAAAGCACTGCTTAGCAACCTGACAGCCTTTTCACTCCCAGCACAAGGCAACCAGTTCCTCCCATTCCCATCCATCACCTGGGAGCTGGCAGGCACACGTCCCTGGTTGCCTAACAGCACCCTCTGAGACAGAGCCAGGGCTACAACCCCTCGTGCTCCCAAGGGCAACCTGCATCTTGTGGTTTTGTCCAGGGAAGAGAAAAGGCTTCTCATCCCTCTTGAAGCCACAGGTCTCATCTCTACTTCCACAACGAATGTTTCTGCTGTGGAGTAATATCCTCACTGGAGCAAAGGACAGGTGATTACAGAGCCTTCAGTAAACCTTCATCCAAAGTCCCCACAGGGAAGCAGATGAGACTGCACCGTGCATGGCACCAGGGATATGTATCTCCTGTGTTTTATTGTATGAAAATGCCCCTCCTCCCTTTGTGGTTTGTCTAAAAGGAATGGCAAAACCAACCAGGTAAGCTGCAAGTCACCACTGCCAGCCCTCCCAGCCCCGTCTTCCGTGGAGGATCCACCCCAGGACCAGTGTGGATTCTGTGGGAGCTGCTCAGCAGATAAGCTGAGGCCTCGGACTGGGGATGAGGCACAGCTCTTCTGGCTCCAGCTTCCAAACATGCAACCTCCCCAGTCGCCTTGGGCTGAGAGCGGGGCAGGACGGGGCAGGTCCAAAGCGAACAGGGAGTGCTGTGAAAGAGTCTGGACTGGGGGAGAAGGGTGCAGGGGGGGCAGATAAAAGCACGAGATGGGCGTGAGTCACGCTGGTGTAGGGCCTCTGAAGAGAGCCCTCAAGCAAAGGGGGGATGAAGTAAATGCAGAGTCGGGCAAGGATCCACTAAAACAAAAGGCAGCCTGACGTAGGCTCCTGCCTACCTGACTCCTCAGGCTCATCCTTACAGGCTCAGCAGCCCACGGACTGGGGGGGCTGTGGTTCTGCTGGCATCAGGGCCCACCTGGCCAGGGCAGAGGTGGAAGCACTCCCTGTGCATCTGGAGAGTGCTGCTCAGAGGCAGGCCCAGACCTCCAGCTAATCCTTGGGAAACCAACCTTCCTTCCTTCCCTCCTTCCTTCCCTCCCTTCCCCAGAGGGGAGAGCTCTCTCCAAGCAACCAGCCTGAGGGTTGCAGGTCTTAGACGCTTCCACTTGCACACACAGGAAAGAAACCCTGCTGCAGGCAGCTACTTTCCATTCAGCCTGTCCACACCTACCCACTTACGAGCTAAGGATGAGGGACGTTAAGCTGGGATCCAGAAACTCCCAGACCTTTGGGGAAAGCCTGGATCTGAACCCAAGCAGCGTGGCTCCAGCTCGTTCTGTCATAAAGGTGGCTCTCGAGCCTGGGGATTGGGAAAGGGAGCGATGCAGGTGTTCTCTGAGAAACACACATCCCAGGGGGCACGCCAGCTCTTTGGAAACCTAACAGCAGATCCATTAGCTGTGGTCACGCTGCAGCCTGTGTGTCACGATGGCCACAAGCCATCGGGTCCCTGCTACGCTGCAGCTGGAGGCTGGCCAACGAGCCTTCCTTCAGCTGCTGGCACCCGTGTTTGCACAATGAAGGATCTAAGCCAGCTTTAGGAACAGTTTTCCTCTGTGGAAACATCGTTTCTACACGCTGAGGTTTCCACTTCAGGGAAACTTTTGGTATTTACAGGGGCCAAAGTCATGGGGGAAGCAAACCCTTCTCTCTGGTGCTTGGACAGTGACCTACACCACTGGGTCTGGGGCTGGACCAGGGTCCTGCAGCACTGGAACCACAAACAGCAGGAGAAAGAAGGTCCCCATGGAGAACACAGGGAGCCTCAGTGATGCAAAGTGCCCTACTCCATCCGTCTCTGTTCTCCACAGCAGCATCTCCCTCAGGGGCAGCATCTCCAGGTATTCTAGACTAAGACTAAATCAAGGATTTTCAGCTCTGCTCCTTCTTTCCCTGAAGTCACACTGTGGTAGCTTCTCAACAAAGCTGGAAGAGCTCTGGTCACTGCACTGGGGAAGGAGCAGCCACCACCAGCAAACATCTCCAGCACAGATTGCTTTACAAGCTTGAGTTTCTTACACAGAAGTTAGGTGCCTTGTCCAGAGATGCTTCTACCACCCATGTACAACGCCACCAGTCTGCCTGCTTCCTTCCCCAGAGTCAACACCTGAAAAAGGCTGCAGGCACCTGAGAACAAGCTCCTTGCTGTACAAACATGCCCTCCACAGGGCAGGGAAAAGGAGTTTCCCTCATTTTCCTGACCTCCTTTTGGGTACAGCCCAACACTCCTCACCAAAGCCAGCTCAAGGGCAGCTCGAGACAAGCACGTGAAGTCCTACCCTGGAAGAGCATCAGCGTAACAGGGGAACAGCACAAGCACACCCGAGCTGCAAAGAGCCTGTGGGTACGGAGTATCAGCGGGCAGAGCCAGGCAGAAAGGGCACACTGCCTAGCTCAGACTCCTGACGCTCTCTCTTTGTTTGTGCAAGCACCTCATTCCCTCCCAGATGTTTGCAAAAGCTCGGGAAGTTGGCACAGGAGTGAGGAGTTGGCCTTTAATTAACCAGAAGTCAAACAGAGAAAGGACGTCAGCAACCTGTGAGCTGCACTGCTCCCCCCCAGCCAGAGCGTGCAACCCTTCCCTGGGCCACACACCCCTTCCCTGGGCCACACACCCCTTCCCTAGGCCGCACACCCCTTCCCTAGGCTGCACACCCCTTCCCCAGGCCGCACACCCCTTCCCCAGGCTGCACACCCCTTCCCCAGGCTGCACACCCCTTCCCCAGGCTGCACACCCCTTCCCCAGGCTGCACACCCCTTCCCCAGGCTGCACACCCCTTCCCCAGGCTGCACACCCTCCATGTCTCTCCATACCCTCTCCTTTCACACCAGCATGGAAGAAAGGACTTTTCGGGTGCCACTTACGTTCCTCCTGGTCCCCTTTCAACACACACCACTGAGTGTGTGGAACAGATGCATTTCCTGGCCCACTCAAACCGTAGCCCCCAATGTCACACTCCCCGAGGACACCAGCACACCCAGTACCAGTCAGGTGAAAAACCACCAACAGAGAAAAGCAGAGTTAGGGCCAACACAACCACCACCTCAACCACACCGGAAAAGCCATCCCCAACGTCTGCCTTCAGCCCCGGCAGCAGCTGCACATCACACACACACCCCACTCCTCCCCCTGCACCCATCCACCTGTGGTTCTGCCTCGATGCCCTCCTGCCAGATGGGCTCCAGCACACGCATGTTTCTGAGCAGGACCAGCAAGAACAAATCCTCTTAGCTGCCTTAGAGATGCTGCTGCCCAAGAGCTGCAGGATGCTGGTATGACTCGAAGCCACAGCAGCCCAGGGGATGCCCCACGCTGGGGATGCAGAGCTGTAAGCAGGTACCTACAAGCAGCCCGGGGGATGCCCCACGCTGGGGATTCAGAGCTGTAAGCAGGTACCTACAAGCAGCCCAGGGGATGCCCCACGCTGGGGATGCAGAGCTGTAAGCAGGTACCTACAAGCAGCCCAGGGGATGCCCCACGCTGGGGATGCAGAGCTGTAAGCAGGTACCTACAAGCAGCCCAGGGGATGCCCCACGCTGGGGATGCAGAGCTGTAAGCAGGTACCTACAAGCAGCCCAGGGGATGCCCCACGCTGGAGATGCAGAGCTGTAAGCAGGTACCTACAAGCAGCCCAGGGGATGCCCCACGCTGGGGATGCAGAGCTGTAAGCAGGTACCTACAAGCAGCCCGCGGGATGCCCCACGCTGGGGATTCAGAGCTGTAAGTAAGTTCTTTCCTGTTGTGTGACACCCACACACCATGCGGAGGGACAGTGTAAAGCTGTCCTCTACCCCAACCCCTCCTCCCTACACACACTCACCCTGAGTTAACTTGGCTTTCCATCACATATATTTAAGAGGGGGGTGAGTGTACCAGAAACAAGCCCTGAATATGGGGCGTCCTTGAGCAGTGGAGGTGCTATCGTTATTAAAATATCAAGAAGTTAACTTCCCCCCCTCTTCATTTAGTGCCGTGGTTTTCACGCCCCATTCGCCTGGCGCTGGGGGTCTCCAGGACTCGGCCTCGCAGAGAGGAGCAGCGAGACTTAACTTCTGTGGCCACCCTGAAGCGTCCGCTGGCCCCGGTGGATCTTCAGGTGTTTGGCCAGATGGTCGCTGCGGGCAAACCTCTTCTCACAGGCAGCACACTGGTACGGCTTGACACCCGAGTGAGAGCGCTTGTGACGGGAGAGCTCATCCGACCGGGAAAACCTGCGGAGGAAGGGAAGCGTGCTGGGTCCAGCCTTCGGCACAGGCTCTTGGGGTGACCCGGGACAGGTCGCTGTTGTTCTGCTCCATCTAATCTATCAGTAAGGCGTGCTGGAGAGGAAAATGGATAGAAAAAGAACCCTCCACGGGGTGATTTAGAGAGAGAATCACAGAATCATGTAATGGTTTGGGTGGGCACGGACCTCAGACCCACCCCCAGTGACACCCTGCCACAGGCAGAGACACCTCCCTCCCCAGCCCAGGGTGCCCAAAGCCCCATCCAACCCAGCTTTGAACCCTGCTAAGGATCCAGGGGCAGCCCCAGCTTCTCTGGGCAACCTGTGCCATGGTCTTCCCCGTCCCCCGGAAGGATTTCTTCCTCCCAATCCCTCTCCAGCTGCCCTCCTGCAGCTGAAGGCTGTTCCCCTGGGCCTGACCCACCCCCCCTGGCCCTCCGCACCAGCCCCTCTCCAGCTCTCCTGGAGCCCCTCAACGGGAGGGGGCTCAGAGCTCTCCCCAGCATGCTTTGTGTGTCCAAGAGTCAGGGGAACACCAGAGAGGAGGACCGGACAGAATCTACTCCTGTCCTGCCTCTAAGGAGCCAACACAGATGGCAGGAGTGTTAGGACAGAAGGGTTTTTCCATCTGGCTGAGACATGCCCATGCAAAGAAGCACAAAGCAAGGAGCTTCAGAGGCAGCCCCAGCCACCCAGCAACCGGATTTCAGGCTCACACCTGGTTCAGGACATCCTGAGCCTGCTTGAGGATGGCTCTGTGAAATGAAACGTGTCCCAAAGCCGTCCTCAGGCCTTCCATGCAATACGCTGACCTCTCTTCCCACTCCATCACAAGAATCAAGCTCCAAAGGTCTCAGCTCCTTGCAGAAAGCTGAGCCAGGAGAAATTACATCTCTAGATATCTATATTTACAGGGAGCACGGCCCAGAGGACCCCAGCTGGGTGCATCGCTCAGCAGCGTGACGGCTCCCATGGCTGGGAGGGCAGGGCAGCCAGGGAAGCAGAGCACAGCAGCTCAGCAGACAGCCCCAGGATGCAGTCATACAGGCCAGCACCATCCCCTTCCCCCTTCCTAGTGATGCTTGTGTGGCTCCCACTGTCCCTTTCCTTGCTCCCCTGGCTCTGAGCATTGGGTGCAGGAGGGTTTAGCAGCACTGGTTGGTACTGGGAAGGAGCCAATGCCTATAAAGATGTATTGCGGTTGTAAAGGGGAATGGAAGGATAATTGCTGATGGCAAAGGGACAGCAGCTTGGCAAGAACGAGTCCCAAAATTCACATCTAGCCTCATAAAATGTTCCACCACCCCGAGACAGAAGCCAAAAGACGCTGTCTGGGGAAACAAGGCAGCGAGTAGCTGCCCAAGCATGGTGTAATAAACCAGGAAAGCTCTGCGCTGCCAGCACCGCTTTGAGATCTGCCTCTGAGAAGTGCCACACAAGGCCTGAGGGCTATCAGCCCTTCTTACCCAAGGCCATACCGAGTATCCTGCCCTGTGGGCCAGGTACATGGTACCAGGAGGAGAATGCCACAGCAGTGAAATAATCAGAGCAGCACAGCAAGATTAAAAAGCAGGGTTAATTTATGGAACACAGATGAAAGAAAAATGACAATGGCCACGGTGTGCAGAGCTAAGAAACTCAAAGGCAGCGTGGGGATGCAGTACAGGCCCACAGTGTCTGAGGGATGCAAGGCAGGCAGGCAGTGAGAGGAAGCAAAGCAATGCTAAACACACACACAGAGCTGTGCACTGGCTCCTGTTTCTCTGGACAGCCTTTAATGGGAAAAGCTGGTTTTGTAGCCCAGCTGCAGGAAAGGCCCTGAGCTGGGCAGAGAAAGCTTGTGAAGCTACAAGGTCACTTGGGAGGGTTGTACTGCCAGAGAGTGTTTAGGCACCTGGTTCCAAGGGGATTTGGGGTGTTTGGGAGCAGGTCAGCTATGCTTCCTGGATAGAGGTTTTCAGCAGTTTTAAACCGAGTGAAAACCACCCAAAGCACTCACCAAAGTTTAACCCCCAGGGGCTGCCTTCCAGCTCTCACCTACAACTCCCTCAGGAAAGAAAACCTGCCATTTTCCCCTGGGTTTCCACTAGCCTGCATCCCAGCAGGCAGCGACAAGCCAAGGGACAGGGGACAAGGAGGGACACCCGCTCGCAGAGAGCCCCCAGGCTCCCACTTACCGCCAGCCACAGTTGGGCCAAGCACAAGTGTAGGGTTTCTCGCCGGTGTGCCGACGGAAGTGAGCCTTGAGGTGGGAACTCTTGGTGTACATCTTGCCGCAGCCCGGGTGCGAGCACTTATGGATGCGGACAAGGGAAGGGGGGGCTCTCTGGTACTTGGGGGGTGCCTCCGCCTCCTGTACATCCCCCAGCACCTCTGGCCTCACAGCAACTGGCAGCGGGGCAATTTTGACGTACTTTTGGTCCGTGATGGTCCCAGGGGGCTGGACCTGAGGGAGGAGGGACAGGTTTTGGCCCTGCAAGCTGATAACCAGCTGGGCCAGCCTGACCCCACCTGCAGCACTCTGTGCCAGCGGGCTGCCGCTGTCCATCTGGAGAGGCTGGATTTGGAGGACAACAGGGATGTTCCCAGCAGCTACTGCCTGGTCGCTACCATCAGCTGTCCCTCCAGGCTGGGCAGCGTTTGAGACTTCTCCTTCTTCTTCTTCTTGCCTCACGCTGGAGACGGGCTGTTCCCCAGAGCTACAGGAGCTGACCTCAGATTTGATCTCGACCTTCCCTCCAGCTGGGTGATGCTCGCTTGCATCGTCTTTGAGGAACTCAGCCCTGAGGAACTCCTCAATCTCTTCCAGGGTGGGAATGAAGTCCTGCTGGAGGCTGCCACAGAAGTCGGGCAGCTTGAGGTGAGCCTCACAGACAGCGACTTGGGGTTTCACGTCTTCCCCCTTCGCACCAGAGAGGGGGAGCAAGGTGCCTTCGGAGTGGCTGGTGCTGCCTGTGAGGAGATGGGCAGAGCCTTCTGGGTGGCTAGATGCCCTTTCATTGCCGTGGCCTGGCAGAAGGGATGGTGGCATGCTGCATTGCAGGGCACTGGCAAAGCTCTCTAGCAGGGAAGAGCTGGACAAGGAGGGTGGCAGCTCCTGGCAGCTCACAGAGACCATTTGTTGACTCACGTCCTCTACCCACACAAAGTTCTTGGCTCGGCTGGATCAGAAGGCTCTGTAAGAGCTCAGCTGGGGCTCCTGGGGCTGGGGAAGTCTTTGTTCATCTGCAAGGGAACACCACCAAGGTTATTTCCAAAGTAAAAAACAAACAAGGAAACCTCAACCTTTGAATGAAACGGACTTTGCATGAGAAAGAAAACATCAAAACTAGTCAGTGGCCTTTGGGCTTTTAAAGAGTCTATTGCTCAAAAAAAAAACCCCCAACACATGCTAACCTTTCTACTGCACAGGGTGCCAGCAGGCTGCTAACAGCTAGATTCCAACCCCCCCCAGAAGCAAACTTCTCTGCAGAGTTTATTAAGGTAAAAATACCCATTGAAACACTCCATCCCCTTTCCACCTATGCTGGAGGGCAGGTATGTGTAGTTGGGTGGCAGCAAGGATGACTTGTGGCTTACAACTAGGAGTTAATTGAGATCAAAGAGAGGGTGCTGGTTTCTCCACACTGCAAATGCCCGGTGCAACCACAGCCTGGTGCAGATCTATCATGCCTGGATGAAAACTACCTAGTTAGGGAATAGATAATGAGGCAGCTATGAGAGTAACTGCTGCCAAAGCCCCCTGGGGCTCTGTGTGAGCACGGCAGCCGGTGAGCATTCACCAGGAACCTCACTGCTGTGGTTACACCAGCTATCGGTGCCTGAACCAGCGAGTTTCGAGCCAGTTCAGGCAGGTCTGCCCAAGCTCAGTCACACCTCCAGAAACCATCACAGACAGACTGTCTGGGGTCAGCTCACGGGGCCCTTGAGGACACCAATGTTTCAAAACAGGTGAGAAGGATCCCAGTGTCTCCAGGTTAGGTCTGTGTGGTGTCCAGGAGGTGACCAAGGATTCAATGCATCAAAACCCCCCAGGGATGATGTGGCTGGCAGGGTGGTGAGCACAGTGCTGGAGCAGCCACATTCCATCCCTGTGCAGGTGAGATGGCAACTTGGAAGCTGCATCCTGCTCCTGCAGCACCTAAACCACCCAGGAGGGCTGGTACTTTCAATGCTTCATGCAGAAAGCGAGTTTCCAAGGGAAAGAAGACCTATGCCAAAGTCCCTTATGAGGTATTTCCAAAGTGGGTCCCTGAGATTTCTGCAGAGCTGCAAACCAGTCAAGCCAGTCCTCCTTACCAGTGCTCCTCAGGGTCCGGCGAGTCGGGAGAGGGAATTTTTGAGCTGCAGTTTGGATGCAATATAAAGGTTTTTCCCCTTAAGAAGAAATAATCCCCACACCGTTCAAAGTCTGCCAAGCTCTAGATGCCACATGGCTCGGGGCCATCTGCGGTGCTGCCCACAGTCTGTCTCCAGCACAACTCTGCTCCAACAAGTCAAGATGAGCAGAGACCGTCGCCGCTCGCGTGTGAGGTAAGGGAAGTGTTTGGGGCCAATCTCAGCCTTCAGGCCTCAGATTTTCATCACAACACAGACTCATGCTCTGAACCATCACCTTCAAAGGCAGCACCCAGTTCCACTCCTTCCTCCACACCAGTGTTAGGATCTCTTGTCTCCTCTTTCGACAAGCTTCAGAGGCTAGAAAATCCTGCCCCCTCTGGCTACCAAACATTTCTGTTTACCTCTTCCAGAAGGTCTTAAAACCTGATTTTCCAACAAGGTTTCCTTGCAGAGCAGCTCAGGAAGCCTCCATCCCTTCAGCATGCCCCCAGGACAATGGTATTACACCATCAACTTCATAGTTCAGGAGCCTCATTTAGTAATATCTTGCAAGTTCAGAGCAAACAGCTCTGTTAACAAACAGCACGAAGAAACACACAACCAGAGGGCAGGAGTGTCCAGCGGTGACACTGCTGGCTTGGGACTCAGGAGATCTGAGCAGGGTCTCCTGCTCTGCTGCCAGGCTTCTCATGCAGCCTTGGTGTAGTTTCTGGAGTGCTTTGGTTCTGGGTTTCCTATCAAAGAGCAGGGCAATAGGAACATCCTACCTCACCGAGCAGCCTAAGGGGAAACACATTGCTTGGCAGTGTGCTCCATCACCGACAGACTCTGCAGGTGCCTTTAGAGATGTGGGTGCCTTGGCAGGCCAAGGTGGCACTGCAAAATGCACCAGCAGTGTTGCCAGCCCAGATAGGCAGCTGTGGGAAAATGGAGACCTGCCTTTGGCCTTGAGCAGAGCGCGCTGCTGCAAGACAAGGTCAACGTTGTTTTCAAGCTTCTCTTTGCATTTCTATGCCTATAGCTTTCCAGATCCCTACGAGCACTCTAATTACTGTATGAAACCAGCAGATGTGCAGCTGGAGCACAGAGAGACAAAGCAATCTGCCCAAGGTCAGCCAACGAGCAGGAGCTGGGAACTCAGCCCAGGGTTACGAGTCTCCTCTCGTGACCAAACAACATGAACAAACACCTGTAACCTCTCCAGAGCCACGGATTATGTTCTGTCCGTGCCGAACCCAGACACGTGAAGCCTTTCAGGACAACTGCACCCAGCAAGGAACTCAGAGCCAGTGCCACGTGTAGCAGATCCCTCAGCCATGAAGAGATGCGACCAAGGACAAGCGTGGGCAAAGCCCGGCACGATCGCTGCCCCCAAACCCCACGGTGGGGACTGTGGCAAGGGGCAGGCTGGAAGCCCCCAGAGCCGGGGACACCGAGCCTGGCCCGGCTCTTCCCTCCATCCCCAGGGGGCAAGAAAAACCACTTCCCCCCCGCCCCGCCCCC
>VZTU01027846.1:38195-60722 GCA_013400835.1 Zapornia atra | reverse complement strand
CGGCCCGGGATGGGCACACGGGCCGCCCTCTGCCTTGCCCGGCCGCTGGAGCCGGTCCCGCAGGAGATGCCTTGTCCCCCGCTGCCCGGCTGGTTCCTCTCCCCGTTCGTTTCCTCTGGAAGCGGCCCAGATTCCTCCAACACTTCGGGGGGGCGCGGGGGAAGTCGAGTCCTAGCAGGCAGCAGCAGTTGACGGTTGCTGCTGGCACCGAGCTGGCTGCAGGTTTTCACTTCAGGTGGGAAAGCTTTGGCAGGGCCGGAGCGGTCGGATGCTGCTGCTGGGTTAAGGAGGGGTAGGGCGGGGGGATCTGGCCTCCCCCCGGGGCTTGGGGGCAGCCGGTGGCTTCCTGAGGCAGTCCATGCGAGGACGAGCTTGAGGGCTGCTGAACCGTGCAGAGGAGTGGACACACTGGCTGCTGGGAGCAATCCTCTGCCAGCAGCAACGGCTTTCCAGGCTCCCAGGGTCGCTCTGAAATTCCCAGAGTTCCGTATGGCACCGCAGGAGCCACCTCGGGGTGGAAAGAAGCACAAAAGGAACAAAAAGGTCATAGTGCTGCCCCACACACGGCACAAACGTGCCCGTCAGAGAGAGGAATCGCATTTGGTTCTGCGCCCTCAAACCACTTGTGGGGTCTGATGGCAACAGTGGGTTTGGGGTTAAAGATGTCCAGGCAGAAGGGGCAACTGCCCCATAGGAAAAGGGAGCTGTGTGCCCCATGGGGGGGCCCATAAACCCGGGGAAGTGAGCACAGAGTTTCTCTGCTTTGTGAGACACACGAGATTTTGAGCCCGAGTAGAAACTCCCAGACCATGGTTGGGCATCAGGCTTGAAAAACAAAAGCAAAGCTAAAAGAAGAACCCCAAGAATAAAGGTGCAGGGTCATTTAGAAAGGGCAGCCCACAGCCGCTGCGGTGGCTCCAGGAACCACTTACAGCTGCACGGTCTTTAAGTGCTGGTAATAAATCAATTTATTGGCTGGAAAAGCCTTAACTCTTCCAAATCCTCAGGTACCACCTACCGGGATGCTGCAGGGTTCGCACACCAAAGGCTTCCATCCACGCCGCGTCCCGAAACCACTGGGCTTTCCAACCGGGAGCGGCTCTTCCTCGGGCTTTGCACAGCACCTAGTGGCGCAAGCGGGATGTTCACGCCGGGATGATACGTTAGAGCAGCTCAGGAGTAACGGCAGCATCTCCCTGCCCGTTCAGTGGGGAAGGGGGCAAGGAACAGTTAAGCCCTTCATCCCCGGGAGATGCTCGGCGGATGCACCCGGACGCCCACAGCACCCGGGCTGGTGTTGGGAAGGTGCGGAACTTGGAACTACCAAGCAGCGCGATGCTCGGTAGAGAGGGGGAGATTTACGGCTGGGTGGCTTCGGTACCCTCCGCATCCCCGGTACCCTCCGCATCCTCATCCTCATCCCCGGTCCCTCCCCTCACCGCAGCGATCGCGGCACCGCCCGGCGGCCGCGGCCCGTCCCCCCCTGTTCACATAGAGACACACACGTGCTCCCATCCCATTTAAACACCTTTTATTCCCTCCTTCTCATAAAAATTTATAATAGCCTTCCTCTCACATTGTATACAAAATATTTCCTCTACCAAATAAATAAAAAGACAAACATCTCGCAGACAAGTTGTGATCTCAAAACAGCATCCATCCATCCATCTGTCCGTCCATCTATCCATCCATCCCTCCATCCATCCATCCACCCACCCACCCATCCATCCCTCCTGCACCCAGAGATTCATAAGTCTCACATAAAATAAAGACAGTCTCCCTTCTCCCCACCTCAGCTCTGGGAAGAGGAAAGCAGAGGCGCAGCAGAAGAAAGCAGAGCAGCTACCTGAAGAGAAACACAGTAATTGCCCCCCTGAAGAGCTGGTACCTGGCAGGTGTACAGGAGGATCAAGCCCAGAGAGATCCCTCCACCCACACACGGAGCAGGAACAGGGTGTAAGGGAAGCGCTGGCTTCACCAGAACCTTCCTGGTCCATGTGCTGTCCCACTCAGGGAAGCTGTTCTTAGCAGAAGCACACTGGGTTAGCCAGGAAGGAGTTTGCTCAGGAAAATACCTCTCCTGCCAGCCTCAGTGACAGCCTGAGCTGGGAAGAAGAGCTTTGGTAACCACTGCGGTGACAGCCAGCGCAGCACCCTGACAGGTCCTGACAGCCCCAGCACAAGCCCCAAGCTCAGACTTCGCTGCCACCTCCTGCTGGGATCACGCTGCACAAGGCTGTAAGCATGAAGGGTTACAAAGTGCTTTACAGATGGGGTAAGGCCACGTTGAGGGGCTCAGTCCTACCCGCTGCCAGGGCAGAGCCAGCCCAGTTCTAGCCAGCATCCTGCACCAGTCCCTCCCTTGCGTTCCCCCCCCTTTTCCTCCTGCTCTTCACCCTGATCTCACCCTCCTCCACCCCACTGCCTTGTCTTCCCTCCCTGACACAACTCCAAGGCTGAAAGCTGCTCCCCTCATCCCCCGAGTGCCCACCACCCACCCAAGGGCCTGGCAGCTTCCCACACCCCTCCTCTGCTCCCCAAACAGCCACGCTGTGGGGCAAACAGCCCAAATCTGTTTGGGCTTGAACTCCCATGGGGGCGGAGGGGGGGGCGACAGGGCTGGTGAAGACAGCATCGGGGCTTGGCACCCACTCCTTCCTGCACCCATCTGCCCACTGTGTGAGTAGCTGACAGAGGGCCCAGCAGACTTCTCCCAGTGTAATGAGGGGGTAAGAAGGAAAGGAGCAATTATGGAATTTGTTGGGTTTCACTCCAGATGGAGGAATGGAAAGAAGGGTGCCAGAGGGAGGGGAGATATCAAAGAGGCTCTTGGTGGATGATCAAGTAAGTAGCTCTTCTCTTTTAGCAGAACTGGCTGTAACAAGAGCAGCACAGCCCGAGGACAAGTGGAGAAGGAGCCCTGGCTTCAGACTGGATCGTGTCTCTCCAGCTGGAATGGAGAAGGAGATGGAATGGAGAGGGAGATGGAATGGAGACGGAGATGGAATGGAGACGGAGATGGGAATCAACCCAGTCCCAGTCAGGCCACAAGCCCTCCAGTTCAGCCCAGACACACACCTCTGGCACTGTGAGCTCAGTTTCACCAGTTATCGCTGCACCAAAGCCACCCCCACAGATGGAGGGCAGGGCACCCAGGGAGTCTGGCAGGCTGAAGCCTTCTCCTCTTGAGGGACAGATACAAATTATGGATAAAGAACTGCAGCATCTTGTTGTTTCACATTCCAAACCAAAGGACATTATAAAACAAGGCCGCCTCCATCGCCAGCCCGCTGCTTTTTCAAGGATCACTTGGATGTTTGTAACGAGGCATTCAAGACCTTTATCATCAAACCCATAAACCTGAAGCTTAGAGTGGAAGTACTCTTTAGGCACTTAAAACAAATGGCTCAATTATCAAAAGCACTTAGCAGCGTAGCAGCCCCCACAGGGGTGAAGGTTCCCCACATCTTCCATAAGAAAAAAAAGGAGAAATAAAGGATTCTTCAGCACTCTGGTAGGGAGCTGCTTGAAAAACCTTGTGCCAGAGGTTACTGAACACCAGGAGCATCCAGCCAAGAAACACCCCACCTCTGGCAATAACATTTTGCCTGAAAAAACTTCCTCCCAGAGCCCGAAGCAGACAGAGACCAGGGTAGGAAGCACAGACAGAGACCAGGGTAGGAAGCACAGACAGAAAACTGTTTCCGTAGGTGGTTACGCAGCTGCCAAATCCATCCCCAAACCAGCTGCATTCCAGCACACTGACCTTGCTGTGGGAAAGGGAGGCTGGTAGGCCTATAATTTGAGGAGAAATAAAACAAAAACAGCCACCCTTTACGGGAAAGAAATGCTTAAAAAACTTGGGAGCAGCCCTCTGAGACCCGTCTGCAGACAGCCTGGGGAGCGCCCTCGCTCCCTCGCCAAGGAATAGGCTGACAAAGACCTTGCACAAATAGCAACAGGCTGCCCTTCAGCAGAACCTCCCCAGCACATCCCGCTGCCCACGCAGCCCCACAGAGGATTAGTCACAAACACTTTGGTTTGGGCCAGCCAAAGTTAAGGACCAGCCGAACCACCCCGGCACGCTCACAGCCTGGCTCCAAACACCCAGCTCCAGCTCTTCTCTGCACAGTGCAGACAGAGCTGGGGTTGTTTCAAAGTCTAAGGGCTGAGCTTGGCTCAGGACCTTGACTCCTACTTTGTGTGCAGGTAGAATTATCCCAGCTGGTCCACTCACTCTCATTGGGAAGCAGGCTTTACCCTGCTCTGCAAGCAGCTGCCAGAGTGGCTGTAGGCTCACCCCATTGTATCTCCATCCTCTTAACCACGCTGCTTCCAGCAGCCTCTCCAGGCTCTAACGCAGTGCTGCAGGGTGCTGCACCACGCTCCTGCCAGCCTGCAAGCACAGCCGAAAGCCTCTTGGTCTGGAAAGAGCAGCCTGGTCTAGGAGGGTGCTTTGGGGTCACCCAGACACAGCCAGCTACCAACTCTGGGTACCTCCTGGAGCAGTGCCTGCTGCCCAGCTCAGCCGGGCATCAGCACGCAAGCAATTCCCCCAGCTTCCTCAGGGATGGCATGCTTCTTCTCAGGGAGCTTTCCAGGAGGGCTCTCCCTGTTCTGCTTTACTGTCACAGGACCAAAATCCCTCCCTGAGAACTGTTTTTCCTTGTGATATTGCAGCATCTTTTAGGGGCTGCGTGTGGAAAAGACACAACAGTCTTAGATGGGTTAGGGGAGAGAGCAGGCAGCAGTTCTGAGTGCTGAGGAGCAGGAGGTCCCAGAGCCCTGTGAGGAAAGCTCAAACCAAGCATTTAAAAAAACCAAAAAAAAAAAGTAAAAAGAAAAATAATGAAAGAAGTCCTTTCCATCTGATGCAACGTGGTACATAGGTAAATGATAAAGTCACCCTTTGGAATGGGTCCTAATGAAACAGTACTCGTTTTTCCAAAACAAGACATAGTAACTTTTCTCCTGAACAGTTTCTCCTGGTCAGAGCAGAGGTGGGGAAGGACAGACAGTGTGTGTGCACACATATGCACCCCCCTCACTCCATGGCCAAACCTTAGCCACCCAGATTTATTTTTTTTCCTTGGTTTTTTTTTTTTTCCAAGGAAATCTCCTCCCACTGTCTCATTTGCACAAGTATTGCTCAAGATGTTGAGTAAAACTACACCTATGAGCAGGGAAGGAGGATACAGCTATAAGTGGAAAACAGGAGAGCAAATGATTTCTCCCTCCCCTCCCTGTACCGCTGTGTCTCCTGCCCAGTTTAGGTAGAATTACACAGAAACATGACCCGTTATTAAAGGAAAAGTCCATTTCCTTTCTCTCCCCCATACAACCCCCTTTGGTGCCAGCTCTGCAGCGCTCCCTCTGAATAAAGGCACCTTTGGAAAGCATCGGTGGCCCAAAGCATGATGCCCCGACACCTCCGATTTACACCTGAGATTAGCTCTGCTGCATCCCTCCTGCATGCCCCCCAGCCCCAGAACCCTCCCAGGGCTCTGGTCACAGCACAGGGAGAGCAGGTACCACGTGAGGTGAACACACAAACACACACACACACACACACACGTGTGTTGTTTGCCCCACGTGCTGCCCTTGAGCCTTCCAGCATCACACCGAGTACTTGGCCATGTCACTCTTGTCAAAGACAACTTTGGTTGCAAAGTAAATGGCCACCAGGCCAAAGCCAGCAGCTGACACCATGTAGGCAGTCACCGACTGCGTAAACTGGACGATGGACCCCATGAAGAGGGAGGGGACGACCTGAGAGAGGAGGAAAGCGCTGTCCAAAATAGCCAGGTCCAAGCAGATCCCTCGGCCAGGAGCCACCGAGTCCGACTCTCCCACCATCATCATGAGCGAGACGTCGCAGGAGGAGCTGACGCACAGAGCTGAGCTGGCAGCAGGGGGAGAGGAGGAGGAGGAGGAGGAGGAAGAAGAGAAGAGGCTCCCAGCGTGTCCGTTCTGGTAAGGCAGCTTCTGGCTGGAAAGGAGCCCTTTAGAGAAGGCTGGTTTCTTGTCCAATAGAGCTGCGTCTTCCTCCTCTTTGCTCTTGTATTTATGCAAAAATACCTGGGGGAGAGAATCATAGAATGGTCTGGGTTGGAAGGGACCCCAAGGATCACAGAGCTCCAACCCCCTGCCACAGGCAGGGACACCAACCTCCAGGCCTGGAGCTACACAAGGTTGCCCAGGGCAACCAGGAGGGCAGGTGAGGAACGAGTCCTTAGGGTGGGGGGCCAGAGGGGCCCCGTGGTTTTTGGTGTGAGAGCCAAACCAGCCGGTGCTTTGCGTGCGTTGGGTCAGGCTCCTGGGGATGGGGAGTGCCTGCAGCGAGCCTGGCCCACACGAGATGGCCTCCAGCAGCCAGCCTGGCTCTTCCCGACTGGCACAGCTTTCAAAGGAGCCCTGACTCACCGGGGGGAACCCAGCCAAGTGGTGCTGGCATGCCAGGGCTCAGCAGAGCACTGAAGGCCAAAGCCAGCCCGGGGGACATCCCAGGTTGTCACCTCTTCACTGGGGGAATGCAGAACGAAGTACAGCTCACCCCATCCCGAATTTGGCTGGTGCAGACTGGCAGGGTGGGAGGAAAGGGCCAGAGCTGGCTCTGGACGTGCTGCACAGCCAGCCAGCACGCTCCAGAGCCAACAGAAGGGTCTGTGACACGGCTGCTGGGAACCCAAAACCCGCAGCAGAGCCCCGAGGGCAGACAAGCAGTTCCCAGCCCTGGATGCACGGCCACTTCTTAGTGTCTGGATACATAGGAGCAACCCCAGTTGGGGTGGTGGGATGTCAGGGAAGCGCTCTTCCCTCAGCTCTGCCACAGACCGTGCACGCACGGCCTCAGCTGAGCTGCTTCATCGGCCTGACCCGCGCCTCCTCGTGCAGGCCACGAAGGCAGGGCAGGGGGCAGAATTAAATCAGTGAGCTCTCTGGGGCTCAGCTCGCTCTGCAGGATTCACCCAGAGCACTTGGCTCGAAAAGCTCCCCACGTTAACAGCACTGACAAGTAATGGGCAGTCACGTGCAGGCAGGGAGAACACTGCCCAGCTCCAGGGTTAAAACTCCAGGGCATTTGCAATTATGGCCAGTCACCGGTCTGTGTGGAGAGAGCAGGTAACAAGGGGCACGTTAACCCCTTATCCACACGGTGTGACTGAACAAATGGAAAGGAAAAGGATAAAACAGCCCCTGTGAGAGCAGAGAGTGATGTACCCTGCACAGACCCAGATCGGCAGGAGGGGACTGTGGGTGCAGGCGTGTGGGCACTCCAGTAAAGGGAGGAGGAACCTTCAAGTCAGGGCAACAGAGACCGAACCTGGCTAAACCCCTCGTCTCATCGTACTACGAGCAGTCCCCTGACAAGCCTTTGGCAAGCCATTGGGCACTCAGGGTTTGGTTTTCACTCTGTTGATGTTAGGTCCATGGGAGAACCTGGGCCAAACCCAAGGGTTTGCTCCCTCACAGCCCTGGTTTGACAGGGCCCCTGGTGCAAACTGGGATGGGCTGGTCAGAAGTATTTGCTCAATGCGAACATCTGGATGCCTGTGGCAACAGCTCCTCCTTACTTCACTGCACAGCAAACCACCTGCCACTGGGATGAAAGACCTGCTCTCAAACCACAGCTGAACTCTGCATTTGCAGCACAAGAGAAACTCCGTTAACCCAGCGTGCAGGTCAGGAGCCACCATGGACATCTCCACCAGGACAATATCTGTGGGACAGGGCTCCTAGCTGCTGTGTTGGGGTTTGGAAAGTCTCACAACATGTGTTTTTCTTGGAGCTAGGGGAAGAACCTCATGTTTTCAGGTTACCCATCTTCATGCTACAGACAAAAAAAATCGGGCAGCTGAGTTCTGTAGCACCTCAGGTTGGCAGTGCTGCAGATGTGACTCGGTTGCAGAGTGCACAGAGGTGTGACTAACCTGCACCAGTTCCCCTAAAAACATGCAGAGCATGGAGGAACACAGAGCACCCCTTCCAAGACACTGATCCGAGCTGGCTTCTCCCACCTCACCCACTCCACGCTTTCTCAAGTTGCACAGTGCTTGCTGTGAGCAGGGGTTGCCCAGGGATGGGGATGCTCAACTCTCCTTTCCTTTCCATTTCAGATGAATCTTCAGAGAAGACCCAGCCCGGAGGCAAGAGGCACACGTGGAAAACCTTTGCACACAGAATGCTGAACTGACCGAACCAGATACAAGCTGGCAAAAGAGGCTGGCTGAGCTGACTGATCACCCTGGCTCAGTGATCCCTGGAGCAGGTTCCTGGAGCAGATCCCTACCTGTTTCTCATGATGATACAGCGATGCCAGCGTGTATGGCAGGATCTGGAGTGCAGAGAAGGTGAAGCCCGTCAGAGCAGCTGAGATGGTAACGACGACGACACTGTGGGAGAGGCACATGACGAAGGCAGCCAGGGGGAAGAACACCACGCTGGCCAGGTAGACAGCCCGTGTCCCAAACTGCTTCACCAGCCGGTCCATGATTGTCGAAAAGAAGATGGAGGTGACACATTGGAGGAAGAGGCCCAAACTTCCCATCCGGACACCTGGGGGTAGGCAGAGGTTGGTGACAGGTGCTACCCTGACTGCACCCAAGCTTCACACAGCCAAACAGCTTCCCACCTCTTTCCCTCTCCTCTGGTGCCCAGCTCAGTACAGTCCATGCAGAGCGTGGCACAGCCACAAACAGCCACCACAACCACGCGGCTGGCTCAGGAAGCAGCACAGCATCACCTAACACTGCCCAGGGTTGCACCAGCCTGGCTGCAGCTCCCACCCTCCACCAGCAGCACATATTTCCCCTGTGTGCTCCTGGGCACCCCAGCCTAACTGAGGGGGCCATGAGAGATGGGACTCCACATTCCTGTCTCTGGAAGCCGCTGTCTGTGCCTTCCTTGTCCTGACCCAGGATCTGTCACCTGCTCATGAACCAGGATCCGTTGCTACCTGATACCCCAAAACCAGCCACAGAACAAAAGGCACAGGGGAATTGTGCTTAAGCCAAGGTAAAGTACACAACATCCTCTAAACGACTAAACGGCTGCAGTATCCGGTAGCAATCCGGACCTTACCCTTTGCAGAGATCTATCAGATTTCAGGGAATTAAAACCATTAACTCTTTGGAGCGAGGATCATTACTCAAGGCATGTTTCTATGACAGCTGGCGCAATGCAGTCCTGACCTGTGGAGAGCTATACAGCACAAGTGTTAAGTAATAATTAAGCTCCCTCTAAGTTAAACAGAGACCCGGCACAAAGAGGCAGTGTGCTGCAGGGCTCACTGAGGCAGGGAGTGGGAAACCAGGAGGGAAAGGTGTACTGCTGGAGGAGGAGGGTCAGGGAGGTGCCTCTGAGAATAAGAGACTTGGATGAGGGAGAGGAAAAGGGCTGGGCAGGGAGTTGAGGCTCTGGCACAATGCACCACGGGACAGCAAGCGAGCAGGTAACGTGCTGCTGTGAGCAGCATCTGTGATGTGGATGTGGCAGGTACAGAACGCTGTCAGGAAGCGCTGGAGAGGAGTGGGGGGAACTGGGGAAGCAGCCTGAGGGCTCCCCAGACACCAGTGTGGGATGGGGGTCTCCCAGCAGCATGCAAGGGAGACGCAGCACATCCCACCTTGCTGCCCCCCAGCACGTCCTGCTCTCCAAGAGACAGGGAGCACCCTCAACCCTCATTTAGAAAGGAGGGAAGAGGGGTGAAAGGACCCAGCAGCTGCAACCACAGCTTGCAGACAGAGCCGGATACATCCTGTTCAGCTCACAACCTGCCAGGACGTTCTGCCACTTAACCATCCACCCCCCCAGGCCAGGTCTGTGCTGCCAGCTCTCTGCTTGGGAGCTGGGAGGAGAAAGAGGCGTTTCCCTGTTTGCCCACTGTGACACACACTGGGGTTTTCCTGACCCATCCACAGAACACCACATTTCCTGCACTGTTTGGGTTTTTTTTTCCATTACCAGCAGAGCTGAGCCCACCCCCAGCTCCCAGCAAACACCCCTGTCCCAGGGAGCAGGTGCTGCAGGGCTCAGAGCAGCTGGCTCACTTCTCACCTTCATCGTAGTGGCGTCGGGCATCCGTGCCCGGCTTGGCTCTGGGGACGCCGTGGTACAGCCCCTCTCCAACAAAGTCTGTGTAGAACAGCATGAAAGTCATGAGTGCCATCCAGCTGCAGAGCTCAGCCACGAACAGGCGCCGGATGACCTTGGGGATGCGGCAGTAGAGGCTGTGGAGCCGCGGCAGCAGCGTGCAGAGGTTCCTCAGGGCCTGCACCGCGTGCCTGGCCTGCGGGACACACGAGCTCCTGGACAGCTGGCAAGAGCAGCAGGCAGGAGGTGGGGGCTTGGGAGGAGCATCCTTCAACGCTGGGCCATCCAGAACATCTACCTGGGCAGCTGACTCCTCGGTGACGAAGAGCGTGGCCAGCACACAGCAGAGGAAGATGATGGCGAGGAGGCTGAAGAGGCACGTCTCCTGTCCTCCCAGGTACGGGGCCAGGAAGCTGCCGCCCCAGTCAATGGCTGGAAGCAGGTAGCCGATGCAGCCCCCCAGGCTGATCATGAAGGCGTACAAAGAGAAGGCCTGGCGGCAGTTGTCGGGCTCCTGGAAGAGGTCTGAGAGCAGAGCCTCCAGCGGGGTGAAGCAGACCTGGCCACAGAAATCCAGCAGCCCGATGCCCAGGATGAGGAAGGCGATCTCCAGAGGGCGGGTGTTGAGGGCGAACAGGCTGGCCAGGCTGCTGGCGTGGGGGATAACGAAGAGGCTCAGCAGGACTCCCAGGCAAAGCATCCAGATGAAGGGGCGCCTTCGGCCGTAGCTGCTGTGCCAGTGGTCACTGGCAGATCCGATCAGCGGGACAAAAACCAAGCCAAGGACAGGTCCTATCCCTGGGAAGGAGAAAGGAGCATGGTTAGGAGGACAGATCTGATGGACACCGGTCTGTAGGCACTATATAAAATCCCCAAAGCATTTCAGGAACTTCTCCGGGGTCACAGCCCCCCTCCTCCAGACACAGCCTTGCCCTTGTTACAACAGGAGCCACCCCACAGGGACATGGCTCCATGCTTTTCCGTGCCCCTGCCCTCTAGACTTGAAGGGCTGAAACCAGCACCTTGAAGATGAGAGAGAGAAAGAGAGAAACCACCTACCCAAAACCATGGTCATGAACTTCTCCTCCACACCCACTTCCAGCAGCAGCGGAGGCACGTAGGTGATCCCTGCAGCCAGGCAGACCTCCAGGCCAAACGTCAGGGAGTTGACCAGCAAGAGCTGGGTCCTGCGGCCGTGGAAGAGCGTGCTGCTCTGAGCCATGCTGCCCCACACCCCTTACTGACAGAGGGCTGTGGCGCTCCGGCTGCTGCGGCGCTCCCAGGGATGCCCCACGGGCTCAGTCTGGAGCTTCCCTTCCCTGTCTGCTGGACAGATGCTGCCTCCCATTTTTAGCAAGGGTGAATGAACCGTTTTTTCCTCTTCCTCTGATTGCAAGATGTGGCCCCAGCAGTGCCGAGTCCGGGCGCGGGCGGGCAGGGATCTCACTCCAGGCTTCTCCTCCTGCTCACGCGCTGCAGGAGAGAAGAGAGAGCTCGTTAGACAGGGGGTCCAGGGCAGGGGACAGGGCTAAGCCCAGGTACCACACAGACACGTCATCACTGAGGGAGATGGCCCGCATCCCAAGAGGCTTGCAGGGATGGGAGGATCAGGAGGGAGCGCCCGGCAGAGCAGCAGGTTGAAAGAATGAATGACACAGGTGCCAGGTTTCTCTCCAAGGGCTTGTGACAGGTGAGAAGGACATGGTTTGGGAAAATCCAGTCCCAGCTCTGGGCTAATGGGGGGGTCTAATGACCTGCCAGTGTCCTGCCCAGCCTCATCTTACAGATGGGTGGTCATAGCAGGCAGACAAAGGATCTAGGGTCCCCTCTCCAATTAAGAGTCCCCTTCAACTTTGAGGCAAGTGCCTGCAGGCACACGGGGTCATCTCTAGAGACCCCCAGTGCTGCCTAATGACCGAGCATCCTCCACGCTGCCCACAGGCTCCCAGGGAAGCAGTTTCACCCAAATCCAGAGGTGGGGGTGCAGAGAACAGATGGTGCCTCTGCAGAGTTTCACAAACAAACCTGACCCACTTTAGCCTCATCTAACAGTGAACGGCAATTAACTTACTCATTAGTCTGAGTCATTTATTTGCCCTGTAACGTGCTCCCTTCTCTCCAGCCTTCTTCAGAGGGGAGAGGCCACCACATCAGGACAGGGGCTAAGCAGCTAAGGCAAGTATGAGCAGACACCTCTTAGCACCCTGTGCTGGTGCCCAGAGGAGGGAAGTCCTGCGAGGGTACCAGCAGCTACTCCATCAAACTGCTGTTCTGCCACAAGCATCTCGGGGAGGAGGTCTGTAGCTATGCTGGGCTCGGCAGCATAGGTCAGGAAGGCATAAAGCTCCCACACAGACACTCATTCAGAGTAAAACTCATCCCTGCCCAATTCTCAGGACTCACGTGCTCTGACTTCTCACCCTAAACAAGCCACCATTGGGTTCCTTGGTGGGACACAAGGCATCCCAGGTCCCACTTCAGCTTAGCACCCGTTTCTGTTCCCCACATGTCTCTCCCCTCCTGCATAGATGCTCCTGCCCCCTGCTCCAGCGCAGCCCCCGAGTGCTTTGGGTCCTCTGGATGGAGGAGGCTGGACAGAATGCGAGACATGCAGGCGGAGGAGTTGTCCTGCTCCCTCCCTGACTGCAGGGAAGCTGTTGCTGCCTGCACACCCCTCCCTGTTAGCCCATCAGAGGTGAAAACCTGATTTTGCAGCCTGCTCCCCCTCTAAATCCTTTGCCTCGATTATGAGGTGGAGGAAAAGCCCCCTGTGGAGAACACCCCCCGGGCAGCACTCACCTTCCCCCTCAGCAGCTGAGGGGAGCGGTGCTGGTGGCTGCAAGATGGGAAGTGTGTAACGCAGGAGGAGCTGCTGAGCCGGGGGTCTGCTGGACCACAGCCCTGCCACGGCCACCCAGAGAAAGCTCTGCTTCATCACCAAACCTGGTGCAAATGAGGGTTCTCCAACTTGACCAAGCACGTGTGTCTGGCCTCCATCACCACGCCAGTGTGAGCAGACAGGCACAGGCAGGACGGTCCCTGCGTCCTCCCTTTGTCTCCCCATCAGCCACGTAACCGGCACCGTGATGGAGACTGGGTGAGGCTGCCTGTGTGGCCATGAATCATAGAATCATAGAATCCCAGACTGGTCTGGGTTGGAAGGGACCCCAAGGGTCACAGAGCTCCAACCCCCCTGCCACAGGCAGGGACACCAACCTCCAGGCCTGGAGCTACACAAGGTTGCCCAGGGCCCCATCCAACCTGGCCTTGAACACCCCCAGGGATGGGGCACCCACCCCCTCTCTGGGCAGCCTGTTCCAGCCCCCCACCACTCTCTCTGTAAAAAACTTCCCCCTAATATCTACCCTACCCCTTCCCTCCTTTAGCTTTAATCCATCCCCCTTGTCCTGCCATTATCTGCCCGTTTTAAAAAGTTGAATCCCCTCCTGCTTATCAGCTCCCTTCAGGGACTGGCAGGCTGCAATGAGGTCCCCCCACAGCCTTCTCTTCTCTCTGAGGGTTTCCCAAAGATGCCAGCATTCCTCCCTGCCTCCTGCTGCTGCAGAGGAGAGACACCACTCCCGAGGACCTGACAGGCTGCCAACCACACACCATAAGCACTGATTTATCCTTTCCTTCCAGGATCCTTCTACCTTCTCCCCCCCGCCCCCTCCACACTCGCTCAGACCTTGACTGTGACAAAAGATGATAACTCCTTTTAACCACAACCGTTCGAATGACTTGCCCAGGGTCAAATAGCAAGCTAACAGCAAAGGGGGAACAGCAACAGTTTTCCTTTCATCAGTAGACAGGGCTTCAAAGGAATACTGGAGGCCCCAGAGATGCACTCTATCTGCAAGGAAGCGACTGGGGGCAGCAACCACCTTTCTTAGATGTGGGCTAGACACAGGATGTCTCAGCCTTGTTCCTTTAATGGGTGCCCAGCTGGCTGACAGCCTTGGGATAGGAATTTAAGCTCCAGCAGCACAAGCCTCCATGCTGTTAGCTAGATGAAGCAGACCCAGGAGCCAAAAATTAACCAAGCCACCGCCTCTCTGAGCTAGACGTGGAAGGGAGATGTAACACCCACTGTCTGCTGTGGTCCAGGGTCTGTGGAAGGATTAGTGGTGATTTACCCCAAGGCAAACCCCAGATTTTAAGGAAAAGATGCCTCACACACACACATGGAGCAAAAATTGGGTTTCCTTCCCTTTTATCTCAGTGACCAGGGAGGGAACAGGAATCTGTACATCCCCCTGACCGCCTGAGAACTCCAGGTCAAGGCAGACAGGCTGAATTTCTTATCAGTGAGAGAAGATCTGTCTCTTCCCCCTTCCACTCTCAGAGGGATGTAACTGAAGACTAAGTCCCACTGTACCCAGAGGCAGTGCCCATGCACAGCCAGCAGCAGCCAGGCTGTAGACACTCCTTTCCTGTTTAAATTGCATTTTGCCCCAATACCCATCAGCTGCTTTTGTTATTTTGCTTATGGGACACAGACAGACAGCTTGGCTTAGCTGGGAAGAAATGCCAGTGCAGGCTAGAAAAATCCCTGGAACTCTTGATGGGTAAGGACAGGGGGACAAGGGGATGGAGAAGGAAGGCTCGGGAGCTGAGGGGAGAGGGTGGCAGGACTCACCTGCTCCAGGCAGAGCAGTGACAGGCGATCCCCACGGCTCCAGATCCCCACAGCTCCTCCGGCTGCGCTCCCCAAAGCCAGCCCAGGGAACACAGCATCCAGGAAAAGCTACTTAAATAGTTCTCAGGCAGCAGAGGTGGAACTCAGCTGCAGGTACACAGGCACAGGGTTTGGTTTCAGGGCCCTCCCTGCCTCCTGATAACACGCAGCGCCGGGCTGTTATTAAGCACCACAACCACGCCTGGGCCCCTCGCCCGCAGGGCTGTGCAAACACAGGCTGTGGGTACCAGCCCTGCGACCCTGCTGCTCGCTGGGGGCTCCCACTGCAGCCCCACACCAGCTCAGATGGGATGTCCAGGGCTGGACTCACCCAACCCTGCCCAAAGCCCTGCTCGCCTGCATCACCTTCCTCACTGACCCACTGGAGCCTGAGAGCCACCAGCAGAGAGGGGTTTGGGTTATTATTTCCCTTTTAAAGGCAGGGAGATGCTCCCTGCAGTGTTGGAGGTAACAGTCCAGCTCTAAATAACAGTCCCAGCAGCAGGACCAAGGGCTCCGTTTAAACCGCCCATCTCTTCTGGGCTGGTTTGTCTGGCAGGCTGTGTGGGAGGACTGGTTTGGGGCTGGTGCTCTGGGACTCTGTCCTGATGTGGAAGGAATTCGGTAGAACCCAGCTGGGAAAGCTGGGACTAAGAGCAGCATCCACACATCAACCCCCCATGAGCTGGCAACAGCCCGTGCAGCCCAGTGGGGTCTCATGATGGGGACTGGGGGGATGACATGGGACAGGGGGTGCTGCTCCAAGAAAGCTGCATGAGAGCAGATGCTCCTTACCACCTGGCCTTAGTTTCCCCAAAATTTTACAACAGGAGGAGTATTTATCCCTCCCTTTGGAGCCAAGCACCTTGCCAGGGAGAACAGGCAGACACACACCACCCCCCAAAAAAGGGGGCTCACCAGCCCTTCTGCATAAAGTTTCCTGCACACAGAAGCAGAAGGGACCCACATGTGGAGCTTGGTCACAGCTGCTCACCGAGCTATCGTGCCACAGGGACATCATCTGCTGCTGAGCGTGAAGGCTCCTTCCCTGCCCACCGCCCCCCCGCGCCAGCCCCAGCAAAGGAGAAGCAGCGCATCTTTACACCCCGGGTTTCTCTTTCACTTGCAAACCGACCTTTTCCTTCCCTTCCTCTGCAGAGAAACAGCAGATCAACCCCGAGAGGCTGGTTCACCCGGCAGCCAGGGAGGAGGCGGGTCCGGGGGCAGGAGCAAGGCAGCACCGCGGACACAGGCACCCCAGGGAGCAGAGGGCTCGGCACCCACCTGGGCAGCGCAGCCTTAGCTCCAAGGATTGCAGCTCCTGGGGTCTCCCGCCCTCTCCTTCCCCCTCCTCTCCCTCCCCCACCAAGCCCCCATTGAGGACAGAGAGGGAGTCAGGGGGGTCTGCAACTCACCCAGGAGCACTACCAGGGAGCAAGGAGAAGGAGCAGGGCTGGAGGCAGGAGAGCATCTTCCCAGGGGGGTCCGTCTCTCCGAAGGCAGGAGGGCAGCGGATGGGGTTCATGCGTTTCCCCCCCACCTCCTCAGCACCCACACTCCATTCCCCCACAGAAAGTTTGTGCCAACACCTTCCTGTGCTGGGTGTGGGGACGCAGAGAGGCCTGGCTCCAGGACACCCACCCTGTGAGCGGGGGAGACGCACCGGAGGGCGCGGGGACGCTGAAGTCACCACCGGCTGGTTCACCCGCAGCGGCACCATCGCCAGCCAGACGCTCACTTCCCGCTTCCTCCCGCCCCGCCGCCGGCTCTGTCCCTCCCCACTGAGGGACTTTGAACCAAACCTTTCACTTCTAGGAGAAGCAGAACCCCGAGACGCCCGAGGAAAGCGCACTGAGAGCGGGGTGCTGGCAGGCACATGCCAACAGAGGCTGAAAGAAGCCGCCTCCTCCTCCTCCTGAGCTCCTCCAAGCTTCCCAGCACCGCATCCCACGAGTCACCAGGGCTTAGGCAGGATGGAGATGGAGAGTTGCTTTTAAAATGACATTGGGGTGTAGTTAGGTGGTGGAGAAAGACTCGTGTCTTCCTCAGAAACGTCCACACCCTGCCACTCCTCGACCCTTCTGGTCCTTCCCGTGGGCTGCGAAGGGATGAGGGATGCTACTACAGCCTCTCTGATTTACACATGGCTCAGCCAGCTGCCCCAGTAACGATGGGGCAAGGGAGAATTAGGTTCATCAGCAACTTACAGCCTGTGGTAACCCGAGCCCAGGAGAAGATAGGTAGCGCTGGGTTTCCAGTCATAACTGCAGCATTAACGTTTCCAACCGTCCCAGGGACCCTTTCCAACCCGTATTAATTCCCCAGTCCCTGGAAAGCCTTTGGAAGAAAGGGTGGGAGGCAGCGGGAGCGCTGGGGAAGGGCTGTTCATGCCGTGCCAGGTCCTTTCACAGCCATCAGCGCCCATTCACCGCCGCTGAATGTGACAGGCACCATGGAGAATAGCTCTGGCAGGCCTGCGGGATGAAATGGGAAACTCCGCCGACCTCTCCTGACCCTCTCCCTTTCCCCCCCTCCCCCCTGCCTCCTCCCTTCCCAAATCTCCTTGACCCTGTGCACAGCTCGGGGAGAGGGGAGCGGTCATTAAGCAGGGACGGGAGGAGGGGGATTTGTTTAGTCTCTCTGAATTAACTCTGCGTTTCCTTTGAGGCTCCATTATATCGGCCTCGGCAGCCCGGCTTAGGGAAAGAGCAGCGGCGGGTGGAAGCCCCCCCCAAGCCCCTGTGAGATCCCCTCCCTCCCCTCCTCCCAGTGCAGCATCCAGCAGCCCTGACTCCAGGATGGATTAATCCAGGGTGAATGCTCGATGATGCTACAGATGCATCGAGGTGCAGGAAGGGCCTGGTCCCCACGACACCTCAGAAGACTTTCTGTGCAGTTTGGTCCAAAGGAGACCTTTGGCTTTAGCAGGACCAGAGGTGGGTTCTTTCCTGCCACGCTGTGATTGCTTCCCTGTGGCACCCACAGTGCCATCATCCTGGTTTCAGGGCTGTCCGAAAACCAGAGCCCAGCCAGGCCTGTGGGTGCTCACTGCACGCCGGGGCTGAAGGCAGCTCCCTGCTGTTCTGTGACGTGGAAGAGAGAAGCCAAAGGGAGAAGAAGGGGCCAGGGTTTATGGGTTTCAGGGGGCTTATGTGGGTTTTGGCTGGGACAGAGCTAGGAGGGGACACGGCCAGGACAGGTGACCCCCATTCCCAAAGGGACAATCCATACCCTACAGCATCATCTCAGCACGTAGGGCTGGGGAAGGAGGAGGAAGGGAGGGACACACACACAGATGTTCAGAGCGATGGCGTTTGTCTTCCCAAGGCACCATCACAGAGCCCTGCTGTCCTGGGGATGGCTGAACACCTGCCATGGTGAAGGAATTCCTCACTTCACTGTGCTGGTGTGCACAGCTCTTGCTTTACCTATTAAACTGTTTTGATCTGAAGCCCCAAACTTCCTCAGCTGTACCCTTGCCATTCGCTCCCCCATCCCACTCCAGGGGGAGCGAGCGGCTGCGTGGGACTGAGCAGACAGATGGGTCAGACCACACCAGGGCTGCATCTCCCCCTTTCCATGGGTCACCAAGCCACACCGTACCCATTCAGATGCTGAGCAAAGTCTCCCACACCCACCAAGCCCCCACTTCCCCTGCCAATGGCTGGGGCTCACCGGGATGGACCTTTGGCCCTCCTGACCTGGGAAGTTGGTTAGTCCTGCGGTTAGTTATCAGGGTTGGGCTGTAGAAGCCTTGGGAGGAATTTCTTCCTCTTATCAGCAGTTCCTTTGGGTATAGGTGCATCTGTGAGGGCAGCAGACTGCTGAGCGTGTCCCACGTTTCACAGCCAGCCACAGGAGTATGTGAATCAGGTCAGAACGTCCCACAATCAGCAGCTGGATAAAGCAAAGGCACCAGGAAAAGGGAAATGAAGGTCCCTGTGAGATGGATGAGAAGGTCAAAAATGTTTGTTAAGAACAGGATTTAGGAAAGGAAGCCCTGCCAGCCTGGCACTGTCCGTGCTCTGCCCAACATCCAGATGGGATGCTTCCCAGGACATCCCTGGGAGAGCTCTGTCCCTCTTGCCCTTCACTCTGCACATCTCCGGTATTTCACGCTCCTTTCGGGAGCCGTGCCAACAGCTCCAGGGAGCTCGATGCTCACCCCACAACAGGAACAGCAGACAGACAGCAGGACAGCCCACAGACTCCACTGACCTCCTGTCCCACAACCTGCTTCTTCCTTTGGCAGACAAAGGACTTGCTCCTGGCAGGAGCCTTTCTCCCAGGCTCTGGCTGCCCGAGCTCCCACACCTGCCTGTTTGACCAGCAGCAAAGAATGGCCAGTTCCAGCCCTTCTTCCTCCTCCTCTCCTCCCCTGGCCATTACAAACAGGAACCACCTGTCTGACTAAGGAGGTTGCTGACTCAGCAGTGGCCAAGCTGATGCTTTTGGGGCTAGCTGTGCTTCCCAGAGGGACAGGCATCAGCCCAGCACACACCGCGATGCCAGCGGTGTCACTCACTCTAAACAAGCACCATTCCCACCTTAACCCTTGTCCTAACCCTGTGTTCCCCTCGTCCCATCTCCTGTCCCCTGGCTGAAGAGACCCTCGCCCACCTCTCTGCACCCTCCTGGCAGGGCAGGGGAGGTGGGGAGAAGGTCTCCCCTCAGCCTCCTCTTCTCCAGCCTCAACACCCCCAGCTCCCTCAGCTGCTCCTCAGAGGATTTGCCCTCCAGCCCCTTCCCCAGCCTGGTTGCTCTTCTCTGGACTCGCTCCAGGACCTCCATGTCCTTCTGATGGTGCGGAGCCCAGAACTGGACCCAGCACTCGAGGTGCAGCCTCCCCAGTGCCCAGCACAGGCCATGATTCCCCTCCTGAACACGTGCAACACATCCACAGCCCTGGCGTGCTCAGCCTCCGCTCTCAAGAGCTTTGCCCCTTCCAGCCACCCTCTCCTGAGCTGGCACCGGGTCCCCCATAAACAACTCAAGACCTCAGACAAGGTTGGCCAGCTCCATGGCTGTGCCACAGCTTTGTTTTGCCACAGCATCACCCAGGCTCCTGCTTCTATTCATGAGAAGAGCCCCTGCATCAGCCTGGGAGGGGCAGCCAGGGACAAGCTGGTTCTGCTTTTCACTCCAGCTCATTTTTGGTGTTCAAATACTGCGCCCATCAGNTGGCACCACATGACTGGGCCCTGTATTTATATGTCAGTGTGTAAAACCCACCCTGCTGAGCCGCCTTTTCTCTGCCTGGGGCTGGGGGCTTCTGCTATGCGTCTAGTCCAACAGGCCCACAAAGGGGATTAAGGAGAGCCCCTCAGCCCTGCGGAGTAATCCATCAAATTATCCCTTGTTGGCGTTGCTGTCCTCTTCAGAAAAAGAGAGAAAAAAAAGAGGGGGGAGAAAAAAAAAAAAAGGGAAAAAAAAAGAAAAAAGAGAAAAAAGAAAAAAAAAGAGAAAAGGAGAAAAAAAGGGAAAAAAGTTAAAAAAGAAAAAAAAGAAAAAAGAAAAAAGAGAAAAAAGGAAAAAAGAGAAAAGGAGAAAAAAGGGAAAAAAGTTAAAAAAGAAAAAAAAAAGAAAAAAGGAAAAGGAAAAAAGAAAAAGAAAAAAGAAAAAAAAGAAAAAAGAAAAAAGAAAAAAGAAAAAAGAAAAAAGAAAAAAGAAAAAAGAAAAAAGAAAAAAAGAAAAAAGAAAAAAGAAAGAAAAAAGAAAAAAAGAAAGAAAAAAGAAAAAAGAAAGAAAAAAGAAAAAAAAGAAAAAAAAAGAAAAAAGAAAAAAAGAAAAAAAAAGGGAGGAAAAACGCAGCAAAAAAAAGCAGCAAAAAAAAGAAAGCAGCAAGCCCTCCAAAGGCTTTTAAAGGCCCTGAAATTACACTTGAGCCTGAAACGCTCCACCCAGCTGCCTCAGCCCGCAGCACAATGGGCTGGTTGTAAAGGGAATACCGGGAAGCCAGGAGAAAGAGACGGGCCCTGTGGAAAAGGGCAGCAGCCTCCCCATGAGAGCAAGTCCCACAGGTGGCTCAGGCTGACACCCCCTCCCCTCCCTGCTCTCCAGACCCCGCAGCAGTGCTGGCCGTGGAACGCCGGGCTGCACACCCCTCACACCCATCCCCTGCACACCCCTCACACCCATCCCCTGCACACCCCTCACACCCATCCCCTGCGGATGGAGGTTCTGGGATGGGTTTGTGGTGGCTGGACAGACCCACGGACATGTCCTGATCAGAGGTGAGGTTTGGGAAGGCAGAGTCCTCACCCAGCCATGGAGCAGCACCCGACCCTCTCCTGCCACTGAGGCAGGCTAGGGTCTAGCATCCCCCTGACCACAGGCTACAGCACTGTCACCCCACGCTACCCACTCAGTCTCCAGAGCTCACAGTCCCTCAACCCCCCCAAACACCTAATGCAGACCACAGACCTGCTACAGGCTCACGGCATCTTCACCAAGCACCCACAGGCAAAGCCAGAGACAGACCCTGCTCACCAAAACGCTGAGACCATCCCCCTGGTCACTGAAGGTGGGTGCTCTTCCAGTGCTACCTAACCAGAACAATCACACACAAGCTTCCCCGCTGGTCCTCACCACCCTGCTTTGAGGGGTGACATCTCACCACCCCGCTTTGAGGGGTGAGGTCTCATACCTTGGCTAAACCAGCACGTGGGGTTTCATCCTTGTGTGTCCTGTTCACAGGGCTGGGAAAAAGGGAAGTGAATTTGGAACTTCTTGTTTCCAACCCAAGCACAGATGCTGCGTAACGGCACGTCTGACTCCACAGCCAGCCAGCTCCTCCTGCCTTGGGCACACCATCCCTCCACAGCAGCTCTAGGACTTCCACCCTGTGAGAGAGCGTGGTCAGTTCTGGCTTGATTTGGGAAGGTGTGACAGTCACAGGGCCAGCTGAGTCCTCAGGGCCAGCCCTGGGGTGAAGAGGACAGTTCTGATGTCCTAAAAAACCACCCCCCCCCCCCCCAGGGGCCAGAGCAAAGGCCACGGCTGGCACTGACACGTGGCCAGGAGCTCTGCAGGAACAGGCTGCCAAACGCTGGCAAGGCTGCAGGGGTGTTCGTTAGCCCAGCCCAACCCAACCCTACACCACCCAACCGTCTGCCTGTAACGCAGCAGTGAGGGGGCTGACAAATTCCACCTCAGTGGGAGCCGCTGCCACCCAACACCGAAACCCAACCTCCCCTCAGGGTGCCAGAAGTCACCTTTGCCAGGGTCTGTGCAGAGGAAAGAGGGAGGAGAGCAACCAGCCAACGCTCAACACACACAGTCGCCCTGAGAGCATCAGGCACAAGGCTCATACGGCCCCTTTCCCTTAAAAGTTTTGGGAGCACGACCTCGTGCTCTTCCTCAAAGGCTGTGCTCCGGAGCCTGGGCACACACAGGCCTAATGGGCTCTTTTGTAATCACATGGTAGTTAGTCCATTTTTTCATGGCAATTTTCTGGTCTGCAATCCCAGTCATTTGTGTCCCTGCCGGAGCAGTTGGATGCTAACATATCTCTCAGCCAGCCCTTTGACCCCCCGCTGGCAGGTTGGTGGGTTTCTCCCTCTCTGTTTTCTGTCTCTCAAATGAGGTCATGGCTTTGAACGAGACAAAGAGCCTTTGCAGCCTGAGGAATAGCCCCAAGACAGCTGTGAGTACAGAACCCCCATCACTCACATCAGACCCTGAGCGCACGGGAGACAAGCGAGCCGGGCAGCAGCACACAGCTCCCCTGGGAGTGGCTGGGTTTCAAACACCCCCCC
>VZTU01027846.1:0-28499 GCA_013400835.1 Zapornia atra | reverse complement strand
CTCTTCCGCTCCCGGCTCCAGCTCTGACTCACTCTGTCAGCTCAGGCACAAGAAACTGCCAGCTGCGGTGGTGGATGCTCCTGGGCTGTCACTGAGAGGAGGCTGTACTCGTGTCACCGCAGGCCACAGCTTGCTGGCACTGTTGCAAGGGGACAGGAGCTCTGTGGAGCTCTGTGAGCCAGAGAGTGAAGCGTCAGCCCTGTGTTATCACCTGCACTGACAGCAGCAGGAGATGGGGCTGGTCACAGGGAGCCTGGCTTGGAATGCTCAAAACTCATGAGGTTGGTTGGTTGGTATTGGTGAGGCTGCACCTCGAGTGCTGGGTCCAGTTCTGGGCTCCTCACCATAAGAAGGACATTGAGGTGCTGGAGCGAGTCCAGAGAAGGGCAACCAGGCTGGGGAAGGGGCTGGAGGGCAAATCCTCTGAGGAGCAGCTGAGGGAGCTGGGGGTGTTCAGCCTGGAGAAGAGGAGGCTGAGGGGAGACCTTCTCCCCACCTCCCCTGCCCTGCCAGGAGGGTGCAGAGAGGTGGGCGAGGGTCTCTGCAGCCAGGGGACAGGAGATGGGACAAGGGGCAATGGGCTCAAGCTGCCCCAGGGCAGGGTCAGAGCAGATGGGAGGGGAAAGTTCTTCCCTGAAAGAGCTGTGGGGATGGGGAACAGGCTGCCCAGGGAGGGGGCTGAGTCCCCACCCCTGGGGGTGTTTAACAGAGGGGAGATGAGGTGCTCAGGGATGTGGTTTAGCACAGGATGGGAACAGTTGGACTGGATGATCTCAAAGGGCTTTTCCAGCCTGGTGATTCTGTGACTCTGTGGTATTTATGGTTCTGTGGTGATACCAAAGACTGGTGCCTCCTGGGGATGGAGCAGGTTGGTGCCTCTCAGAAGTGGCAGCCCAAAGCAGAGGCAGGGGAGCTGGGGGTGCTAACAGGCAGATCATGTTTTCCAGATTACCAGAGGGAAAGTGGCTTTAGCTACAGCTTCAGGGAAGATGAGATGCTGCCTCACAACCAAGCAGACAAGGACCAGTGACAGCCAAGTCAGGCTTCACTTGAATTCCCAGTGCATCTGGCCAATTCCCTTCTCCTGATGGGCTATAAAAGTTCGGTGCTACTGAAATATTTCAGCCTTCCCACCTCTCCCCTCATTTTGCCTTCAGTGCAGCAGTGATAGCTGTATTTACACACCCTGATGGGCACTCAGCAACCTGTTGGCAAAGGCTCCAGTTGGTGCAATGGATCTTTATGGCAATCATCTCTCTGAATCCAGCCAGATGCTCTGTCTCTCCAGAGAAAGCCAGGGGTAAACACAGCTCCAGCCCCTCCCCTTCCAGCAAGGCTTAAAGCACATCTTTATCTCACCTGGCTGCTGCAGGGACTAGCTCCCTGGTGCTGAGCTACGTCTGGTAGCCAGTACAAGGAAGGTGCAGGGATGCTTGGGCTCTTCCCCATGGATTTTCCCCGTGCAGTTTCACCCCTTCCTCTCTGTAACACTGCTGCTTTCACTTGCTGCCTCTTGCTCACGAGAGTCAAGTTCTTTGGGACGAGGCCACTGACAGCAAGGTGTGAGTTTTACAGAGATAAAGGAGGGAAAGAAAGAACCAGAAGGACTCCCCTTGGGAGGAATAAGCACTGGAAGCTCCAGCCAGAGAGGTGGGGAGAAGCTGATGGTTTCAGAGCCCATTACACATTTTCCTGCTACGGGGCTTTATCCTGGCAGCTGCTGGGGATCCCAGACCTCGTTCCTAGAAGCACTTTGGCAGGAGCCCCATGGGAGCTTCTGTGGGGGCCAGCAGCTCTGACAGTGCAGAGCACACGCTATGGACCCACACACGGCAGCAAGAGCCTGACACTGTTTGTCCTCCCGGCTTCTGGAGCTCCAGTCCTGGGCTGGGAAACACACAGAAGACTCTTGCAGAAGCAGGACTAGCTGGTTCCAAACATCACAGGCCTGAGCCACGGTGGGAACCTGCACACCAGATTAATTTATCACCCCAGTTTGATCCGGAACCAACTGCCGCCTCGGCTGCTCGCGCCCGATTAGATCAGAGCATAGATTTACCCTGGGCTTATCTAAGCCTCATGTGCCGGCCAAGCAGAGCTCGTGGTATCTGCTACAGCACTGACAGGGCTTCTGCACCATCCCATGTGGGAAATTAAACCAGGGCCAGAGAGTGGAGAATGCCCCAGCTTCACCTGGGGTGCAGGGTGTGCTTGGAGAGCTCAGCCCCTTCTGCTGCAGCCCCCCAGAGAGGATGCACCCTCCTGCTCTCCGCTACAGAGCTTCACCTTGCTGCACAGGGGGGTTTCACGGATGCTCTGATTTACACTGGCAGCCTCAGCAGCCCCCAGGTTGGCCAAAAGCAGCTTTTAAGCCCGTTCCAGTGCTCTGTTACAGAAAGCACGAGCCCTGAACTTGACAGCAGACTGCTGACTCACAATCCAAACCTTTCACAAGCAGAGAAAATGAACCCGGCCTCAGCATCCCACCCTGGGAGGCTCAGGGAGGCTCTTCCCAGAGCACTCGGATGCTGAGGTGGAAAAACGCAAGGCAGGAACACGCTTTGGTGGAGCTTAGTGCTGTCACCTCCAGAACAGAGGTGGGAATACACCCTGGGCGCTCGGGGCTTTTAGAAGGACCTTTCCTGACAAGCCAACGGTCCCAGGAGCTCTCGTGCCAGTTGGGAGTGATGCTGCCAGGAGATGGAGTTTGTATAATCGTGTCTAATGCACCTTTAAAGAGAAAAAGGCAGTAGAACAAACAAAAGCAGCGCCGGGCTGTGTGGGCTGTTTATACTGGAGGTAGCCCGAGCAGGCGGCTGCACTTTAGGGCTTATCTTCTCTCTGCCTTTCTAAACAGGAAATGTATTTTTGTCTCAAGCATTTCAGGAGAAGCCACCGGCCTAAGAACGTTCAGAATGTGGGGTGCCAAACCCGGGTGTCTCAGCTCCCCCCCACGAGACCTGAGATGCAGCATCGCGCTGGGGGGGGAACTGCTTCTTCCAGGGGTGTTCCTGCTGTAGGGAAGTCGAGGGGTGTAAGTGGGGCTAGCAGATCAGAGAGGTAAAACCCGCCCTGGCCAGTGGAATGTGGGGCAGGGAGACTATAGAAATGGCATTTGCCATGGTGGTGGGGCCCTTGGGAGAGGCATTACCTGGCAGGGGCAGTGATGCCCACTCCCGAAGGGAGCAGCGTGCGTTCTCGTCGCTTCTCAGGCAGCAAAGTGAAGCTGCAGCATCCCACAGGTTTACTACCTCCTTACTGCTTTACTACTCCTTTCCCCCCAGCTGAGGGGGCAGGCAGTAGGGCTGCAGGGAGGGCTCAGCCTCAGCACTGTACCAGCTTTGCAGGATTCTTGGCTCCCCCAGTTCTTGCCATAAATCTCACGACGTTCAGTTCCAGAGCACTGGGAGTCGTGGGCTCAGCAAGGTGTGGGTTTTCAGTTGTGTTTCCCACCCCCCACCCCCCCTTTTTCTTCTTTAAAAAGAACCATTCCCACATCTGCTGGTTGTAGAGAGAAGCTCGAAAAGATGACTGCCCCTCAGCTGCCCCGAGCAGAAGGCAGGCAGTTGTCCATTTCTTTTGTTCTTTTCCTTATTCAATTGGGAGTTCCAGGGCTCAAACAGCCCCATTATTTTCCCAGGTTGGAAGGGCTGGGTTGGGTTGGAGGTATTTTTCCTGTTTGGCAGGGAGATGGGGTCACCGTGCACCACTGATGGGCTCCAAGGCCTTTGGAGCTGAGCAAACAGACTCAAAAGCCTTATTGATACTGGAACAGGTCCCGCTGTTGGCTGCTTAGTGTCAGCCCTACTGTCCCTGCGGGTGACATGGAAAGGGGAAGCTGCCTGTGAGATGGTGTGTGTCTATGGGTGTTGCTAAACCGGGTTGATATCCGGGTGTATCTGGTGTATTTACAGAGCACAGGACAAACAGTTTAGCGTTCCGCCCCCCCTCCTGCTGTTCCCAGGGCTGCATTCCTAACCTCTGCCTCTTCCAGCCAACCTCCCTTCCCCAAACACAGCATCACGTGCTGCCCGGCCATCCGGGATGCAGCCCGAGCTCTGAACCAGCTGCCCCCCTGCCAAGCGAGCTGCGGTTGCCCCCTGCCCTGCCAGGAGGACGCAGCAGGACGTGGCAGGGAGGGATGGCCTTGCTACCAGTGTACAAGGAGAAACAACCATCCACGACAGCAGCACAGGATCCAAGCAGCTTCTCTCCACTGGCAGGGACAGAGCAAACAGCTCTGCTGAGTTTTCTAACCCCCCTCTCCTTTTGTGTTTGGTTTGATTTCATTTCTGCTCCTGTCAGCTCCAGCACCGGCACTTCCCAGCTCTGCCAGAGAGTTCCCAGCTCTGCCAGAGAGTTCCCAGCTCTGCCAGAGAGTTTTGGGGAGAACTTGGAGCCAGTTCTTCCAGAGCAATTCCTCGGCTCCATCACGGGCTTACGTGCTTTCTGCAGATGCTGTCCTAGCAGAAAACAAGCAGGTTGGTCCTAGGGCTAGATCAAGGCACCTGGGAGTAGGAGATAGGACAGACAGGAGTTAAACTGGACTGCTGGGCCTCCTGTGCAGCACGTTCTCTCCCGCTGCAGCGTGCAGGGTCAGGAATCGTTGCTGGAAGTGTGGCTGGCTCATGGGATGCTGCCTCCCACCACAGACAGCCAGGTGCCTGCAGGCAGCACACCACACGTGGATACACCCCAAAGAGTCACAAAGCCATCAGCAGCACCACAGAAACATCCAGGTCAGGAGAGGCCTCCAAGACCATCAATCACCTCCAGCCAGCTCCAGATTCACCTTTCAGCTGCTGTACCAAACAAGGCTTGAGCCACAGGCACTCTTAAATGCCCCAATATGCTTTTTACAGCCTAAACTGAGACCAACCTCCACCTGTGAGGTGCAGAGCTCTGCCCTGGTGTGGGTGCTGCCAGAAGGAATAGCTCTCCAGGAGGATTTGCTCCAAACAGCTCTGCTCTTCAGAGCAGTGACAGAGAAGGCAGAGACCTGCCCCAATCCATCACTACTGGATGGAGCAGGAAACCTGCAACAGAGAATAAACTCTAGAACATTTACAGCAACCACCCCAGCCGTATTTGCTGGAAAACCAGTTGATCAAGAGTAATTATCTATGAAACTTTACAAGGGAGAAATCTCCCCCTTTTTTGAGTCTTTTGTTCTGTGATTGATGGGCAGATATTTGCTTCAGGTAAACAAGCAGCACCCTGTTTATAGCAGGCAGTGCAAATATTTCCCAGCGTGTTTATTCTGAGATGCTCGTGCTGCAGAGAGAGGAAGTGACTGCAGAAGGCAGACACTCCAGCTCTGCTCCTTTCCAAAGCCCTGCTTGGAAGCAGCTGCTGGATAAGCTGCATCTTGGCTGGATGATGAGTGCTGGCTATAGAGGAACTAGGATACCAGGGATGGAGCAGGATGAGGCCATACACCTGTCTGCAGAGAGATATGAGAGTGGTCCTGTAGGATTGGGAGAAGCTGGATTCTATGTAGTTAAAAGGGGAAGGGAAAGAAGGGATGATCAAAAGAATAAGAGGGTTTTTCACTCCAATCTGGCAATGACAGGAGAGGCAAACATGGCTGTCTCATCCCAGGTTTCTGTGTCTTCACAGGTCTTGCCCTTCCCTCCCACTAATCCCCCTAAAAGCTATTTTTCTTCCCCTGTCACACTCCTCTAGAATTTATACCACCATTCCCAGCTCCAGAGGCAGGAGCAGGGTAGTAGCAGAGCCAGCCAAGGCACCAGCCCCTTGGCTCCCACTGTTCCCAAAATAATCAAAACCCAACAGCAAGTGTGCTTTGGCAACTCTGGGATTCATTCACCTCCTCATCAGCCTCACTATCTTAAATTCTAGGCATGACTTTGACCTGGATGCTAAAAATTATTCCATGATGAACCCTACTGGGTATTATTAGTGACCATTCCATGTCAGTCCCAGCCCCAGCAGCTCAGGAGGCTTCAGGGGTCACTGGCACTGAGCAAATCACTTGTTTAACCAAGGAAGGATGGAAGAACTGCCCAAGGTGGAGACACACAAACATCACTGGAGACTCTCCCCAGCAGTGGTCCCAGACACAGCCCCCCCCCTCCTTTTCCACATGGTAGAATGGGATCAGATACACAGGTCTACCCCCCAATCTACTATCTATCTACTACCCCTATCTATCTACTACCCCCCACATACCTTATTCCCTGTTTTTAAGGTGCCCAGGAACCTGTGCCAGAGTGGATTTAACTGTCCCTTGATTTCCACAGGGGAATTACTCTCTTGCAGGAGGTTAAATGTCAGAGCTGGAGCAGATCAGGCAGCCTCACCAACAGGATTACTGTGGGACTGCTGGCTGACATGGGGCAGCTCAGAAGCCACCACAGCCACCTCTCCCTCAGCTTCAGAGGGAACATCTCACTCCAGCCCACGATCCCCAGCTCTGAGGAGAGAGCAGCTTCTCTCTACCCCAAGGGTGGCACTGCAGGGGTCTGACATCGCCTGCTCCTCAGATAGAGGAGATTCCCAAGAACAGAAGCCATTGCTTCCTTCCAGCTTGCCCCCTTTTTATGTTTTCCTTGTCAGGGCAACTTCAGGTCTACTCCAGTGAGGAACACGAGCCCCAGTTTATCCCCAGGGCTCACTACACACCAGGAGAAACTCTGTCTGTGCTAACAAGCTTCCAACCTGCTATGCAAGGCCTGCCTAGAGATGGAAAGCTGTTACACCCTGGAACGTGGTCTTTTGCACTTAAAAGCCCTTGGTGGTGCAGGGAGAAGGAGATGCAAGAGTGAGAACAGACTTGCACCCACTCCTTGTGGCACCCTTGCTCCACTAAAGGAGGAAACAGGGAAAACATGGTAGTGTTAAAACATTTTAAGGTGCAGAAAACAGTCTGGTGTGAATGAGGCTGAAAGAACCGGAGTCACTTCTGAATAGGAGACCTAGTTTGCCTTTGAAAAACAGGTCACTTCTGAGTTTAATGTGCAGAACTGTTCCTGGGGACAGGAGGAGCCGTTTCTAATGCAGCATCACGGAACGGTCGGGGTTGGAAGTGACCTCTGGAGATCGAGTCCATCATAGATGGACTCACAGTGATCATCACAGTCAGCAGTGAAGCAAAATTGAAAGAAAAAAATGCCAGTTTAGGGAGAAAGAAGTGAGAGGTCTCTATAATAAATAGGACTAGACTCAGACTAGTCCTTCCCTTCGTTCATTTCTCATGAAGAGCAGCAGAAACAGAGCGTGCTTTAGGACGGGCTACAGTATCATCCTCTCAATAAAACATTCTGAAGACCATTTAGCTTAAAAAACCCCACAAATGTAGTAATAAATCCAAGCAGAAAGAGGCAGTCCTTAAAAACATCAGTTCTTAACTTCATCTTACAAGAGGAGGGTGGGAGATCTCAGACATAAACCACTCCGGTTCATCAGAAACGTCTGAAAACGTTGGCAATGAACAAAGCCAAGAGCCTCTGCTGTTAAGGAAAGCCACTAATTGATAAGGCAAAGCCTCCTAACGAGGCCAACTGCTTCGTTAGAAATGCTGGGAGGAAAAAAAAAAGCTAGTGTGACAAGAGGAACTGTCTTGCTGCTGGAGCTGTTATCTTATCTCCTGAGAGCACAAGCGTTCTTCAACCTGACAGACAAGAGATGGTTCACATACAACACCAGGCTCTTTCTGAGCTACAGCGTTTGCAGGCTAATATAAAGCAGAGGCTGGAGTATAACCCCAGGTGTCCTTTTGGGGGGTAGATGCAATGCCATGGCAGAGAATGGGAGGGGAGTTTGTGGGAGGTTTTTTGGCTGAGAACCGTGAGCGTGTGGGAGGCCAAAGGGCAACCGTGGTGTAAGGCCAAGGCCTGAGTTTGACCCAGGGACTTTAAGCTGGTGATGACTTTTAAAAGGAGCTATCACTTACTGGTCTCTTTCTTTTGTGGGTGTATTCCCCCACCAGCCCATGGTGGGATCCCAGCACTTGAACTGGGGCTTTATCTATGGAAGGAGGAAAAACGTTCAGCGCTTCTCAGTCAATGCACAGTGACCAGACACCCCAAAGCTCCATGCTCTCCCCTAAAAGAGCCTTTGTACCGACCCCACGGGGCTTCAGTCATGAGTGAGATCCTTCTGCACTGATTTACCATCATCCTCAGCACAGAGGCCCTGAATACTAGAGAAAGTTACAAAAAAAACCCCCAAACAAAACCAAGCCGTAACAGTGTTTGCAGGTTTGCTGCATCAAAACTACACCTAAAAGAGATGCTGTGAAAGTACAGGGAATTTCCTGGGAAGCCTCTCCATTTCCACACTCCTCCTGAGGATAGAAGAGGGGCCAGAACAGAAGAGCAGCTCTTTAAACCACCTTTGTCCCATTTACATACTCTTTCAAGGGCCAACCAAGCTGTACTGCAGAACACAAATCTAACCTTGAATTCCATCTTTCCACTTTATTCTCATCCCACCACGAAATGCTACCAAAAGAAACATAAACAGGATATTCTGAAGGCAAAATTCTGCTGGATTAAAACTTGACAGCTAGTATTCTTTGCCAAGGGAATCATCTCTCCCCCCACCCTGGTTTGGCAGTGCTTGCTTTATAACAAAACCCTCTGCGTGTCTGCATCTCGGATGCACAGGCATTAAATGGGAAAACAAATCTTTTATTTCTGGTATTAATTCCCCATAAATACTCCTGTGAAGCCATGGGGAACTTTTAACTTCTGCTGGCAGAGGATCTGCCTGCAGGACTGAGCATACATGGGGTTCAAAGGAGTAACACTGAGGAGAAAAGCTGCTAGAGGCTGTGTGTATGACTGGGATGGTCAAAGGTGGTGGGGAAAAGTAGCAGCTCTTGAAAACAAGCTCACTCATGCCAGTCTTGCACTATTTCTCAGAGTAAGCAGCGTTCATTTGGGGGGAAAAAGTGTGTGCCCCACCTGCTAGCTGCTGATTAAGCCTACAACTGAAATAGCACAGCAGTACCTGAAGGTAAGGCTGCAGCTGCTCAAGAGAAAGAATCCGTGTCAAGACCACAGTGTGGGACTGCAGATGCCACAGGAGTGAGGTAGGAATGCCTGTCGAGGGTAATTGCCAGGTATGTTTCAAAAGGCAAGGGAGGAATGCCATAAGCTGCATCATTAAAGCACTCTGTTCCCCAAGCCTGGAGCATCAGCACCCAGCACCAAGACACCTACCTCATGATAATCTGGAAAATAAACAAATAAATAAACTCAACAGGTAGAGAGGCAGAATCTGCAGCCAGGGGCCAGTTTGTGGGTGCCATGGAGTGGTTTGTGTTGGGCAAAAGCCCCGTGGGGTGGCACTCTGAAAGTACTCCAAATACACTAACCATCCTGCGCCGCATCCCGGCCTCCAGTCCAACTGCATCCAGCAGCAAGGGGCTCAGAGGCCACTGTGGAGCGTGCTGCTGAACTGGGGCGAGCGCAAGCCATACTGGGATGTAACCAGTGGCTCAGTCACCAGTTCGTTACAAACGTTAAGGGTTTTGCTGTGGAAAACCACATCCCTTAGGAGCCCAGAGGCAGCTTTGCTCTAAACCCAGCTGGAGACAAACACCTCCAGGCGTTCACCCTAAAGGAACAAGACTTTGTAACACGCACACACAGGACGGAAACACACAGGAGCCCCGAGAGCCCAGCGCGGAGCTGCCCGCGCGCAGCGCAGTCCCTGCCCGAGGGCGCGCAGAGCCGGCTGAGCGCGCTGCAGCGGCCCCGCCTGCCGGGCACGGAGAGCGGAGCAGCGCCCAGGGGGAGAAAACCCACCCAAGGCTGGAGGAAACCCTCCTGAACCTCCTGCCCGGCTTGCTGCCGTACCACAGAGCCGCGATTCTGTGGGAGAAGAGCTGCAGCCTGCTGGAACGGGTGGCTGGGAAGCACCAGCTCCCCGTGCTGCGGTGCAAGGGACAAGGCGATGCGGAGCTGGGTCAGTCCATCGGCACCGGGGATGATGACAAAGAGCTAAGGATGATTTAAGGCACATTCCTGGTCAACACAGTTGTCTGTCCCCTCTCACACGACACCTGCAAAGAAGAGGCTGTGTATTTATTGTGGCTGCTGAGCCATCGATGTCAGAACAGAAAGGCTATGGATTGCTGAGGGCACGCTGGCGGAGGCAGGTGTGATGTGCACAAGGCTTTGTCCCTCCTCATCATCAATTTTTGTAATTAGTTTTGAACCTGACAACCTGAACTCTCTTGAGGAAGAGCCTGTGAAACCAAGGATTGCTTTCTTTACTGCCAGTATGGCTTAATTCTTTGAATCTTCCCCTCAGCTCAGGCAGTAAGGTCACCTTTGCCCAACTGTCCTGGCCAGAACCAGACTTGCCCTCCTCCTCCTTGGAGGAAGCACGAGCCCTGTAGAGAATTTACTCCCCAAATCATCAGGCATCATGGAAGACGAACACATTTTTACATCTCACTAACATTCACAAACTAAAAAGCAACCACAGAATACCTTTGAATAGCAGAAAAATTACACAAGTCATGTTCATGGGTTATAAAAGCCCTTTTATAAAGCCATTTTTAAACAAAACCAAAAAGTTTACAAAAGAAAATAAAAGATACAGAAGAATGAGTTGCTTAATATATTCCAAAAAGGAGAAAAATAAAAGAGGGGACACAATTCCAACATGCTGAACAATAAAGGGTTCTTTTTCCTTGTGGTTTTTTTTTAATACAAAATACAAGCGAAGGATACACATACTTAAAACAGAGCTCAGGAGCAGGTATGCAGTCCTGGGAACCCTTTAATAAAAGCAAAGCAGGGTTTTTGTCATTTTTTTTTTCTTTCTTTGCAGGTACATACAGAGACTGGAATATGTAAAATTAAGTAGCACAAAAGACCATCACACAATTCTACCAATGAATGTTGCATCTATAAATTCACGAACATGGTCAACAGTCATGTTCACTTCAACCCTTTTTTAAAAAATAATAATTAAAAAAAAAAAAAGGTTTGTTTTTATTTTAAATAAAGCATTAATGTTACATTCAGACTGAACTCCTAGTACCATGTGGTAGATCTCAGTATTGTTCAAGGTATTGCAAGAGTCGCCAGCCCAGTGATGACAGCGCAGCACTGGAGCACTGCTTGCAGTTGCCCCTTCTTCTGTCTGCTCTTGAGATTTCAAAGAAATAATAAAATTAAATGGGATGGGGAACTGCAAAGAGCTTGGTTTTTAGAAAAGCTCAACAGGGGACTGCAAATACTCGTTGTTGCATACCATGATGCCTTGCTGATGGCCCAAGGCCCTACCTGGGAGTCTCGTCGGCTACCTTCAAAGTGATTATTCAGGGTTTGCTGTGACATGATGTTCATGGTTAAACAAAAAATTATGTAGCTCTTATTTACAATTTTTTTTTTTGTAACAATTGCTTCTGCAGGGAGGAAAAAAAAAACCCAAGAACCTCACAAATCTTCTGAACACAAAGGGAATAAGATGTCAGACACTCCCATGCGCGCACTCACACCCGCGCACTCACACACAAAATACTTCAGGGGCTTTTACACACATTATTCTGGCTTAAGCTGATTGAGTAATTTCTCCATCCCACCCACTACCCCTCCCAAAATATATATATAAAAAACCCCTTGCCCCAATATACAAAGCATATGCACAATGGTGTTTTGCAGTCACACCGAGCATGCTGAGGCCGATGGACCCTCTCGATTCGCCGCGGCTGAAGGGGGCAGGCAGTCTAGAGACTCGTCTCCAGTAGTGGTTGATACACAGAGTCAGCACATCGTGAGAACTGGACTAGACTTGGAAATAGTATCTGTGGTTTTGCTTTTAATAGAAAGAGTTCAATGAAAAGACATTCAAATGCCAGTCATCTACTGAAGTGGGAAGTCTAAAACAAGGATACACTCGATTTGGGGAGGTCTCGAAAGGACACTGTCATCTTCCAGAGCTCTGATACTCCTCAGGAAGAACACACTAGTTACTTGCTTCCTAGTTTCATTAGCAGAACCTGTATTTAAACCTCCCAAACCTGTAGGAAAATATTCAAAACTTCAGGGAAAATTTTTCTATTTGATCATATACATATAGAATATATAATTTCCACATATAATGTGAGCGTGTCCCCCCCCAAAACTATCATATCCTATATGCCAGCAACTATTTTGTGACAGTGTCCCTTGAAATATCCATCTGCTTACATTTTCAGATCCTGCCTCCCCCAACAGATGAACATCCAACTTCTCAAAATATTAAACTCATGGATCAGTTTGTAGTTTTTAAAGAGCCATGTGTTCAACAATATGATCTGTTATAAAAATAAACACTTCACAAACAAATTACATAAAGCAAAGCACCAGTTTCTACAGCTCAAAAGCTTCCAGCATGTTACAGTTTACTTCCCTCCCTCCTTAACCTGGGTGCCTCAGTGTCTATTGTACCTTTGTGACCATTACCAGTGGAGGGGAAAAATTTAAAAAAAAAAAAAAAAGAAAAAAGAGAGGAATAAAAGAAAAAAGGAATTCAAGCACATCTTCTGCCACTGCCCTGGTTGTCCATTGCCTGTGGATGCACTGGTGAGGCTCCCTAGCAGGAGTCACCCAGGGTGTGCTGCTTCTCTCCCCACGCACTCTTCTGCTTTGATGAAGCTAGAATAAAATTGAAAAGCTTCTTGGCTGCCCCATTTCTAAGTCTTGCTCTCCCCCACAAGCCATCCTGAAACCCATTTAAGCTCGACACGTTTGGCATCCTCATGCTGATGGAACAGAAACGGAAGGAAATCATCTTCAGTATGAAATCCCAGCTGAAGTGGCAGGTTTTTCCTCATCAAGCCTCAGGGCCAGTTAAAGGCAGCACAGGACTATTGGCATGGAACTGCAAAACTTTTGAGTGTGGTGGTGTGCATTCAGACAGAAGGATATGTAATGGGAGCTAGTTAAAAACTACCATTTTAAGTGAAATAAACACAGGGCAGGGCACTAGATTAACTGAATTTTGAAGTAAATCCATTCACCTCTCTGCAAAGGCTCCAAAACTACTGCTGTGTAACACAAGACATTCTTTGCAAAGCCTCCTTCTGTGAATGAACTTTCTGCTCCATGAAGAACTAGTCATGCTGCTAGAGAGAGGTGGTGTGTTTTTTTTTACAGCTTTCCTTTGAGGAATCAGAATGCTTAATACAAATTAATGAAAAAGGACATTTAAGGATGTTGTCTGCTGCTACTGAAAAATGTTGTGTACTAAAATAAGTGTGTCAACCTCACAATTTTCTTCTGTAAAAACATAAACTGCTGCATTTCTGACACAGTAACCAAGAGCTTAGTGTTTGCACAGATCAGCAGAACAGCAAGAGAGAGAACTTACAAAATCCCAGTAGTAGCACAGGATTCACATAGTGTTTGGGTTGTGACAAACTCAAAGATAAGCATCATGCAGCCTGTAACAGCCATTAGAGATGAATATATGAGAAAGCAGAACAGTTTTGTAAGATAAAGGGCCAAAATTGCCAGGCATAAAACAATCCAGTCTAAGACCTGAACTGAGAACAACGGAAATGTATTTTTCACAGCCTAAATTTTACTGAACTGTGTTAGAAAAAAACCCAAAAAAATATATTTTAAGTGGAACTTACAAAAGACACTGTTTAGAAGAAGATCTGGTCTAGTGTGTAAAGCAACTGCTGTTTGACCAGATCAGCTAGAGGTATTCTACATTGAAGTAATCCTTGTACATTGTAATACCAAAAAAAAAAAACCCCAAAGAACTCAAGACAAGAATAGTTTCAAACAGTCTGGACTGAGGGTGAAGAACTATGTGGACCAGACATTCACAAGCATGTATCCTACCCCCAAATTCAATCCAAATATTTGTTTTTTTTAAAACCTGGCCATTTATTTTCTCATATTACCCAAGAAGCACTGGACCAGGAGTGGAGGGAATGCAAGAGACTGTTCTCCCAGAGATCTGGAAGGTGGGAAGAGGTATGGGAGAGGAGAGGGGATTACATTTGCTTTTTTTTTTTCCTCAAGACTGATACTTCACTCCAGCCTTAAACTGTTCTGCAACATTAAACCACTTCAAAAAAAAAAAAAGATTTACAATGGAAACACCGATCATCTTTATTGTAACTGTAACAGTAGTTTCATTATAGTAAAGAATGTTAGAGAACTTAATTTTTTATAAGCCAGGGTAAAGTAATTTACCAGCCTCAATAAAATCCATGGCTATGAATCACACAAGACAATCACTCTGCTGTTAGATTAATACTCCGTTCCACATTTTAGGCTCCACACTGTGCTCAGCATCTTCAGGCTCCCTATGCCGTTCAGCCAAGCATCCTTCCTGGTCATATTAGTGTATCACATCTAAAAGCTCTCTAAAATCCCAAGAGGATTAAAAATCTGGTAGCATGAGTACCAGAAATCCAACTAATTAGCTGCCTTATGTTACCTTCAAGAGGCTGGTTACAAAACGTGTAGTTCTGTGACAAAAAAAAAGAAGATGCAAAGCTTGCCAGCTCTAAGGTAACTGTGAGCAACATACAGAAAGCACAAAGGGTTTGAGAAAAAGGAAAAATGGCAGGTCCAGTTTTCAGTATTTCCACCAAGGAACATGGCAGCAACCTCTGTGTCAGGGTTTGAAAGCAAGGCTTGGGTACTTAGAATTAAGTTGGTTTTAAAAAGAAAAAAAAAGGATATGGCTGCTTGGATAAAAACACATTAAAATGCCACCACACACATCTCAGGTGTCTTGCATTTAGAGGGACATCCTGCTTTTATTATAAAATGATAGCCCTGCTACACTGCTTCCAACCTCCACCTCCTCCCAGCTTCATCCTCCAACACTGCGCCCTGCTCAGCGCTTCTCAGGCTTCGGGAGCAGCACGGTGATCAGCAGTGAGAAGCAGACGCGACAATGGGGGAACAAAGCCTCCCACACTGGAGGATGGAGGGATGAAGAAATGGAAGTGGTGTCAGGGTGATGTTTGCTATCACTGGAAGGCTGCTGTCCAGCACTAGCCAGAGAGGCTGAGAGGTATGACCACACTGCCTTTCTGAGGACAGATGGAGGGAGAGAAGAGAAACACTTAAGCGTGACTCATGGGATCCAAGACTGACCAGAGCATTACAGGAATCCTTTGCTTCACATTTATAAAAGGACATCCCTCACCCCAAGAGCTAAAGAATTGAGTTTTTACATTAACCATTATTATTTTTTCCTTGGAAAAAAAAAAACAAAACATTTTCCATGATACCAAATGGAAACTGTAGTTTTCAAAACTGTTTTTTCAATTTCTCTTCCTTATTCTGCCCATCTACAGCCAACCTTAGAAAAAGCAACCAGAGTGAATGGCTGTGAGAAAGCTTGCAGGTTGTACACCTGAATTTGTGTAGGATGAACTGTTAATTTGCCTAAAGCAGAATAGTATTCTATCCAGCAAAGACAAAAGATCTTGCATCCTAATTGGAGGATCTTTTCTAAATAAAAGACAGTGGACCAGCTACAAGTCTTGATTGCTCTCCATGAAAAACGTGCCTGAATCCAAGAAACACAGGTTTCCTCCCTGTGTTTCCTCTTCCCTAACTGGAATTCATACAAACTGCATTTTTTTTTTTCTGAGCATGAACTTGTACACTTGTATCAACAGAAGTCTGTTAAAGCACAGGTTCATTGTTTTCCACATCTTCAAATAGAGAATAGTAGTTTTAAAAGAACTCTTACCAGCACTGGGAAATCTACTCTACTTAACGATTTGTAAGTATGGTTTCCACGTTACCACTCTCAAACCTTATTGCTTCACAACTGCAGTATCCCTTGAAAAAAAATATAGATTTAAATGGTCTGTTACTTTGTCTCAAATGGCTTTCAGATTTGGTGGGGGAGGGAGAACGGAATGGCCAACAGAGAACATTGAATTCAAAATATTACTGTATCAGGGTTTCCTCTTATTAAAAAAAGGATACACTGTATTAAACAGCTGAAAGTAAAGACAGCATTCAAAGCCCATGAGTCAAGCCACAGTCAAAACCGTGTTCTACTCCTAAGTATGTTTTCTTTTCCTTTTTCTTTTTTCTCTTTTTTTTTTTTTAAACAAAGATTTCCTCAACTGCCATTTAATCTTCACCAGAGGGTGCTTCATCTTCAGATCCCTCATCCCCTGACTTCTCTGGTGGAGGGCTGGCTGATTTTTTCTTTTCTGGGGGACTTTCAGGCTCTTCATCCTCTTCTTTGGGGGATGGGGTCTTTTCTTTTGTTGCCTTGGAAGCTGTGGGGCGACCTGCCTTCCCTTTGCCTTTCACTGGACTGGGGGTCACTGAAAGGAAAAGAAAAAGCTTTCAGAAGTTATGATCATCAACAAAGACAAGAAAAGAGTCACATGGCTTTGTACAAATGGGATTCAGACAACACTGCAGTAGCAGATTTCATTTTGCTTTGACCATACCAGATGTACTGTGGTTTTGGCACTGTGTACTAGCCAATCTGAAGAGTTAACTAGTAAGGCTTTAAGACTCCTGCATTGCAAGTGCTGACTAATTACTGGATACGACATCACCAAATACAGTAGCCAGCCCCTCAAACCAGTACATACACTGCTATTGTGATTTTAGATTTCCTGCAGAAGTGCATCCAATTTTCCTTTGGTTCAGGTTTCTCCACCTTTCTCCATCCCAAAAACATCACATAACCCACAAGTTACATTAATTGGCTGTAACCCATAGAAAGTCAGACTGCAGCACTTCAACAGGGAAGGTCTGGAAGTCTACAGAGTTTTTGTTACCAAGACATAGATACTAACTCAATCTCTCTCTTAAGTAAGAATCAAAGCCACTTTATTATTTTATAGTGCTACTTTAAACCAATGGCAAGTTACATATATCAGCCCTTCAACATTTTATGTGAATGCTTACTGATGCCAAGATTCCCATCGAGTCTTCTGTAGCAGAAAGAAAACACTTGCCTCTAAAGCAAACTGCCTAACTTCCTTTGCACAGACTCACCTGTAGCCTTTAGCCTGGGCTTTGGCATCTTCTTTTCTTTCCTCTCTGGCTTGGATTTCTTAGAGACCTTTTTATTTTTCTTTTTTGAACTGCCATAATCACTATCATCATCATCTTCCATGAGGAAGTCTTCATCACTTCCTGAATCTGCTGAAAGCACAAAGAAATTTAAGGTTTTGGAAAAAAAGTAAAGGGAGCAGAAGACAGTTGAGAGATCTGCCAGTTAAACTGCAGAGATATGAAACTTAAGGCTCTGTGACTTTAGGAGCTTCCACCTATCTGCTGTGCTGAATAGATTTGGCATAACAGATTTTACACTGGTAGGGGATAAAGTACTAGTATGATGAATCAGGCAAGTGTTTCAAGGTCCTCAAAACACGCTCTCTTTCCTTTATGAACAGCCATCTCAAAATAGAGGCTCTTAACAGAGAAGTGAAGTGACCTTTTCAGTGATACTCTCACTACATTACTGTTTGCACTCAGTATTTCAGGGACTTACAGTGGTTTGTTACCAGCTGAACCCAACTCTTGCTACTTAGCTCAATTAAAGCTCAAAGTATTTTTACATCACCTCAAAGCAGCATCGATGCCTCAAAACCAACAGGGTAGCAAGAAGCAAGTTCACTAAGAGCTTCACAATAATCCTTTAGGGCTGCTTCTGAAGACATACACCTTTGCTGCAAACCTCAGATTCTAGATGTGAAAAATGTAATCTCAGTCTGTCAGACTGACAAGCGGTATTGGATAGTGAGAAGGACACCTTATGTCTTCAGTCAAAAAGCTCCTTTGAAGTTCCTTTATGGGTTGGCCAGATCCACAAACTCATGGCTGGTCCTATACCCATGTCACAGTGATTTTGACTTTTTAGAATCCCCTTTACTCACTCTCCTGGAACTGTGCCTCATCATCTTCTTGTTCTTCCTCCTCACTACCCACATCATCCATAAGCATCTCTCGTTGTTTAGAAGCTGCTTTGGACGCTGCCTGTCGTTGCTGACGCACATTTTTGTGGTCTTCTTTCTCATCCTCACTGTCCTCTGCAGCAAAAGTCATCGAGTTATACAGAAGAAACAGACTACAGACCACCTACCCATCCTAAGGTAGCACGCAGACAAGACAAAGGTCAAGTCATTCAAAAGAAAGGTGATCAAGACACTCGCTGAGTAACTGTGCAGTGAGGAGACACAGTCACATTCAACCTAATAAGCACATTTCTGTGTCACCCCAACAATGATCCCATGCAGTATCTCTCACAGCAAAGACTGGCAACCATTATTATTATCTTTTTTTACCTGCAGGCCTTTTCCTGGATTTGGAGGCTGCTCTCTTGTTCTTTTCTGGTTTAGCCTTTTTTCCTTTTTTGCTTTTTTGAGAACTCTCATAGTCACTGTCAGCTTTGCCATCATCTGCTCCTAAGTCATCGTCTTCACTGCCAAAATCTTCATCTGGAAGGAAAAGGTACAAATCTAAAGTTGCTTGTATCATTCTGAAACATGGACAAGAACCACAGGGAAGAGATTAGCATACATCTGTCTACCTGTGAAGACAACCTTTTGTGTAATGGGATGCTGCTGTAAAAAATACCAGCACAAACCAGGACAGAAGTAGCAGCAGTAGAGGCAGCATCCAGTTCAAGCTAAGTGCATTTAGAGTCGCATGCACTTCTTCAGTCAGAACCATTTCTTTCCCACATCAAACACTACCCCTATAACTCTTACAAACTGGTCTTTATTTTGAAGACACAGTATCAGTACAATGTAGTTAGTTACCTGCTGAGTGTGAATCCTCTTTCTTAGTCTTCACATCTTTTTCCTCCGAATCCTCACTGAAAAAAAGAGGGAAGATAAGGGTCTGACTGCTGTTTTGACTTTGATTTCAGTCACTGCTGCATGGAAAATATCAATTTTCAGAGCACAAACTAATCTCTAGGCTGGGAATGTGCACTTTTCCTGGACATTGCCATGTTATACTTCAGGATTGCCACAGCTGGAAAGATAATGTTCAAACTCTGCATCACATACTTAGACTGAGTCAAGTGAACCAACTAGTAAATAATTAGGTTGAGATGAACCACGCTTTTCACACTGGAAGAGACCAACAACCCAGATGTTTTCCATTTTACAGTTAGAATTCTGAAGTTTTATATGCCAATGCATATAAATGGAGCAAAGTTTTACTCAGATTTATAATCAGCACTTGTCTTTATGTCATTGTTTTCTTTGGACTCTGCCGTTCTGTGTACACTGCTGCACAGCACTTAACCAGCACATACTCAGGTCTACAATCTCTCAAATGATCCCATCTCTGCTGGAAACTCATCACTCCCTTCTAGTAGTTTCAATCCTCAGAGGGACCCCTATCAAGGGGGTACTAATGGTCTGTTCTTATCCCAACCCCCATCATTAGTCACTACCACTGTCTGGAGAGGTTTTCCCTCCAGCATTTAAGAACACACTGTAATGGGAACAAACAAGTGTTTTAAGCAGGAATGGTGAACACTCTGTTGAGGACCACTGATGTACAACATATGCTTCAGGAATGGCCAAACTGCAATTTTTGCCAAGGTCAAGAAATACAGTAGATCAAACCTCTGCTACTTTCAAATTTGGCAGCTGGAGCTGACACACACCATTTCTCAAGAATTCTAATAGTTTAGATAACTTCTCACATTTACAGCCCCTCAGGTCTGTATGTTTTCAGTCTTCTACAGACAACTATGGATTTCAATCACTTAAAAATACGAGTTTGTTTTACATGTAAGCCCTCTGCAATGTTTGTAATCTACATGGAAGTGTTCTTATATACTAAAAAAATAGCCCCCAAAGTGAACAGGACATATACAACAACTATTAAGTTGCTTTGGGAACCACCCAGCCCAATTTATTTGTATGCCAAACCTTTGATTTCAGGAGTTACAGGTGTTTGCCAGGCTGAAATCACATGTTTCTCTGTCTACTCAAATAAGAAAGAACCTCCTCAATGTCCAAGCTGGTTATACAAGCCTGGTGATCAGGAGCTCTGGGTCCTACACTGCAAGCTTCAGATTCCACTTACAATTGCTCATCTTAGAAGACACTGCTCCCCACATACAGGCCAAGGTTTGGAGACATATTCCTAACAGATGCAGTGCTACTTTTACCTGTCCTCCTGAGAGTTCTTCCCGGATCGCCTCTTGTTTTTAGCCTCCCGGGGAGACGAGCGGATTTTCTTGGAGGGGGGACCTGAATCTCTTCCATAATCTTCATCTGGACGGGACAGTACAAAATCGTTTTGAATCAAACTCCTAGTTCCCAGCAAACTGACTTCCTCAGCTATAACTTAAACTGACCATTTCATGCACATCAAAAAGAAGCCCTTCAAAGAAAAAAGATATCAAAGCTTCAAACAAAACTTTATAGAAGCAAAGTCCTGTCTTAAACTAGTGATTTACCTTTTCTTCTGCCAACAGCACAAGACAAATGCCACGTACAATCAAGCCCAACACATTAGGAAACATACAAGAAGTCTTGTCAAATGATATAGTATCTTAATTTTACAGCTAGTCAGAAGCACAGTTAATATATAAACCTATTAAGATTTAACATCCATGCATATTGCTACATGGCTTTTAACAGCAAACACTTTATTTACTTTCCTACAACAGGAAAAAGCATGTCATGATATAGTAATTTACAGCATAACTTTCTACAATTACACAATAACTTACACAGGATGAGTAACAGGATTGCAATTAAGAACTATGCCTATTTGCTTCCATTAATTATCAATGCAATCACACTTAGCAAACAGTAGCAGTATATCTATTTTCTAAGAACACAAAACATATTCCATATGGCTTCCAGAAATATTCCTTTTAATTCACACAGAAGATAGAAAGATTTTGTTATTTTTTTTTAGATGTGATTCACAAAAATGCCTGACTTCATGGGATTAACTAGAGTCCACTAAAATAAATTAAAAACATATTTTACTGTAGAAAAAAAAAAAGTGGCATCAGGGAGATTCCAACACAGAACATAACATAGACCAAGGAAGAAGATAGTTGCTGCCAATAGCCTCAAGGCACTACAACAATACAAGCATTAAATAATAAGATTTCTATCACCATTGTTTGTTTAATACAAAACATATGAGAATCATTATATTTTCAAATACTTATTAACAGTTCAGAGACTGTGAAGAGCAGAAACTCCTTAGAATTTAAGTTAAAGATGTGACTAGAAGCAAAACCAATTAATATGCAAAGCATTAAACAAAGTGCTTTAGCTCAAGAATATTATATTGTTAAGAAAAAAGTAATTTACCAGCATCATCTGATTCCTGAAACTGGGAGTAATCCACCACCTTCCTGTTCCTGTCAAAAAGCAGGGGGGGAAATTAGCAATTCATAATCTCAAGAGATACCAAATCTTTCTTCAAGTAACAAGAAAGTGCCACATCCTTGCTTCCAGTGCAGGGTTTGTAGCCCAACAACATCCCAAGGAAACTCCCATAAATAAGCCACCTATACCTCTGCAGTCAGAAATGGACACACAGTGTATTCTAGTGCTTTGCTAAGGAGATGGAATTATATTCCCAAAATTTTAAAGTGCTTCTGGATAGGTATCATTCTCTTATGGCTCATGACTGCAAGTGAGGAAGAGCCATCTTACTCTATGCTCTATGGTTCATTATTACAACTATACATTGATGATTACTAGTATTACCTGTACTAGTGAAAGCACTATTTTAAAGCAGAATCTGCCCCCCACAATTAAAGATGCATTTCAAGAGTGCATCAGCCTGTACTTTAAGCCAGAGCTCCCCCTAACACCAGGGCCCATATTTTCTCTTCCTCATCCAGCATCTTTTCTGCTCTCTAATCAAGCTGGAAGTCACACAGGTAATGAGGTTTCATTAACAGTGCAAACGCAATGGCCAATTCCAGACAAAATTAGTTAACAACATGAGCAGCTGTAACTGATATCCATGCCTCACCTGCCAACACAATTAGATGTTTCTCTAATTTACTGAAACATAACAACCAAAACGTAAGTAATTGTTGGCTACTTTTCCCAGCACCTTTCCCAACCACTTTACTGACAATACCTAAGTGCCTGTACTTCAGCTATCAAGGGAACCAAGACAGCTATGCAACTGAATTATATTTGAGGTCTGGCTGATAATGCCTCAGCCAAACTCAAACTCCAGGCATCCCCCTCTTACAGCTGACATGGAATGCAAAGAGGCAGCACAACTGAAAGAGATATCAGGAATTCAGACACCCCTCCACACACACTTTTTACAATCCCTCTGACCCAAAACCAATGATGATTTTCCATCAGCTATCACATGAACTGACTTTTACAGCTAGAAAAGTCAGGCAAGCAATAGCTAAGTGACTACCCAGCATGAGAGATGCAAGGGCTGCTGAGAAGAGGAGCCAAGACAAGCTCCATCCAGCACATGAACCACAAAGCCCTTCCCTCCCCTGCACTGCAGAGCACGACTCTGGAACTTCACACTCAGTTCCCAGAACCAAAAGGTACTTTCTGTTTAACAGCATGCATGGCTGATAAGACTGTTGAGTTGGAAGATACCCCAAAAATCATTGTTGCATTCTGGCTGTTGATCCATTTGAAATCTATTACAAAGCAGCCCTTCCAACACAGGCACATTCACGGCAGCAGCCTTCAAAAAACAAAGTACTGTATTTTATTTCAACCCCATATCAGGCCTTTTAAAAAAAACCCCAAACCTCAAAACAAAACCCCCAACCCCTCAACAAAAAAAAACCCCAACAAGCAAACCAACCAACCAACCAGAGGCAAGCCCAGTCATTAGATTTGTACAGGCTAAATCCCATCCAAGCTACAAAGTACGTGTGAGTGGAGCAAAGTACAACAGCAACAGGCACTGCTCGCTCACAGTCTGAATATCCCAAAATACTGATTTAGGAATACAACTCCTGGCAAGGCTTGTTACAGTGCCCTGTCCAGGGACTCAAATGGCTGTTCAAACAGAATCACAGAGCATTAGGAGCTGGAAGGGACCTTGAAAGATCTAGTCCAATCCCCTGCCAGAGTAGGATCACCTCAACTAAAATCACACAGGAACACATCCAGGTGGAGGTTGAATGTCTCCAGAGAAGGAGACTCCACCACCTCTCTGGGCCGTCTGTCCCAGTGCTCTGACACCCTCACAGTAAGACAGTTTCTCCTTACATTCACATGAAACTTCTTATGGTCCAGCTTGCACCCATTGCCCCATGTCCTATTGCTGGCCATCACTGATAAGAGCCTGGCTCCGTCCTCCTGTCTCTCACCCTTTACATATTTATAAACACCAGTAAGGACACCCCTCAGTCTCCTCCAAGCTAAAGCAGCCCAGCTCCCTCAGCCTTTCCTCGAAAGGAAGGTGTTCCACTCCTTCAGGAAGAAGGTAGTCTTCCTGAAGATTGCCTCCTGAACCATCTCACACGAAAACACTCATTTCATTCTTGCAAACATGGGAATATTTGAATATTACAATATTGCCACCTTTAATAAGTTGGCCATACACAGCTTCACCTTGCTTATTTCAGTCAGAGACCTGTATTAAATCAGGTACTGAAAATGTAACATAAATCAGACAATACATTAATGAAAATCATTGTCTACGTCCTTCCTCTTTCTAAGCACTGTGCCCTGTTTCCAGCTAGCAAGTAAATCCTGCTCAGCACTCATTACTTGGAGAACAGTAGTGATATTTGTATTAAAAAAATAAAAATCACCATGACAGCAGAAAACAAGAGAAAACACTGGCTTGCTTTATGCTACTTTGCAGGGCAATGAGAAGGGAGGAAGAAAGAAGGAACATCTACACTGGTATTACTGAAGATAAACTTGCAAGTCTTCCCAACAGAACCAGAGAAGCTCACAAGGGTAGAAACATCAAACAAACTGCTCTTGCATTTAGCATTCTCCTCACACTGTACTTATCAGTCACCCCATTTAGATCAATTTAAGTTTTTCTTTAGAACTGTCAACAGCACTGATGTGCAACGCTTAATAACGACAAGCCTGCAAAGAGAGGCTGCAGCTTTTATTACACCCAGGTGATAAAAACCACAGCAGTAAGCTCACTGGAGTTAAGAGCCAGAGAGAAAAAGCTAAATTGCTGATTCTGTCAATGAAGAGCTTCTATCTCTTTGCCACAGGCAAAGACTGGATGATGTTAGGGCAAGCATCCAGGCGTAAAAATAAGCTTTTCATTCAGTTTAATAGTTTAAGCTACCTGTTAAATTCAGTTACACTGGGCATGAAAACAAACAGTCTAGTAGACATCTGGGATGGGTGCTGTTCAATCTGATTTTAAACATGCACAGAAATTTTAACATGACTTCGTTGCTAATACAACTTAACATTTAAAGTATACATGTGAGAAGGAACTGGGGAAAGAAAGATATAGACAGAGAGGTCCTGATAGCACAAGTATTTAGTGCTGCCAGTCCAGTATTTCTGGAATAAAGAATAAGTCATCTAAGTAATTATATTGGAAACATTCACTCAGCAAAGCAATACTCAAGTAATTTAATAAGAACTCAGAAACATGAATTCTTACAGTCCATGCCTGATGCCTACCAAACATTCTGAAATGATGAAAAGCAGCATTAACATCTAAAAGGGTCACTAAATGCCTACACAAATGACTAAGGATTGTAGAGCAATAGCCCATCTTTAGCCAGGGAGGTCCCTAAACTCTCAGTCTTTCTAAGCCACACAAGCTAACAAGCCCTTAGAAAGCTTCTGGGGTTTTTAAAAGGGAATGCTTAGATCCCCAGGTACTTCCACAGGCATTAAAATCCTAGTTTAAAAAAAACAACCCCAACAACCTTAACTTACACTACTGAAAAGCAATGGTAGGAGGAGTCTTTGGAAAGCTAGTAACTGATCTCACCCTGCACTAAAGGGAAACGTTTAGGTCAAATGGTTACCAGCAGCAGGAATGACCTATCTTCTTACACAATAGGGCAAGTAGAGTGAATGACAGATTAAATCCTTACTCAGATTTAAAACCAAAACAAAACAAGAAAAAAGCTACAGTGTTTAACTAATATACGGTATTGGTTGTAACAATGTAACAAAAACTAATCAAGTATTTGTGAAAATGTTATGGGCCTTTCTCCATTTCAAAGGCTGGGTGTAGGTCTGGCATAGAGTGGTCACTTTCACTTTCTGGTTCTCATTCCTGCTGGTAAAGGTGGCCCATTTTGAGGTCAGCATAATATCATTATATATCACCATTAAGAACACCTCTTTGGTGTGTTTTTTAATACACAGATAGGGGAAAAAAAAGAAAGACAGGCAGTATTTTGTACAGGTATTTTCCAAGTTGTGCAAAACAAATCTGCAGTGCTAGATTTGAGCCTCAAATGAACATTCACTGCCAGTTACGCCTCAGAAGTCGAAACCATGGAAGCCCAGTGACAGTTATGTACCTAAAACATGTCACTATGGTGTTAGTCTATTTAGAAATTGGCACAACTATACTCAGAGGAGACTCACCCACTAGAGGTTCCCAATTACAGAGGTCATTGTTTGGGTCTGGACTTGGTGTAACTCCAAAGGTCTGTAAGACTAGGCACTGCTCATGGTATCTGCAGAATTTTTAGGGATACACATGACTTGAAACTCCATAAAACAATTAAATGGTTTATGCAGTCTTGTGCCCATCCTCCATTTGAGCCTCAATACAATTGAGATTTTAAAATACAATATAGAAGTGTTCTGATGCAGAGCAGGGGAGAGAAAACAACCCCCAGAGCACACAAACACACACACAATATCAATTCTGCGACCTGTGCTGTTCCTGGTACTTAGATTTTCATTGCACCTCTCTACCTTGCTCCATTTCTCTTTAGACTGAGAATTTTCAGAGCAAGGATTATACCTTTTTATTTATCTAGAAAGAGTTGGTAGATTATCTCTGGACATCACCACACATCATTACTCAAGTTAAACGCCAATCCCCAAGGAATTGTTGCTTTCCTGCTACCCCATGGAAGTTCTCCAGAATCACCATATTTATACATTGTCCAGGTACAACACTGGCAACAAGTTATATTGAACAGATATTCTTCCTGCAAATAAGATTTACAAAGGAGCCCCCTGCCACTGCAGTGCCAATGCAAGACTAGGATTGAAGAGTTACTAATAAAGAAAAATCAAGTACATGGAGCATCGAAGCCACTGAGATAGGCCAATTCATAACTGACTTTAAACTTAAAATGAATGAATAAAAACCCAAACCCTGTGATTTCCACACCTGCCCTGCACCAGTTTCATTTTGCAATGCCTGGAGGAATACCAGCAAGTGAAAGTGACCGCAGAGGAAATGCAGAAGCAAGCACCAGCAAATCTGAAGTCAAAGTTCTGTCTTAAGACATATTAATTGATGCTGTTTAGAAAAATAGTGGCTCAACACGTCTTGTTTCATCTGTACTGAAAACCAGACAGGGAGATAGTTCCAAATGCTCTTTGCAGGACTTCAGAGGAGTCACCCACATGATGCAGAGGTTCAGTAACTGTCGTTTCCTTTACTTTTCACTTGCTGTTTTCTAACAATAGTGCAGATACCATCACTATCCACCCAGAAGTTGTAGCCAAGTACTTTTAAGACAATTAAACAAGTGCCAGGCACATGAAGCCTCTAAGTACAAGGACTTTATTACTATTTCTACTCTTTTAACAACCAGACTCAGTCTTAAGGCAGTCTCCTACTGACAAGTGGAGCAGAAACTTGGGGCTACATGTTGGATTTTATTAAGTTCATTGGTTTAAATGAGTATAAATTCATTAGAAACTAGAAGACCTAATAAATTAATTCAAAGACCACTGAATAGAGGAAGACTTTTCCAACACTATATCTTACTTGGATAAGGAGCCTTTCAGAGACTTACATATTACTAACAGTAAACCAAGATATCCAGAGGAAAAAAAAATGACACAATTTTAGAAGTTTTAGCTTTAAATCTATTAGGAGAGTTTTCCAGTTACTACCTACTAGTGCAACATAATGTACTAACCACTGAATACTTTTTTCCCCCCTGAAAGGGCTACTGAACGCAGCTAGACAGCAGATTACTAGATCTATTTCCAACTCAGGCCACAAGGTCTTCTGCTACTAACTGCCTGCTGGACTTTGGCACTTAATTTTCCTGCAGATCACTGCCTGTCAACGGAGGGTAAGACAAGTCAGATCTTTCACAACACTGCAGGATCATGCAGATGATTTTTTAGAAATGGTTGCTTACAAAGTTACTTAATATCAGAATCCTCCTTAGAAGCTATACTTTTAAAGATGCAACACTTTCCTTACCTGTAGCAAGACTCCAGTGCTGGCAGGGAAATCACCAGAGCATACATTGAAGTGTCACCCTGAGCAGCAAAGTCACATCACCACTGTGTTTCAGAGCACAGGCACTGTCATTCAAGATCAGACCACTAGTCCATTCAGCCAGACATCCTGCCTTGCAAGAGGCCAAAGCCTGATGTGAGCAGGGTATACCCAGTCCTGTTAACCCACCTTCCAGACCCGACACAACTCCCTAAGACTGGAAGTCTGAACTTTACCCTTACCTTTGCAAGGAGAAATAAGCTACTGGTCAAAGAAAAGAGAGCTATGAAATAACCAACTATTTCACTAATCACTGTGCCAAGCCTCCCTACTTAGCAAAGTAGCCCTAGCTTCCATTTATTTCTTAAATTCTTGCACATCAGATATTACTTAAATACAGAGGCTATCACCTACAAACTCCTACACCCAGTCTTTACAGCTGTGATTAATTTCATGTCTATTATTCCAATATCTATATACTTAGGATCCACAGTCCCCATCTGGGAATAAAAGCACAACCAGTTACTTAAAAGTATCTTGAGAATGAAAAAGTTTCAGATCATTCCAAGAATACCTCATGAAACCTCTGGCCTCTTCAGTAAAGACAATTTAAATTGCAAGTTGACTCACTGAGTCCTTTCTAGAGAAAAGTAAAAATAAAAAAATACCCTCCTCCCCCCAAAGTAAGCTGCCAGACACATGGCAAGCTCTCTGTGCTGTAGATTTTCAAAGTTATCATGATTCAGCCACATAGTTAAGATGTCCCTGCAACTCCACGCTCCAGGTCCAACGCTGTTTAAGTACAGACGTAAACACCACGACCTTTACTGCTGGGGGAAGAGTACAGCCCTTTCAGCTGAACGGCCCACAGTTTCCTTCTCCCAACGACCTAAAATCAATCTTCTCGAGGAAGAAACGGGGGAGGAGCAGGAGGGGAGGGAAACACCAGTAGGAACCCGACCCGGGGAGAGCAGTTAGCTACCAGGCGAGAGGAAAAGGGCGTGTGTTCAATGCTGTTCCCACCAGAAGGGGCGGCTCCTCCGAACTCCTCCCCTAAACGTGGTTTAACTTGCATGCACGGCCCCTCTCCTCCAGACCCTCGCTGGTCACGGCGTATTGCATGCGTGTCCCCTCCCCCAACCCGCGCGGCGTGGTCTGCTCTGCACCCCCACC
>VZTU01027845.1:0-14396 GCA_013400835.1 Zapornia atra | reverse complement strand
CCTAAGCCTCTCAATATATGCTTTCTGCCCTGTCGAGCTAAAAAGGGGAGTGATAGAGTGATTTTGGTGGCTGTCTGGCTTCCAGACAGGGTCAAACCATCACATTAGGAAAGGCTGAAGGAGCTGTGACTCTTTAACTTGGAGAAGAGGAGACTGAGGGGTGACCTTATTAATGTTTATAAATATATAAAGTGTGAGAGCCAGAAGGATGGATCCAGCTTTTCTTAGTGATGAACAATGATAGGACAAGCAGCAACAGATACAAGCTGGAGCATAGGAAGTTCCATGTGAATATAAGAAGAAACTTTTTCACCGTGAGAGTGACAGAGCACTGGAACAGACTGCCCAGAGAGGTTGTGGAGTCTCCTTCTCTGGAGATGTTATGGATGCGTTCCTGTGTGATTTAGTCTAGGTGATCCTACTCTGGCAGGGGGGTTGGACTAGATGATCTTTTGAGGTCCCTTCCAACTCCTAATATTCTGTGATTTTGTGATTCTGTGATTCCAGCTGTGCTTTCATGCAAACTGAAACTCCACCTCCTTGTCCTCCTAGCTTTGTTTTTCCTAAAGAGCTTTCCAAGGAAAGAACTCATCTAAAAAATTATTCAATAGTGATACAACATTTTGGCAAATAAGTTTTAGTTGAATGATTACACTAATATAATTATATTCTTACAGTAGGAAGGACATTGAGGACAAATTATGAAAGCACTAAAAATGAAAGCCAAGCATTCTAATTTTAGATGTGCTTTCCATTTGCTCTAGAAAGACCTGTGGGTAGTTGAAAGTTTAGAATTATAAAAATCTATTTTTGTACTTGTAATCTCAAAGGTCTTTTTTCATGCAACTAATTTCCATGTTATTTTTTTCTGACAAATGGTAAATACCAAACTATATGTTCCTCCTTTGTAGGAAAAATGGTACATATTTTTCATGTAGACATGAGTCATAATTCTCCACAGTTATGACAGTAGGAAAGTCAGAATGCATTTCAATATAAAAAAGAAATAATTTTGAAAAATTAGGCACAATTTCACTGAGTAAGAAGGACAATTTTACTTCCTTATAAAGTTAAGAACATTTTCTCCAGTTCTGAGAATGTTTCCCGGTCCTCTGGAAAAAAAGAAAAGGAATATTTTTATTTCCTTTCAATATGAATGAATGAATATACTGTAAGGCAGAGAAAGATCTGAAGTATTTCTCCATTCTCAAAAATGTCTAATTAAATTACTGATCAATCCATCTATGAAGCTATTGTGAATATTTTTACTGTAATTATTAAAAGTACATAACTCATCTCAAAATTATTACAAAGTATAGCTCAATTAAGTGTGCAATTAATCAACTTTTTACTGTTTATTTGCAGTCAATAAATGCCTTTACTATGTCAGAAAATGTGTATTGACATAAATAAAAGCAATGCTGCCACATGAGTGCAAGTCCTCATAAAAGGATATTAAAGCAAGTTCAATGGCCCTTAACTCAATCACCTTAAGACTACTCTGCTAAATTAATTTAGGAAGAGAATTGTTTCTGGCATTTACATTAATACAACAACATATCTTTGCGTGATCATAATATGATCAATTTCAACATTGACAGTATATTTTAACTGCAGCAACTGAAATTTTCATACATACGTTTATCAAAGAAAAATAGAAGCCTAGCTAGTGGAATTGATTGATAAATTATATGACTATATATTCTATATATTTTAAAGTGGGAAATTGCATTATCATTGCTGTATGTTATGAATACATGCAGCTCTGTAAGATTACTTGGATTTATTTTTTCAAAGTCAAATTTGGATATTCTTTGTGGCCTTTAAGAGTTTGAGTTTTGATCGGCTGTGTGTGTGTGTGTGTGCATGCTCGCACGTCTGTCTGTGGAATACAGAACAATTAATTTAGTAAATTTACTTCTTCTTGACCTGCAGAGTATATACAAGAGTTTGCATGCAAAGCAAAATGGGAGACAATGATTCTTAATAGATCAAACCTTTCCAAATCGTATTGTATCTATTTCTACAGCTAGGAGGTGTGCTGACAGAACATAATTGAGCCCTCATCATTTCAGCTCCATCATAGAATCCTAGAATGTGTTAGATTGGAAGGGATCTTTAAAGGTCATCTAGTCCACCCCCGCTGCAGTAAGCAGAGACATCTTCACTAGATCAGGTCACTCAGAGCCCCATCAAGCCTGACCTTGAATATCTCCAGAGATGGGGCCTCTACTACGTCTCTCGGCAACCTGTTCCACTGATCTACCATTCCTCATATTGAAGAACTTCAGAGGCAACAGTTCCAAGAACAAATAAAGGTCATTAAAAGTGAATTGTGGGAATCTCATGCCATTCTACTAAGTATTAGTATGAGAAGGTTACTGGTACAAGTACAAAATAAAGTCAAAGTTACATAGTTCCTAATCTCTGTATGACAATGATTAAGAGATCTGAGTGCTCAGCCCCATATTAGTGAGTTTAAACACCTGAGTTCATTATGATAATTTCACTCATTTTATTAGAATGGAGAAGATTAAGGTAAAATCTATTTTGTGTGTACAAAGTCATCAATTTTACTATATTTAGGTATAAGAAAGCAAAAAAAGGATCCAAACTCAAGACATTCTCTTCCCAAATTCAGTTCTATATCAAAAACATATGTAGAAACAAACAAAAGAAACAAAAAAAATGCAGAAAAATATCTCAATAACTTACAAGAAGAAATTGGTGATGAGATTGCTTCAGAAATCTGAAGCAAAGTCTGAACTACCTATTTCAGCAGCATAGATTTCCTACAAGTTAATATTTTAATAGTGCAGAACATGCTGCTTAAAACGGTATTCATTATTACCTGCAACATATGGATGTTGCTTCAAACAGTTGATAAAATTACATGCTCTATTCTGAATCTTATTTCATTTTTTCTAATTTTCTATTAAGATCCTTTAAACATCTTTATAAAATTGCATTTACATTTCATCAGAATTATTTGTACCCAAAGAAACAGAGATGTCTTACGTCTAGTTGTACAAATTTAGTTTTACTCTGGCTAATTATAATTCACAAAGTGTGTAGCCAACAAAATTCAAGAAACGGCCCATTTTAGAAAAGCGGTATAGTTAAATCTGCTCGTCAAGTGATAGATCTTACTCATTATATATGATCACACAAACATGAACACAAAAGCAAAAAATTAATTATAACCATGAAAATATTTTATATATTTTATATATATATATACATATAAAATTTGGTCTCACAAAAATCTATTCCAGATTATATAATAAAGAGAAAATACTGAAGAAAAAAAGCTAAGCAGTGCACTTTCATTTCTACCGCATCCAACACAAAAAGACCATTTTCAGAAAAACACATGAAAGTTTTAGATAGTGGTTTTTATGTAACAAGTGTTAATGTGAAGATACAATCAGAAAACAGGGGATGAGTTGATCTGTGCAGTGTTCCACATTTAAATAAGGGATCATGTTATAGGTAGAAAGAAGCTTAAATTGTGAATGCTATCAGACAACAATAATTGAATATAGATATATGTGTGTGGAGGGGAATGAATGTTCAAAAATTTAAGTTTGGAATTCCCTAGCAGAAGCTTGCTACTTGCTGTCTGAGACCAAGACAGGATGGTGCTAATTTTTAACAGCAGAATAAAAACAAGTGGTACATTTTGAATCATCCAGATAATACAGAGGCATGAGACAGAATCAACAATTTGGAGGCTCATCATGTGTGGGATGCTGTGAGACTGGGAAGAATGGTGACTTTGGGACCTGGAAAAAGAGCAGGTGCTTAAGTGAAGGGTCCCCCAAACCCAGAATTGATCTTATGGAGATGAAAGTGCAGCTCTTTCATAAGGGAAAGCTCCTGAAAGTAGGGAAACCTCCTGGAAATGAGGGAGATGCACAGAGATTGGGGGGTCCATGTCTAGTGTCCATGGCTTCTGAAGCCTGAGGTGGGTAATGGCAAGCATTGGTAAGACCAGGAGCAAACACAACTTTCTGCCTGGCAGTCCAGGAGCAGCATCCATCTTCCTCATGGCAAAGCTGAACAGGGAGAATGTTATAATGAGTGTGTGAGACAACCAGGTAGGGCAAATTATTCTAAAATAGAATTCAGTATCCCTGTCAGCTGCAGGTTGTCATCTATTCTGTCTTGCTCATGATGGTTTCTTGTTTTTCAGATTCTGTTCTTTGGGACAATAACCTGATTCCATATGATTTTGATATAGTAAACTGGTGAGCTTGTGTTCAATAGATACACAAGGATCAGATGTAATTTTGGCATGTTCAAAATGAACTAAAAGCAGTCATACAATTTCATTTCTAGGATTATCTTTAGAATGATAGTTACAGGTACAATAAACAGATTTTTGGGTATTTTGGCTTCATATAATTATCATTAAATCACTCACTTTTACAGGCTTTGGAGCACCTTCACTAGAAGGTGTTCTAGGTGTGTTAATTTCACAGTTCTTCTGATCTCATACTTCTTTTATAAGTACTTCAGATTATTTCAAAATTGATTAAATCTTACTGTGGAAGTAGAATAAACAGGACCCAAAGTCCAAAGCTGTCTCCTGTGACTTCTTGGTAAGAGTAAGTTCTTTTGCTACATATGGGATATTAAGGGAAAAAAAAATCTTTATCTTATTTTTGCCATGCTTCCACAGCCCAGAAGTGATTTGCCTCAAAAGGTGTATTTGACTGAGCACTGGTTTTGTGCTATTGTTGACCATGAACAACAGCCATCAGTCATTCAAGTGAGTGTGTAATGTACATCCTAAATTGAAGGCAGGAATAAGATAATAGGAAAATATTTGTTATAATAACCCTTGAAGAAGGCAAGCACTGTTTTTGTCAGGTGTGTCTGGTAAATCCCATGCCAGAACATGGAATTCTAAGAGTGCTCACATATTTAATTTCTCTTTATCACTAGAGACTTCAAACTGCTTTGTCATTTTCATTTTCACACTTTTTAATTGCTTTTGTTCTGAAACTTGTCCTTTCCACCTTCTCCAATCCCTTGGTGTGTACTGTTGGTCTATGTCAAACCTTAGAGATAATAAGAGGGAATATCATGAAAGAGATACTTGGGCAACAACCTCTGGGAGAGATTCTGTTTAAACAGGCTGTAGAGACTTTGGGATGCCATCAGAATCAAAAGTAGAAAAGGAAACGTACTAATCCAAAGACTATGGGTAGGTGGTAAAACAAATGAACTTTTCTTACTACATAAGGACAGATCAGGGTTAGAGCAAAGGCAAAGAGCCAGGCTTTTGGGCTGAATGATCTGTAAGAGCTGGCAAAGGAACGGTAGAACATTATCACTAGGAGTGATAGCAGACAGCATTACTTTAAATGGCTGGAATTGACAATGTTCCGAATCTTCTCATTTGAGAAATGAAATACATCTTTCATTTGAGAAATTATTGGGGTTTTTTTTTTTCATTATTTTCTCCTTTACTTGTTTATAGTTATTTCAACCTTCTCTATTGTCTCCATTCTATTACAGAGAGATAACAGGTTCAGATACTAATGTCTTAATTGTGTTGACATTACCCATATCTTTCAATAATTCTTCCCTGATGATTTTACCCATCATCATCTTCCTAATTCCATATTTCAAAATATGTGTGAGACCAAGTACACTGAATATACACAACTCCCACTGCTGCAGTTAACAGGAGCTGTAGCTTGTCTCAAACACAGTTTATCTCAAATGTCTACAGGGTACCTCAAATAGACCATTGAACTGATATTTAAAGTTCAGGTCTGGAAATACTGATGTATATATTTTTATGGCTTTAATCAGGTCAATGTGCTAGCACTCCTCTGAATAGGTGCCAGTATATATGGATGACCCAAGGTATAGGGAATGACATTTTTGTACTAACACTGTCCATTTGAATGATCTCTCTTGAAGAGATCACAAAGTTTTCTAGAGGTAGGAATTATCAGATAACATGCATTACTGTCCTCCACAGGATTTCTATAATGTATGAACCGTAAGGTATAGAAGGAAATTACATGTATATTTTAAAATTTGGGATCATCAAGAATATAGGTTGAAAACTTTACAGTGACATTGCTATATGAAGCAGTACAAATATTATAAGATAAATAAAAACGGCTAGATCAAAATAAATTGCTCTAGAATAGGCTTTCTAAGCATCCTATGTGGATGTTGTCTTCTTAGAAAAACGGAAAGTTACTTGGCTTTTGTGTTCCTAACTACTTACACAAAGGCTGTTCGGTCTGCTACATAGAAAAAAAACACTCACTGCAGAGTATCAGCGAAAAGCATATGTTCAATAAAAGATATTTTTACAAGAAATCTGTACTTTTTCACTTGGAAGTTGTTACTAAGGGAATTTAAAAAAAAAAATTATATTGAATTTTAAAAGCTCTTCAAAGTTGCAAATACAAACATGCTTTCTTTTTTCTAAGGAAAGACTGCAATGGTAGTTCTGTTCCTTATAAATAAGTACTTTTTTTTTTTTAATTTACTGTAACCAATCAAGACACAAATATCAAAGTGTAATGCTACATTTATTTAGCCCAATTTTGCAAGCTGAGAACGGTGACTGGAAGGACACCCTTGGGCTATCACTTTTTCATCATCAGCACCACATTAATAAGTGGGTTTAAGCTTCACAGATTTTACTCTGAAGTCTAATTCCCTTGCTGGGTTCCTGAGGCATGCAGGGAAGCAGAGGTTGGTATTTCTCTTTCTCTTCATGTGGATGGATGCATAGATCAAGTTGTCATTACATCAGGAAATAAACAGATAACAATAACCCAAATGAATTTTAATTGAGTACGGACACTCAGTATGAATTTCAAAATTTTGGTCCTGGGAAAAAATTCTCTATCACCAAGCCCTCTAGCAGAGCATCTTCATTTTAGGTAAGGCTTTAATCTAATCCCACTTGTACTTTTGACAACTTTGTGGCTTTTATATTAGTGTATTATTCTTACAGGCATTTCCCATTAAGTATAACTACCCTTAAAAATATTTCCTTTATTTCCGTGATTCTTAGTTCAGAAGATTCACAGTCAATTTATATTACAATGACTTATTGTTCGGCTGTTGAAATTCAACAATTTAATTATATCTTGGGATATAACAAAATCATCATACCTGTCATCATTCTGTAATTTTTTCAATGTATAAAATGCATAACAAAGGCTTTTCATAGTATATCAGTGCATAATAGTACATAAATCACATTTGATAATAGTAAAAAAAGATAAAGTAGAAAAAATCTGTGAATTAGAAGTTAGTAAAATATTTTAATGTAACTTTTTTTTTTTAATTTTTGTTCCTTTTTGAGGAACTTTAAAAGATAGAAGAGAAAGGCATTTGTTTCCTGATAATTACATAAAGGCGGTCAGAGGTTGGTAGTTTGTCAAGAATTTATAACTGTGACATGTCTCCCGGTTTAGTGACTGAAGGTAAAAACATATATGCATCAGAAATATTGTGTATCCTTTTGTCACCTTTTTACATGTTTGGAAAACACAGAAGAGTGGTATAAAGACTATATTTTCATCAGCAGTAGAGCTTGTCCTCATTTTCACCTCTGATCTGGGCAACATACCATTTATATCACTCATCTCTTTGGGAAGTACTAAATTGATAACAATTCTTCCGGTCTATTTTCTTTCTCACAAAGTTGTTATTAGAGACCAAGAAAGTTTGCAGCTCACACATTCTCAGAAGCAGGGAAGGAAAATGAGCCTTTGTGGGTCTCATGTTCAATATTTATGTTTGCATTTACATATTTGATTGAAAGTGCAAAACTTTTTGTTATGCCACTGTTGAAATTTATAATCTTCAAGAACTCTCCTTTTTTTTTTTTTTTTAATGCTGACCACTACAACTAGTCTGGTTACATGTCTAATCATGTCCTGCTATGATTTTTGAGTTTAAAAAATGACTGAACAGTAGAAGCAGCAGGATACAAGCTCATCATTAAAAGACTCACTGAAATTGTTTCTGGGACCATCTGGCATTAGAACCTAGCATTAAAATGGCTATCAGCTACCTACATGACCTCTTTTTCCACCCCTGTTCACATTTTAGGATCTCTAATGGTGTTTGACCATTATTTTGTTGCCCAATATCCAACTCTGTCATTGAAAAATAAATCAGTATCTTAACAATAATTGTAAACCTATGGCCAGGCTAAGTTTATCTTAGAAAAATTTAGGAAAATAAGGACTGCTTTTAGCTTTAAAGGCAAAGGTGGTGTTTCCGTTAATTTGCTTTTGTCCCATCTGTCTATACGATTTTTCTGAAAAGAATGATGAAACCTATTTTTCACTCTGCTTATGAAAAGTAACATCTCTGAAGTGGAGTAAAAAAGATATTTGAAGAAAAACAAAAATGAAAAAAATAAATAAAGCAGCATAAGTCTTTCAAAGGAGTAGTCTGGTTTACATTGCATTTCCAGGCAATAAAACATCAAGAAGCGCTTTTAAAAGAAGTTCATCCAGATAAAAAAAATCTATAGTTCCCTTGAATCAGAAACTGTTACACCAAAATATTTCTGAAGAATAAAGTTAATGTTTTTAAACCTGAATTATTTCAATTTTTCAGCTGTAAGAATTGCAGTCTACTAGAAAGGGAACAAATTTAAGTTTTCCGACCTGTCATGACTGCTTTTGCAGTCATAAAGCTATGAGCTGTTCTTTATTGCTGACTTTCTTGGGAGACAGGGAGGATGGGAAGGGGGAAGGAAAAAGCACTGTGTTCTGCAGGAAATGTGCTCTGGAGAACTCTTTTTGTAACAGTTCAGTTGGAATAATGGCATCTTAGTCTAGGACTAGGACCCACAAACGGGACAAGCTCAAATCTGCAGCAGAAGTCCAAAAATTATACCTGGTCAAGAATCAAGAGATAAACTAAGTCTGAAGGCCATTTTCTAGGGCAGGAAGCCAAAGTTCAAAGTAAAATTAAAATAAATCTATAAAAGATCAGGAAATGAGAGTTGAACTGAATAAAGAACAAGATAGGAAGATCAAACATATTTTGAGTACAAAACCTCTAAAATCTAGGTAAGATCTCAAAGATAATGAATAACTCAGAACAAAAGACAGAAATGTCTCCTTTTTATCATAGATATTTATCTGAAAAATTCAATTCCCTGCAGCCACGAAGGATTCTCGTGCACTTTGGAGAGTGGACACTGTGATAGAAAAAGACCTGAAAACTACCTACCTCTAGCCATAAAATACAGATACTCTTGATTAAACCTGTATTTGTACTTAAGTGTTCATTAATGGATTAACTGTAATGCATTTGTGTTGTTCCTAGGAGTAAGAGTGACAGGTTTGTTAGAGAGTGGTTACTGAGATTGGACAAGTTAGCACTTCTTAATTTACAACAGTGAATACAGTGAATAAATTCCTCTCTGCTTTGTTGTATTGATTTCTTCTAAAGGTGCTGACAAGGGTGTTGTTTTACTGAGAAGGGACATCATCACAAAGGAGGCAAGCTAAAAAAAAGTACAGAAATTTAGAAGAATAGCCTACTACAGCTGTTATCTGCTCAAAGTAATGTAAAAAAAAAAAAACAAACCCTTAGAAAAGTGGGGACTTCAGAATTGTATGATTTTAAAAGGATGCACAAATAAATATCACTCAGTCTTCTTTTGTTAAGCATGCTTCCCTTAAATGCCAAAAATATATTCAATGAGTTCTGTCCACACAGAATGAACCTTATTCTCATTTATGCTACTGCTTTCTTCTCATATAATGAAAAGGAATATCTTTGAAAAGATGTAGAATACACCTATTTTCCCCCCATGATTCATGGAGTATATTATGTGCCTGCATTACATCTGTTTTGTATGTTATATCCTTGCTTACAGCAGTGTACAATAAGAGTCAAACAAATTTCCCTCAGTCAACAACATCCACTCACATCAGAGAAATGGTTTTTTTTTAACGGAGTAGAAAAGATGCTGCGAAATGCAGCAAACTATACTTACCAGGCAATAATGAGAAATTGAACCAAAATGTTAGCTGATGATAGATGTTAAATCAATAAATAAATATAATTTCTCCAACAACTTACAAATATTTAAAAATGTGTCTATAAATCTGCAAATATTATTAAATACTGGTTCTCATTATAAAAACACAATTACTTGAAGTTAATATTACATTTATTTAATATAAATTCTCTATGACTTAATCAGTTTTCGGATACTGGTCCCTAACAAACTTGCCAGCCATTCTGTCACTGGCTCTGAAAACTGAGCAGGAAGGGGTTTCCAAGCTGGCTGGCAGACTGTCTCAGAGATTCTTGTATCCAGTTTTCATATTTATTCACAATAGCTAGTAGCTTATTAGATGGCTTGTAAAAAGTACTCTTTGAGGGAGCTACTCAAGAAAGGGTGACAAAATCTAGGCCCCTGAAGAAATTAACTATTATTCTCATGTATTCTAATGAAAACTACTTTGATACATCATTCTGTAAACAGTGCAATAGAGGGAAGGGAAGGAGGAGAAATGGTATAGTATGATGAATCTATTAAGTGTATGGGTTTGTTTTTTTACTGTTTTAACTTGTTTGTCAGACAGTGTGGCTTAGAAATTAACAAGCCAAAGATCTGTATTGGTCAGTTTTGTAATTTTTGTAATCTTGGCTAAGTGTCTAAAACCTTTTTTTTTTTCTCTGAATACCAGGGACTGTCTTTGGTAAACATATAGCTCTGAAACATATTGACTGTCAAAAGGACTGCTAAGGACTCTGCTAACCATTATACAGTATTATTTCTACAATATGTTTTTAATGTGTTAAATTTGATAGTCTGCATTAGTGAGGGACCTTGACAAGGTTGAGAGATGGGCCCATATGAACTGCATAAAGTTGAACAAGGCCAACTGCAAGGTCCTACATGTGGGTCGGGACAATCCCTAGCACAATAACAGGCTGTGTGGAGAATGGTTTGAGAGCAGTCAGTCCTGAGGACTTAGGGGTGCTGATTGATGATAAGCTCAACATGAGCCAGCAGTGTGTGCTAGCAGCTCAGAAGGCCAACAATGTCCTGGGCTGCATCAAGAACAGTGTGGACAGAAGGTCGAGTGAGCTGATTCTGACGCTCTATTCTTCTCTCATGAGACCCCACCTGGAGTACTGCATCCAGCTCTGGGGTCCCCAGTACAGGAAAGACGTAGAGCTGTTGTATTGAGTCCAGAGGAGGGCCACAAAGATGATCAGGGTGCTGGAGCACCTCTCCTATGAAGGCATGCAGCAAGAGTTGGGCTTGTTAAACCTATAGAAGGATTTGAGGAGACCTAATTGCATACCAATACTTCAAGTAGTCTGACAGAGCAGTGGAAGAGGGACTGTTCACCATGGAGTGTAGTGAGAGAACAAGGGGCAATGGCTTCAAGCTGAAAGAGGGTAGGGTTAGATTAGATTTTAGGAAGAAATTCTTTACTGTGAGGATCAGGAGGAACTGGCACAGGTTTCCCAGTGAAGCTGTGGCTGCCCCCTCCCTGGAAGAGTTTAGGCCAGATTGGATGGTGCTTTGGGCAACCTAGTCTGGTGAAGCTGTCCCTGCCCACAATGAAGGTGTTGGAACTAGATGATCTTTGAGGTCCCTTCCAACACAAAGTATTCTATGAATCTATAATTCTATTGTAGAGGATTTCTTCCCTTCACACACATGCTCTCCCCATTTAAATTGTCTTCAAATCAATGTTTCTCTTTGAAGTCAGTTTGCTTGTAGGCATTATTCATTTCAGGGCAGGAGATGGAGATGGATCAATAGAGCTTTCTCATCAGTTTCCATCTTTTCAGAAAAGCATGCTGGATTACTGTTTGAAAATGAGAAAAGAAAGGATGAATGCATTATTCCTTTAGAACTTTGCCTTGTTGTTGTTTTCCCCAGTGCAACAGTAAATGATTGTAGCGCATAATGAAAAAGTAAATTTTCAATTTTGAACTTCACAAGGCATTTAGCTGTGTACAGAGCCAGAAAAAAAATTCTCCATTATTTTTGTTCTTACAAGGACGCTTCTAATTTACTGTGCAATTAATTACTCGTTTACTTAGAAATATCCAAGTATTTAATTGGGTTACCTACACAGAAGTAGTAAAACAGAACTGTTTGGGGTTTTTCTCTTCCACCTTAAAACAAAGTAGTAGTCTTAAAACTTTAGGCACATGATTTATTTCCTGATTTCAGTGGCATAGAACTGAGACATTTGTGAACAATCCTGAGAATAGGCAGAGATACCAGAGATAAATTTGACAATATTTGATAAGTTGGAATTTATCCATTTGATAAATACAGATTCATTCTCAAAATTAGCACAGTATTACAAGAACCTCATATGTTAAAATTACTCATAGTATGAGCATTTCTCCTTTATCAGGAACAACACAATGCATGAATTATCCCTGTGTTCGCGTCAATACTGACAGAGAAGAACTTAAGACTTATCTTACAAACCTCACTAAAAATTTTACTTCTGTGATGTTGGAAAAAATAAGTTATCAAGCTTCGTAAACCATCTTTTTGGCTTGGATAAACTTTAGAGGAAACTATTATTCTTTACGTAACAGAGTGTTATGGGTGTTTTAGAGGGTCTGTATCTTCTTCATAATTTATGTTTCCTCTTGTGACAGCACAAACAATAATATATTACAAAGGTTTATGTATTGTTACAACTGAATATATGTACATATATTTCAGTTAGGGGATTAGAGATTGCTGTGATTGGAGTGCTTAGAAGACTGATAAATCAGGCTGGTTTAAAACTTCAAGGACAAAACTTTAATAGATTCATTCATTCATTAACAACATACTGCATGCTAATTATTTTCTTTTACACATTAATAATCATTAGCAGTATTCACTTGCTGCTTACACAAAACTGTTACTCAACAGTTATGTCTGAAGTTATTGGTAACAGCACTACGTCCTGGAGCTGATGTCGTATAGGTCACAATGACTACTACGGTCCTTGATAGTCCTGAACTGCCAAGGTCAGGGTGACCAACCTGAAGAGCACTTTGGTGAAATAAGTCAGTTAAGAGGCTCCTGTCTCCTCTATCCTCCTCCTACGTCCTGTAGGTGTTTCAACCTTCTCACTTCCCCTTTCCTCACCTAACACTAATTACGTTGCTTTTGATTTTCCCATTCATCCTTTTTGGGTATTTGGCAGGATATCCTGTTTATTAGCAGTTCCTTCTGCTCATCTTGTTCTTTATCTTGCAGCTTCTCAAATGCCATCGCCCTTCAGCCACACCCATCTTTCTTTGCCCTATTGGGGGTTACGGTGCTCTCCTATTTACACAAAACACTTATGCATTTTGTCTGGGTATGTTGTTGTGTTACGAAACACATGCTATTGTTGATTAAACTATCATAATACAGTTATACTTGGCTTCACGGCAACCTCCTTATGATTGTTTCCTGATTAATGCACTAAGAAGTTATGACTGGTACAGGCAGGCCTCTGCTTCAGGCACAATATCAAGGAATACAACTAGCCATAGATGCAGAATACAAGGTGCTTTATGCCCTTGAAACACACTTAATATATGTTGTGCGTTGAGGTTTCCATTACCTATGAAATTGAAAAGGTTTTATAAAAACCTTGTCACTGTCTGAAAATGTGTAGTTCTGTTTTTAAATGTGCAGCTCATCGATAATTCCTAATTATAAAAGGCAGTGGAAATTAGTTAATTTATGGCCCTGAGCACTTCCAAGAAAGGTACCATGATATATTAGACTATCCAAATACATGGACATTGGCATTTAGATGAAATTATACAGCAATTAGTCTATAAGCACAGAAAGGAAAATCAGATTTAAAATAAAATCTTCAATAATTAATATGATTAAGAAATGGCCTACAGATATTAAAAAGTAAAAGATGATGTTGTACACTACTGCAACTTTAAAATAGGATTGAGATGTGATTTTTATAAATTGACATATTTAAATATGCAATGTAGAGATTAAATAATAAACATAAGTGCATTAGCATCTCCTTTTATTATTAAATTTTCAGTTCCACATGTATTTTATCATTTAGGCCTTGTCCCTTTTTCTGATTTTGTTGCAGTTTGGTGTAACTGTACTGCTTCAGTGGCTTTTGTAAGCTGCAGTTACAGCTTTCTGCAAGCCCCATATTTTGAAAACATTGGTAGATTCAAGGCCAAATTTGAGACTAAGCCTATCAGAGCTGGTCATAGCGCCTCTGTGAATCACATATAGGAGAAAAAGAAACTGCTGGTAGGCGCATTTTGCCACCGGAGCAGGAGTGAGAAGATGTAACAAGCTGCATAGACTCCAAGGCCAGGCCCGCAGGAGAGGGGGGAATATAGAACGCAGAAAAAGAGTTTCCCCTGCAGCT
>VZTU01027843.1:191393-215407 GCA_013400835.1 Zapornia atra | reverse complement strand
ATCAATCAAACAAACAAACAAATCAATCAAACAAACCAAACATTCAGACACCTGCTTGAGATTTTAAGCGAAGTTGGAAAGAACCACCTCAGCAACCAGTCCTGCTCTAGGACCATAGTAACCATGCAATGAAACAATGAATTTCAGAAAGTTTCATGGAAAGTATTAGTCTACAGAAACCTATAAAGAATTTTCTATTAATCTCAAGATCTCTAATCAATATCCATAACTATAATGGCCACAGAAAAAGACTGGAAGGGACTGAGGACTGTCAAGGCTCCTGTTCATGTTTAGTGAATGATTATTCAAGCATAATTTCAAGCTAATCAAAAAAGCAAAACACACAGCAATGTACAAAATGAAAAAGAAGTAAAAAGAAAAGGGATAATCCCTTTGATTTGATCTGCTACAAAAAAGGTCTTCCTGATTTCAAGTATAATGATCACTCTAACTCTGAACATGTGAGCAGGACTCAATAGCCAGGTGCCTGATAAATCAATGCTACTGAGAGCAGTCATGAACACTAGTCTTCAGTCTGCCACTGTGTTCAATTAAGAAAAAAAAAAACAAACTGGGTAAGAAAAGAAACCCAAACCAAATTCTGTACGGAAGGAAAGAAAAATTGACCCCATTTGGTAACAGGCAAAATTCCTGAAGCATAGTAATCCAACTATACACATATAGCATATACAAAGAACAGTCTCCTTTCAAATCTCTTTGATGATATCAATATGTACAGCCAGAGATTCCATTTCAAATTTCAAAAATTCTCATGTTCTATCATCTTTTCCGTAAACGTGTCATCTTCTGTGTTACTTAAGATTCTTTGGTTTTGTTATGCTGTTTTGAAATATTATTCTTGAGCATAAATCTTTGGAAACTATAATAATAACACCAGCACCACCACAAATAATAAGTAGTAATTATTGTTGCAAAAAAATTTTCCTTTCTGTAGCTATTTTCTTTTCCTGAAATATATCTTTATAGTTATTCTAAAATGTACCCACAGTCTCTGTTTTGCTAGGATAAACAAGCCAGCTACTTTTAAAGTCACTTCTTTAGACAGATACTCTTGCCCTTTAATTAATCTAGTAAACCACAGTCTCTTCAGATCAAATTTTTGTTTCTGGGAAAAGGCTGGCCAAAGCTTTATATGTTATACCTGAGGAGGTCCTGCCCATGTCTCAAGGAGATGACAGAGTTTTCTGTCCAAGCTCTCTGCTTCTCTGCTTTGCCAAATACATTTTAGAACAGTAATAGCTCTTGTCACACCTGTGTCATGCTGGAAGCTCAGATGCCTTCTCTGGTGACCATGCATGCAGACTTCTCCTCTGTTGTTTCCCTGTGAGCAGCTGTCCAGTCTACAGCAGTTCTTTTTGTCTCCCTCAGTGCCTGACTTTTCATTATTCAATATCATTCTATTCCCACTGCTCCGTGGCTTAGTCCTCCATAATAGCAACAATACTCCCCAGCTCTCTTGTTTTCCCAGTTCAATGAAGTCATGCTTTTTATTTACTTGGTGGCTACTACTGCATCTATTCATGAGAACCAGTCCCAGTAGTGTTGCCAAAAGATGATCCCACTCACTTGTGACAACTGTCAACCTCTCCTTTTTTTCTGGGTGGGGTTTTGTTTGGTTGGTTGGATTTTACCTACCTCACAACTAGCGAGCATCTCTGTCATCCACACCTCATTTTACAAATGCATAGGAGTCATGTAATAGATGCATAACATAAATCAAGATCAATGACATTCTCTGGATTAGATCCCGTCTCTGAGAAATAAGAAATGTTAAAAAAGAAAAGAAAATTATTTGACTGTCATAATCTACCTTTACTAAAAACATGTTGATAACTGGGATAATTGCATTTCCCTCTTTGTTCCTACTTATTCTTTCCCTCAAGATGTTTCCAAAAACAAAGCCCAATACTGAGGTATACTAACAGAGATATTGTTAATTATTGTGGATAATTTTCCACATTTTCTGGAAAATAATCATGCTGCTAAACAACTTCAGCAACAAACTATGAAATAGGCAAATTTTCTTCAGTGAAAAACAAGCCAAAATGAAGCAAAAGCATAACAGAGATTGTTTTTGCTATTTTTTAATCCACTTGATAAAAAGAGTTCAAGAAAACCTCATCATACCCTGAACTTATAAAGATTACATTTATTACAGAACAGCATTGATACAGTCTGCATGTTCAGGGATAAAAGATTTTACAAGCTCTTGGTTCCAGCATATTTTTTGATTAGCCAATTTTGAGGCTAATGTTCACACAAATAATGTTGGAGAAAGCAAGAAGTTTAATCAAAGCTTGCTTTTGACTCTGCAGACTACAATGTACTTGAATCTAATGTAAAAATGAGTTTCTCCGAAGATCTTTTCTTAAAAAGAAACAAAAAATTGTGCTAAAAAAGCTACTCGATTTTCAGGGATATTCAAAGAGGCAAGAAAAAAGAACCAAAAGCAACTAAAAAAACTCAGATGAGAAAAATAGCTTTACTATTACTTTCTCAGCAAAGTTCACATTCAAAGAAAGAGAAGTAAAAATAAAAGTTCACTGCTCTTTTCACCACCCATCATTAGCTGGCTGTAGATACCTGTATCTACTAAAAACAGTGGCAAAATGCCTGTTTATTCTACAGGGAACAGAATTTCAAAGTCCCTGTGCAAAAAAACCTACCTGGGTAGTTAAGGCATTTGATAAGCCTGGACAGAAAAAAAGACAAACAAACAAAAAACCAAAAAACCACAAAAAAACACAACAACAGCAAAACACACAAAAAACCCAACCACAATGCTCTCTTTGGTCCCACCTAACAAATATCACACTCTAGGATATAATGGATATAGTCACAGACACCCAAATCACTTGGAGTACTGGAATTAACACAGCAAAATCACAGCAGTGCTTTCCCTGAGATAATTTACCCTCTGTTGTCCAGTGCTGACATTCAGGAGAGATTTAGATGCCATCACACTGCTGAAGTGTGCTTTTCCATTTCTTTTCTAAAGTCTTCCATACATATTCATGAAACTACACGTGTTGTCTTAGTTGTTGCAGAGAATCTTGATTCTCAGCTACTATTTGTCTTCAAAAATCTCCCCCTATGAAACATCAACTAAAACAGATGCCTGCCAGCTTAGACTGAGAGATCAGAAATTAGGTAACAGCTTGAAAATCACAGCACCCTCATAAAAGCTGGCATTGCAGATAGCGATGGGAACCTTAAAACAGGGTGAGAACTCAGGTAACCATGTTATTTCCAACCCAATAGTCTGTCACGTGCAGCAGGTATGAGTCTGAAAAACCCATACATGTATGCAGATAGCATATAGCAGCTGTGCTGAAAAGAACTCAAAAGCTTTCCAAACTGTCATCCAGTTTGAGGTAGGTTAAGTAATTTGTGTGGCTACAGATGGTGCCCAGGGAGGCACCCAGTAGAAGTAATTTCTTCTTCCTGTAACACAAGTCGTTTCCTCTTCCTGTATGTCTTCAGACCAGCGAGACAGACTACACCTATTTTTTATATTTTTTTTAATTCCATAACATACCTTAAGAAAAATACATTCTGGACAAGGGAAATAAAAAGATACAAAACTTAAAAATCTGGTCCAATTTTCCCTGCTCATTGAAGTATCCATGTTGTGTGATATGATGGATCAGCTGCAGAAAAACTAGTGTAGTTTTATGTAGATCTTACTGTTTCCTCGTTGTTTTTTAGAGACACATTTCACTGTCCTAAGGAAAACACATCCCAAAATAATCAAACAAGACTAAGAATGATTCCATGATACAAGAATACAATTTTTTAAGGTCATCACTTTTTCAAGACAGTGCACTTTTCTAAACCTTATTGTGGGAAGATGCTTTGGGTGTTGAATGTGTCTAACATTTAAGTTCATGATGCATGCATCAGAAATGAAAAGTGTTGCCCCAGGTAGCCACAGACTTAAGGTAGGTTCTTTAATACTTCAGACTACAGTAAGTCTAGCTTTATCCCATGATTATTGGTGAAATCCCAAAGCACAGAACCCTTAACTACCTCTGAGTTTTAATCTCTGAAGGGTTTGTGTAGGTCTAGCATGATCTAGATTCTTCTCCTGCAAAAAATATATTCAATTGGCCAGCAAGTATTAAAATTAAATGGACCTGATGATCTCTCGAGGTCCCTTCCAACCCTCTACGATTCTGTCATTCTGTGGTTCTGTGATTCTGTACAGAGACACTGAAAATAGAACTCATGGTCTCTACATTCAAAGCTCTCAGGTATGAGAGCTAAAAGTGAATCTGTTGGTCATGTGAAATTTGTGTCACGTATCTTCGTTACTACATTGCAGAACAAAGGTGTAACGTCCATCATATTCTTACAAAGAAATTTCTTGCACAAACACATTTCATACATTAAAGTTAATGATAGAATCCATAAATTACCATGACTCTGAAATAAAAGATGAAGTTTTGTAAACAGAAAACTGTTGAGAATCACTTTCTATAGTTTACTCAGTGATGTGGTGACTTTGACGTTACGGTCTCTAAATGTAGCAATAAATCAAAAGCAGAATGCTAAGAGAAGAGTAATTTTATATTTTTTTCCTTAATTTATTTTCATCCTGCTCTTTTCACCTCTGAAATATAAGGTAGTTTCAGCCAAAAGCTTCTCTGGGACTGCAGAAACACTGCATGCTTTACCATTCTGTGCCTATGAATGATTGTCTGAACCTGAATTCCCCAAATTTGTGGAAGCAAAAGTCAGTAAAAAGCCCAGCTGAATGCACGCATCTTCCTGACTATCTAATCCTGAAATCTGTGAATCAAGGATATATACTAACTTCTCTATGTACGTGTCATGAGCAATATGAGTGCCTATCCTGAATTATAAGACTTTTATTATAGACAAGGTCCATTTAAGCTATTTTTCCTCATGAGTGATCTGTCAGTATAAAACAATTGTTACATGCATAATTTTACCACAGGTGGCATTTTCAAATCCTCTGTAATTTGTAACATAAAACTCGGAACAATTTCCAGAGAATCATAATTCAGAATGTTTTTCTGTCTACCATACATTTAAATCAAAACTACTGGTCTGCCTACTCTTACCTCTACCTGTTACTTCTGGATTTTACTTTCTTATGTCTTATTTCCCACTGTATGCTGTACTTAATAAATGCAAAACTGAATTTTTAATTGGACTACTATTTAAATTTTTGTTGCTTAATATCCTGATATTTTCAGACACTTTGTAACTGAACAAAATAGGAAGGCTTCAGAATTTATGTATGAATATCTGGAACAAAATACATAATGTGATTGCCTGAGGAAAAGAGGGGACTTTAAGTCTATATACTGACAGCTAATCATGACTAGCTGTTGATAAAGTATCCAGCGGTGCTTCACAGTAACACAAAAATATTTTGGAAGACCCATAAAAATGCCAGCAAACCAGTAAAATTTTCAGAGCCACTATATGTATGTGGACACTTTATTTTTTTTTATCACTAGAAAGGGAAAATTCATTTAAAGTTGCTAACAAAAAAATTCATTCCTAAGTAGTTTTCCTAAGATCCACATTAAGAAAAATTCATATTGCAATATGAATATTTTAAGGAATATAGAAATTCAGAGTACCACCTGTTGGTGAAAAATAGAAGTAACTTAATTTCTTGCTGAATGGTAGATGTCATGCTTTGGTGAAGAGCTGGAATGGTTCTTGACAATTTGCCAAGCTGCATAATGTGAAGCAGAATTACAAGAAATCCTAGTTATTTATGATTTAATTATTTCAGGTTGATAATACGTAGCACTGATTTAGCAAACCACATTTCAAGTACTTTGCAAATATTATCTAATTTGTTTATAAATATGCCTCTCTATTTTGTGTTTTTATTTATGCCATATTTTGTTTTGGATAAATGTGTTAAATTAAAATTAGCCACCAAAATAAGCAATACAGTAAAAAAAGAGAAGAAGTAGAATGTAAGAGGATTTAATGTAACAGAGAAGCCATTCTAATAATAACAACTATTATGTCAAAATTGAGTTTTTGAGAGCTGCAGTACTGCAGGCCAGACTGCATCATTAAGGCACATCTGTGGAGATGGTAGAGAGAGGCTACTGAAAGCAGTGAAAGGTAGCTTTTTCCCTGAAAGAGGTGTAACGCACATACATCTTAGCCAGCCTCCAAAGTCAGGTAGGGACGCAGTCACACAACCTCACACAACAAACTAAGCCATGTTTGAGCAGTGCAAAAGCTGCTGCAGTCTGCAGTTGCTACAAATGCTTCTGCCTCTTTACAGCACAGCATTTGTCCATGTACATCTCCACACCACAGACCAGGAGGCTTCTAGTAGTACTCAACTTCAGTCAACTTGAAAGTCGTGAAAGTTCTCCTGAAGTTTGTCATTGCATGAATTCATGTCTTGGAGGAACTACAGATATGAGATTCAATGTATCCTGTGTGAAAAACACAGTGTAAGTCTCAGCTGACTTAACATCTTTCATATCTAAGAATATACCCATCCATGAGGTTTGTTGTGTTTTACTGGGCATTTCTTACTAACTCAGGTACATGAAAGAAGTAATAAACTAGCTATAAAGGGGGAAAAATGCATCTATCTAACAAATTATTCAAAGAATAGTACAGTCCAACTACTTTTCAGAAGTTTACTTAAAATTTCTTCTAATTTTCAATTAATTTTGGCTTTTTTTTCTTTAAAATTTGTTTCACTAATCAGGAAGAGAAATAAAAGGCAAGATTTCTGTAAAAAAGTTGTCCTCATGATGGATTTAAATTAAATACAAGGAAAAAAAAGGGGAAGGGAAGAGTTACATATTCACATTTTTTTAAGTAATATTCTTTATCTTAATATAATTCAAATTTTAATTTACCCTGTAAATGTCTGCACATGCTAAAGCTTTCTCTTTTTTTTCTCCTTTTTTGTTTGCTTGGTTTTGTTTTTAACTGGAAAAGTTCTCCAAAAATTTGTATGCTTTCATATATCTAATCTTACCTGGATAAACATTTAGTTACCACCCAGGTCTTAGATTGAGTAAACAAAAACANCTTTCTATGTATGTGTGCATATATATATATATAAAAATATATATAAATACAGATGGAGGTATGCAGTCCATATATAGAGAGTCATATAAATATAGTGTGTGAATATATATGTTTACCACTGAGCAATAGATGCTGCTCCTGGTGCCCACTTGCTTAGCATGCAGTCACTTACCTGTTAGTGCTGGAGTCTTTTGCAGACCTGGTTACCTCCTTCTAATTACCTTTGAGAACCAAGACAGAGAAGCCCAGCCACCCAATGCTGAGGCTCCAAATGCTTAGCTGTCAAAAGAAAACAAAAAAAGAGGCAGACTGCATCTGGAATACTTCTCTCCACCATATATACATGCTGCAATAAGAAGTGCATTATGTCAAGCTTGGTTTAGGAACTCATTTTCACTTTTTGATAGGATACAATATCACTGGGATTTGTTGAAATGACTAAAAGTATCTTTTGGGGAACAGAATGCACCAAGCACAGCTATAATATATTTTATTTCATTTTTGAGCAAGGAATGCATCTTTCTCATGCTGCCACTGACACAAAAGTGTGTCTTTATCGCTGCTTAGAAAACAGGTTTCATAAGAATCTTGTTGCCACTTGGACACATCTTTCTATGACTGTCAGGATCTTTAAGACGAATGTGTGAATCCTCACTACAAGCTTCAGCAAAAGAACTATCCTACATGCATATATCAATCAGTATGTTTATATATGGGTAGTCAGTATAAAACACGTATGTTCCTGGAGAGGTTTTGTTACTTACTTCTTGTCACTAAATTATGACCTGTAAGAATTCAACTTTTTCTATATTTTCTCAATTCATTGACTATAATATAACAGGGATCTATTTTATCCTACGTGGTCAAACCACCATTGCAGTGCATTTTCACTACATTTGACTACTGGAATAAAAATAGGTATTTGAAGTTTTTATTAATCAATTAATGGATGGTCTACTACTTGTGACAGTCAGAGGGCTTATATTCTTTTTCCCTTGTTCTTTTACAAATAAGAATGGAGAAGCATGGGAATAACCACTCCAAATTTATCTAGACCATTGAGCACCCGAAATCTATCAGTGGCCAGTATCATATCTTACAGATAGAAAATTTGCTAGGCATAAATAAACAAATGCTATCAATAAGATGGAATAGATGAATATAGCAAAAAATACCTGACTGCATTTGACCATTTCAATTGAATCATAACCCAAACCAATGATTTGTTGTTACAATGAAAAGTAGGTCATAAAAATATCAAGAGGAAAAAAATCTTCAGGAAATGAGTCTTCAACTATGCCAAGCAGCTGGGTTGAATAGTTTCATAAGGCAACCAAGTTGTCTTCTGAAAACTGTTGAGTTCTATCACCCTACTTCCTACTGGAAAGATGGTTCAAAGTCTCATTTTGTTAAACATCTTCTTAGTTCCAACCTAAAATTACTTGTGTATGGCATACAGCTATTTTTTTCTTGTACCAATATTACCTTTCAGCTTTAGAAATTCCTCCGCAGTTTTCACTCTAGAAAAACAGAGGGAAGCGAAGGTCTCTCACAGAGGGATCAGGTCTGTATCATTTGGCCTTTATTTAGTGAAACTGTTAAACTGTATTCTGTTAGTCATTGTTTGCAGAAAATTCTGGCCTTTCTCTGAGCAGGTTCTATACACCTTTTAATACAAATTTCATTTTCTTGAAAGTGGATCATCACAATGTAGTGCTCTTCATAATAATTTTCTAGGGCCCTGCATCTATACTTACTCTCCTGAAAATTCTTCTGATATGTTTAATTGCATTTCCTTTCTCTAGGCCACACTGATAACTTATAACCCATCTTGATGAACTCAAACTTTTCTCCTCTACTGTCATTTTCTTTTCATGAACCTTCCATTTATAGAAGAAAATTCTTTTATCAGTCCTTACTAGCAAGACCTTCTTGTTCTTGCATTTTATACCAATTTCTATTTGCCTCTCTGGTTTTAATTGCTTTTTCTTTGACAATATATTCCAAGTTTTGCACACTGCAGAGGTCAAAGTAATTTATCTGCAGCTGCCCAGATAACATTTTCCTTCTGAAAAGTTACTGCTTCGTGAACTATTTTTGATGCCATACATCTGACTTTTAGTAAAGATTATTGCTACCAGACTCATGTGCACACTTTCCTATGTTTCTTTACTGAGAAATCTAAAAACTGGAGGTAATGCATCCCACCAGGTAGTCCACTCATTATACTGAGTGGGTTTCTGATGAGGAGATACTCATCTCCTCAGTTTTTCCTGTCATTTTATATGACCCATCAGTTTCCACTTCCATGCCATCATTCTCATAGCCATCCTACTCCTGCTACATATTCAACAACGTCCCATTTTCTGCAATCAGAATCAGAGTGATAATTTAGGTTGGAGTCAACCCTGTAGTTATTTGAACCCCTTCTTCACTGAGTAGGATGAACTTGACTTTAATTATCATCTTTCTTAATTTTTTGATCTCCCTGATAAGCTTCCTTAATAACCAAACTTTTTTTTTTCACCCTTACAGGTTTCCAGTTTTTTTCTTAGTGTCCTGTTTCACCTGTCTAGTTTCCAGCTGAATCTAGAGCTCTCCCCTACAGAATCTCACTTATCCTTGGCAAAAAACTCCAAGCACTCTGTGCATGTTTCCTTCACATCATACCAGAATCTTTGAATCTTTTCAGTCTGACCTCTCTGAATATCTTTAAATATTTCAAATCCACGATTTTGAACTAGAAAACATTATTCAGCAGCATGTTTGTTTATCCTTCCTTTTAATTTAAGCTGAACAAGCTCAAGGTATTGGACTGTGTGCTCAGTACTTAGGATTCTGGAATAGCTTTATTTCTTGACATTGTATGACTCTTTAGTGACAAAATTTCTTGGTTATCCTAAATTGAAACAGCAGTACCATTCTTAGCAATTTTTTTTTTTTGCTACTCATATTTCAGAAAGTAAAAATCTAGTAAGTACACAAATATAAATACTTTTATTATTTGTAATATGAAGAACCACAGATTTAAATTCCTGGAATCTGTAGAATATTTCTATGTTGTTGCGGTGGTACTAATTTTTTGCAATCCTTTCTCAAAATTAATTTGACTAATATCTGATTTCAGGGCCTCTTCTCCTTTTAACATCTAGCTCAGTCATGCTTGAGCCACTTCAGCTGGAATATTTGTCCTCAATAATAGCCATTTTTAGTTTTTTAATTTGTTTCTATCAGAATCCTCTACCCTACCCTTCCCCCTTATATCCATCTTTCTTATTCTCTCTTCCAGGCAGTTCATTTTTCTATTCTCCAATTCTGCTTTGACTTCAGGACTGTCAGTTCTTTCCCAGTAGTCTCCACTAGTAAAAACTTAGAGAGATTTGTGATGTTTGCAACAAGCTCTTATATTTCCCAAATATTTAACTTCCAGTTTTCTCTTACATTCTCTTTGACATCATTCATTTCTTTGGGAATACCTGTTCCTGTATGCCTCTATTTTCTTCTTCCTCTCCTCTGCTGGAAAGTCTCCTTTCTTTTCTTTGTCAGCCTGTCTCCTACCTGACCCTCTTTTTACTTCTTCAGCACAGCAAAGCTTGTGCCTCAGGGAGCAAAAAGACTTGTTCTTCTTTATCTCAGAAATTCACCAAGCCAGACCAGGGAAGAATTGTGACCTTCTGGTCTGAGCCTGCATTGCACAGTGAGGAGAGGGTAATATGGGAAATTGTTGCTGGAGTGGGAAGAAGACCACATGTGGCAGTGTCCCAAACAGCAACTGCTTTTTACTTCTGCTTAGCTCCTGTCAGTCATTTTTCATTAGCTGTCTTTTTTAATTAACAGTTTATGCAATTATGAGACTAACAGTGCAGGCCTTAGTCAGGCAAGACTCCTGATGAGTTTTTAAAGTTACTTTTCTCCAAGTTTTTCCTTTCTAGACTTCAAGAACAAGTACAAGAGAAATAATAGTTGGGTTCCATCTCTTTTGTATCTGGGCTGATTCCCACACCATCTATAATAAGCATTTTTTAAACAACTTGTTTGTGCTCCAGGGTTCCCAACAGGAGCAATGTGCTGAGTACATTACTGAATCACTTCTGTTTCCAAAAGGGATGAGGCCATTATCTAGCTAAGTCCTAGAAAACTTCCAGTGCCAGACATTACTTCAGAGTTTCACTGAAGCCTTATTTATAACTCAAGAGTTTAGTCATCAGCAAACAGAGTAGCTTAGGTTCATGAGATATAATATTAAGTTTCATATTTATGTAATACCACAAAGATGACAAACTTCACCTTTTATGAGAAGCTCGTCTTGGTCCAGATTTGACCATTTCTCACTCTATGTAGTCTCCTGCATAATGGAGTAGTTTACTGACTAATCTTCCCAGAGCCTGGACCTTTGAGCGACAGTGGAAATGACAAGGGAGATTCGAAGATTATTTAGAAATGTCAAGCCCAGTGATGCTGAAGTAAGTGCTTTCATTTTTTTTCAATTTTGTTAACTGTAGCATTGAATCAGCTTTACACCGAGAAAATAACGGATCTATTTCTGACGACTGTAATAACTGAGGCTCATGAGGTCTACCCCAGTTGTGAGTTCAAGTGCTGCAAAGCCAAGGGAAGTTTATAAAATGTTCCAATAACTGTTAATAACATCTACTGAGGGAACAAAGTACAAAACAGAGAGAAAAGAGAAAAAAGATAGTCTAAGTACAAATTATATCAGCCCGTGGATACCGTAAAAGGACGGTACTGAAGCCACCTCTGGTAAAAAAAAAGTAGCATGGAAATGAATGAAAACCGGTGTGTTGAAAACATAGTCTGTTCAACATCCACCCTTAATCATTGCCTTTTTAATGCTCTTTTAAAAAGCAGTTTCAAAGGAACAGATGAGCACAGAATCCAGCTATTAGGAAGGCCAGTAAGTATCTTTTTTTTTTCGCTCTGGAGAATCTGGCTTCTGTTTGTGAGCCCTGAGCTCATCTCTCTTCAGCCCTGAGCTCACCTAATCTGTTACCAGGTTAGCTCATTATAAAGTTAGCAAAAACCCCTTCCTGATTAATATGAGGCCTTCCTTCTCTGTTATCTTCCCAGGATCCCAGGGAAGGACTGTGGTGATAGAATCTACTGTGATTGAGCTCCAGCCTTGGATGCTAAAAATAATGAAAAAATAAACATAAAAAATCATATTTCTCCTCTGTTACTAGATTTTACTTTCCCCTTGTGTGTTTGTTTTTATTAAATTAAAAAACAAAACAACAAAAAAAACACCAACAAAAAGGAAAATCACGATCTTTCAAAAAACTGAAAAACAGAATAGCCTTTTTTTTTCCCCATGACATATGTCCCTATGACAACATATTATATTTTACCTAGTAGTTTCTTACATAAAAAAGGTATTTGATTCTTTTTGGCCATGGATTTTAGTTTTCTAATCTGGTTTCCTTTTTATTAATTTTATTTTTTTTTAATCATTTGTTATTTTGACACATATTTCCTAGTTTCTGCAAAATGGTGACCAAGTCCGAGTATCTCTACTTAAAACCTGTTTAGTATCTGATGCACCATTACAATGGAATTGCCATATGAATATTGATAATTTACCAGGCTTATTTATCCTTTTGGAATAAAGGCAGTTGTATAGAAGGTCAAGTAAAACTGAGCAATCCAATGTGACTCCAGATCTGCTAAATCATTTCACTGAACAAATCAGCCCTCATGGGCTGCGGCAGAAGGCCTGAAGAGCTACTAGACTTGGCTGAGAAATAAGAGGACATCAGACCATGGAGACAAAGGACGCTGTTCACACTGCAGCAGCTGTTGTCCAATCTACATTCATCCATTCCTGGAAAAGTTTTTGCTCTTGCTTTGCTTGCCAGAATACAGCTGCTGCTGACTAATCAATGCTGCTCAGTAAAACCACGTTTTTGCTCTAAGTAAACCGCAGACGCTATGCTTCCCCCATGACTACTGATGTAGAATGTAATTGAAATTTAAATTCTCTTTAACTAGCCCTATGATAGCTCAAAATATATTTTAATTTCATAAACAGGTTGGGGGGAGATTATGAAGAACTATGCATTTTGTACCTACCTTTACATGAATGTTGCAGAACAGTGCCGGTCTTACTGATCATGTCTGAATAATCATTTCAATTGGTTAAAGGAAATTCCAATATTTCAGTGTAACAGGTTAGCACAGCATATGAAAAATGCCTCTTTCAGATGTAGCAGGATTGCAGCACATATGCAACCTAAAGTAAAATTATTCTGAAATCATATGATCTTGTTAACTCTTAGGCAATTTCCCCATGAATTATTTACAAATTTCTGTTCCTCCAACATGTTCCTTACTGACTACTGAATACATGATTCAGGTTATTTCACTTTCCTTTTGCATTATCATGCACTTCCCACAGTCTTGCCACAGTCTTATTTCTTACCACATTCAGCCATTTACTCTTATGTTTTATTTTAGACAGAATTCATTCCAGGGCATATGACTCAACTTAAGAATGCAATTATATCTTAGCAGGTAAAGTTTAAGAGTTTTGAGTCAGATGTATCACTGGGTAATTTTTACATCACCCAATGTAATATCACATATCAGTTTATATTAATACAGGGTTCTCTTCATTATATGAATATATGGCTTGTCTCCTCCTTAGATTACACAACTATTTAAATCCCATATTTAAAAGGGTTTACATAAACATATCTGCTTTATGATAGCTTGCTTTATGGTTGAAGGGGGTTTGTTTGGCCAGTTGTTCAGCTGTAATTCATCACAGTGAAATAGCACTGATATTTACTGGTTATTGAACCTTCAGCAACCTCGGATATGTAGTATTTCCTTGCCAGCTGACACTATATATATTTACTTGCTAGTATGTTTTTATGCTGAAACAAATGTTATGAGGCAATTTGGTTTCATATTCTTGAATGTATGTATTACTGTAAAATGCAAGTGTTAACTGGCCATGAATCATTCATTTCTTAATGTTTTTAATCATTGTGAAATTTGTTAAACTGAAATGATTCAACTTTTTTTTCAGCCTCTATTGTTCAAAAAGTAAGATATTCTTTAGTTGCATCTAAACTCCTTATTTGATGACTAATATTAGCTCTGAGTTTATTATTTTCAACCTATTGTTCTTCTGTACCCAATACTTGCAAGGTATGATGGAGTTAAATTATTTAAGTAAACTGAAAATAAGTAAATTTTATTCCCTGCAGTGTGACCAACAACTCTCGTTCCTGAAGTTTATGGTCAGTGTTATCTCCCACACATAAAATTATTCAACCAGATTTTGGTTCCTAACAATGCTTAGCCAATTTGAATTAATTTTTCATTATATTCTGAAAAAAAAAAAGGCTGTGCAAAGTAACCTCCAAAGAGCACTGAGGTTTACATAAATGGAAGCTAAGGTGATATTTCAGTTCAAATGAAACAACATATTGATTTTCCAAAGGAATTCTGATCGTTGATTCAGCAGCACACTCGCATGATGGTGCTATAGGAATATATTCATGGATAGGGAACCTCAGACTTTCATCCATCAGGCTGAAATGAACATTATAATGGACAAAATATCATGGTTCAGAAAGAAAAGGTAAAGTGGCAACCACCTGATTAAACACAAAAAGGGATTTATGCAGTGTTTGTAACATAATTCAGATTACGCTTTCAGGAAGTTGCTACAGAGGCCATCTTAGTCTGGAAAAGGCACAGAGGGAGCTGACAGAAAATATTCACCAATAATTTTTTTTTCTGTGAAAGCTACTGATTTGTTCAAAGTCTTTGTTTTAGTTTTGAAAATAATAAATAGGAGATTTGTAGTTAGCAGGAGAGGGTCTGTCTTATTACAGGCAAGGATTCAAAAAAAAAAGGTAAAATAAAAAGCAAATAATTACATAAAATGGATATTTTTATTTTGCTTTGATATTTCTGTTTTCTCCACTTTCAAGAACCTTGAAGCACTGCTGTTTCTGTAAGTCTCCTTTTTACCTATAATACACACACATTTATGCCTATCAGTTTATGAATAATTTCAGATAGATTTTGGTACTGGTACCACAAATGGTGACAAACACTGGAATTAGGGATTACAAGAAAATGGGAAGAAAGAGTTGGAGAGGTTCTTTGCTTAGTTTGAAAGAGGCTAAAGAAAACAACCAGAGTTATCCTTTGCCCTCTGTTGGGAAAGGCCTGGAAGTAAGTATATAGATATGAGGTCTTTTTAAAGACTTATGGAATGTGTGATCTACAGAGATGAGAAGGAAATAAATAACAATATTGAGTCGATTGGGCAGGTAAAGTCCAGTGGTGAACATGATGGTAGAAGAGTCAAGGATGACAGAAGGGACCCTTTGGTATGATGTCACATGTGTTTTGTCTCACTGAAAAGCCTGCCCAAGCAGCACAAGAAGGCTTTTCTTTGCCTCTTCTCATTAGTGAGGAGTATCCAGGTGGATGATGGATAGAGCAGTGGGGAGACTAAAGTAAATATGAGGTTTCATTGTCTTTTGGAGAAATTATCTTGTTATCACAAGAATTCCATTTGGCTTAATAAAGGTGCTAGCACAAATGAATTACTCCTCAAGAAAAAATTACAGTTTGATCATCACCAGTGTAGGTATGTATGGAAAAAGAATGGTAGCTTCAACAGCAGAATATTGTCTCATGGTTTAGCAGACTGCCTCATTAAATATCCTTGATTTTTTACTTTCCCTTCCTCCTCTCTCCCCCAAGCCCCTGCACCTACATTTTTTAACATTGTAATCAAAATTGTGCATAAAAAGAAGAAAAATCTGAGTTTGGACAATGGGTTTTGTCTGGATTATGAGAAGACATAGTTCAACCTTTTTTCTGGCTTTGATAGTGTGAAGAAGTGCATTGTTACATTGTGAAAATTCAGGAAAATGTTATTTAAATGTAAAGGAATTAATAATACATTTATTTTAAAGATAGATTCACTTTCTGAGACTCATATTGTTTCTTCTTATAACACATTCTCCCTTGCTAGCATATGTCAGAATTAAGATCTATAACAATTAAAATTTGTAAGAGAACTTTCTCTGTGACATGTATGGCATCACCTACAAAAGCACGGTAGAGTACAATTATTTAAGTGATTTTTGATCACTGTGGGACATGGGATTACATCTTCATGAGGAATAAAAATTTGACCTAGGCTAAGGCAGTTCCTAATATCACTTAATTATTACTTATAACATGACATGAACAAGTTCTGTTTATCATTTTTTCATCTTAAAATTAATACTATTTTTAGGAAATGGAAGAACTAGTTGAACTAGTTGAGTTGTTTCAAGGATTTCACTGTTTCATATGAAAATTCTTGTGACATGTTTAATTTCCAGGTCATTTCCTCATATATCAAAATATATAGTTTTAATATTTTTTTCTCTGTATGATTCTTAAATCTATTTTCTCCACATTAAATTCACTGGGCGCATAAAGCTGTAGCCTAATGCTTGTGCTTACAAGGAAAGTAAGCAATGTGTGGATGACAAGCAAGAACTGGAACTGAGGAAAATCTGATAATTTTCAGCCTATGGATTCATGCTTCCTATTTTCAGGGAGGGGGGTTTAAGACCTGGTAAATTCTGATTTTAGTTTTGAACTGGGGAATAGATAATTCTGAAATTTAGTTGCTAAGTCAGGGATCTAAATGTAGAAATATAAATATCAATTTAGATATGTACTTCTAAATTTTCTTGATCTAATTTATGTTAGGGAAGGTTACACTTGTGAAGAGAGAAATCTTTTGATCAAGGTCTGTAGTTCCCGTGCTTTAGCTGCTGAGATGGACTTTGAACAAACTGCATCAACGGAAAATTGCTCTGATACTTAATGCTTGTAACAGTGAAATGGTAATGCTATTTTCAGCTCAAGTGGAGCCTTATAACTGGATAGTCTATTCAAGATCTTCTCAATCATTTTCCCTCCTACATCTCAGTGTATATAGTTCCACTTTCCACAGCTTTCCATGACCCTACAGTCAACTCTTTACAGCTACTCATCCTTAGATTCAGAAGTGCGCTGAGATATCTTCTGTATGTTTTCCAGAGACACAAAAGTAACACCCATGACCCCAACAAAAACACTGTCCTCTGCTCTGGTCATAGGACTAAAGTAACTTATAAATTGAGATCTTCTGATCTACACAAAAATTGGCAGACTAGATGAGTTAGAGGAAATGCTGGAATACTTCAATACTTTGTCTCTTAAAAAGCAGAGGGAAAAGTGTGAAGATCAAGCAGATGGAGATTGTCAAAAGCCTTTATTAATGTTTGATTTTATGTATCACACTATATGAAGCACTGATACACTCAATCTTTTTACTGCTCCAGATATATATTAGATTGGAACTGTGTTGTCTGGAATGGCTGATAAACATAAAACACCTTTTGTAATTGCAAGAAAAGAAGTAGTAAGAGTTATTACACGAAAGATTTATAATGCTGCCACAGGGCACATTACAAACAAACAGGAAAACAAATGAACATTAAAGGCCAGAAGATGATGACTTTATTGTTCTTCAAGGTCTGCCCTTACCATATGGTCTATCTAACAATCTAGGATTCTTTTTACCTTTCCCAATTTTTTATTGTCCCTTTGTGTTACACACATAAAACGTTAGGAAAATTAACCACTGGCACATTCTGATAAGATGGTTTCCAAACATAAAATGAAAAACCTTTCAGCAGTTTTCCCTTTGAAAATAATACTAGCTTCATTTTGTGCCTGGATTTAAAAATGTTTTCTAGGAGCTGCCAAATGGTGTACAAAATGATAACTGACTGTATCTTTTAACACAAAAATGTCTGTTCTAATTTAATCAGAAGCAAGTCCTGCTACTTTGTTGAAAATCAGGTGGACAAGAGGGGAAAAAAAGGCCCTACAGCAGAGGTCATAGCAGCTCTTGTGCAGACTGCATACTTGCCACTGTATGACTATGTCCGCAGCCCATCTGGTCCATGTTCCCATCCCAGCCCCTCTCCTGCCCACTCCTAGCTCATTTGCCTCCTTCTACTTACAGCCAGAGCACCCATGCAACGTGGGTGGTCCAGGCCTCTGAGGTATGGAGAATATTGACCTGTTGCTGGACACTCAGTTATTTTGGAGTGTTCTGGCCCCACTTTGAGCCTTGATCATTGCTTCCTGCTTTTCTTCTTGGCTACTGCTACTGTCTGCCAGTGGATGAGACTGGGCGGCCCTGGCCCCAAAACTGGAGGAGATGATGCAGCTTCCAGGACCTTTGGGGTGCGGGGTCAGAAACATTTATACTCCCTAACTGAGGTGCAGTTTTGAAATGACAGAGGTATGGGTTGAAGGATTTCCAGGTCCCTATCTTACCATTGAAACAATTAAGAGAAGCCACCCCCCCAGTTGTGAAAACGTTTCCCTACATCTTCTTCCCTGGTGTGTTAGATATAGGTGTATGTGTGTGCACACTTGCGTGAACATGGGATTGTGGCAGAAAGAAACAATTTTGCCCCCCAGTGTTTTAAGAGATCATCATCACCAACAGAACAGAAGGGCTTTCTGAAATGCACACATACCTGCTAGGTTGATGGACAATTTCCACCCTTCCTTGGCTCACCCTTTTCCTCTGCCTTGTGACAGAGGTAGCTTCTGACAGAGCAGAGAGCAGGGTAGCAGACAACAAAGCCAAAGTAGCAAACAACAGCCTAGAACACAGCCTCTGCTGAACCTCCCAAAAGCAGAGCGGTGACTAACTAGTGACTAGTTTCCCCTGCATATTCTTTGAGTGTACAAGTAAGAAACACTAAAAATTATACCTAGTCCATTCTACTGTCAGTCAATACCTGTGGGAGCATTACACTCAGCTTAAGCTCTGTGAATATGAAACACATATTCAACCTCCAGTTACAAACTTCCCTTATGTTTTCCTTCATGAAGCAGGGACTGGAGTTCGATAGAGAGCAGTTTTGTGCAATGGCATGTTCTGCTGAAATGGCAAGGAATTTCTCTGCACAAGAGCAGCTGCACCTGTGAATCAGGCACATCAGAGGTAAATCCCATGGAAAAAAAGGCTATAAAAGGTTTTGAAGACTGGAGAAACAGTAAACAAAAGCCTTGGCTACAAGCAAGTGCTGTAGGGCTATGGGAGATACACTGTGGATCTCAGGACAAGGAAGTTTGATGAGTTGTCTTTTCTGTCCAGATCACAGATAAAGAATGGGATGTTGTATGGATGCTTGAAAACTTTCTTCTCAGGTAAAATGTGGCAGTATTTCACAGCCTGAGGCATTTAATACAGACACTCCTTTGTTGCTCACTGCTTGCATGTATGACATCATGATCCTCACATATTATTTGCTAGACCTTTTTTTTTTTTTTTTTTTAGCAAATGGCCTTTTTTTTTCTCCAAAATTAATTACAAATATTATTAATTACAAAGAAATAAGATACTATGCCTTGACAGATGTAATTTATTTTGCAAGCACTGAGGCTACTTAATGCTTTCAGCATAAGGGGACCCAACCTTGCCCAGCAATACTGAATCTTGCAATGTTAATTATAAAAATTGCAAAAGGCCGGAGTGACAGCTTTTAATGAAGGAACAGCTGATCTGCTGTAGATGCCTCAGTTGCCAGACTGAGTCAACTTTCAAGCCACGATGAGCTGATGAGTCCTGCTTACATGCATGTGTGTGTAAGTAATCCAAACAAAACCAGTCAGAAATGCTTATAAATGGAAATGCCAGCATTGTTCATATCTATAAATTCCTGTTCATGTAGTGACTCAGTTGGTAATCTGTAAGGTGTTTCTAGGTCTTGTCAAATGCTAGCTAGTATAATTGACTAGTATTAGCACTGTTTGCAAAACAGAGTTAAGAAAATAGTTGTAGGGTTATAAAACAGACTTTATGAAAACAGGTGAGAGACAAAAAAGGCATTAATGCTCTCCTAGGCAAGGTGGCTGCATTAATCTTCAAATATTTAATTGATAAACTCCAACAGTTCCAATGACTCTGCATGCTGTGTAAATGAGACATACGGATGCTTTAGGAAAAGCTAAATAACTCTGTATTTTATTAGCTATATATCTCCCTCTGTTAAATTTGTATCCATCTCATCTATGATTTGGGCATCACCTATTCCAAAAGAATGTCACATTACACATGTCTTTTAAGCCAGAGTCATATTTTTCACACAATCTTATAGTGCAGTGAAGAGGAAGTCTAAGAAGCGATCAATTTAACTAATGAATTCTTCAGTTACTTCAACCAAAAGAGCAATTTGGGAAGTGAAGACTAAATCAGATTGCTAAAGTTGGATACAAAATAACGTAGGCAAGCATGTGGAAACAAAAGACCAAGGCATAAACCCCATGAAGCCAACAAGACATATCACAATAACAAATGCACAGCATGCTAGCAGAAGAGTAGAATAAAATCCTGGCTCATTACCCTACAGAGAATATTAGCAGCTAAGAAAACCCATGTATTTCATGCCCTTTTTGAATCCTGCCTCCCGAAATCCTCCTGTCTGTCAGCACTGGCTTCTACAATTGATTACTTTACACCAGTGGGATAAGATCTCAGCCTAAAGCAAGGGGAAAAGAGGTATGAATACATTTTGGTAAGATAACTGCTTAGAGATCAGCTGGCCCCGATAGAATTAATTCTGTAACATTTATGGAACTGGCTGAAATAAACACATTCGCTGATAGTTATTTTGGAAAATTCGTAGGGACAAGAGGGAGCCTAAATGCTCCCTAAGAATGGTAAAAGGAAGCGAGCTGTAGGATTTCATGGGGATTTCACAGACTTTTCAGCTTCACTGTGGACCCTGAGTAACCTCAACACAAGTAGCCAAACCATATGCAAATAGAGAAGAGAGTGAAACATTACAGGATTAATAGCAGTTAATGTGGATTTGCATAAAACTTAATATGTCAAATCAATACAATTTTATTCTGCAGTGGGGTAATGAGACTTGTGGATAGAACAGAAACACACAAACACAGAAACGTGTTTCTTATTGTGATAATAATAAAACTTCCAATTATGTCCCTTACAGTACTCTGATAGGCAGGATAGGGAGACAGGATCTAGACAAAATTTTTTACAGGATGATCTGAATAATATCTGCTATAATGTGGGTGTAAGTCTTGTTGGAATATTGTAATCGGAAGGGTAACTATCAATGAATTACCATCCACAGTAGAAGAGGTCTGCTCAGAATCTGGTTTTACTTAAATCTTGAAATTAATTATTTGATACAAAAGTAAAAAGCAAGCTTTTTAGATGCACAGATGATGGAAAACCAGGTGAGGCTGCAAGCATGTTGAAACATAACATTAGAATTCAAAATGACTTGGAGAAATTGCACAAATGATCTAACCTTTCAGTGGTGAGAAATGCAGCGTGCAGTTGTGTGAGTAGAAGGTGAAAAGCAACCGGTTAGAAATCAGTTCTATGGGAAGTGATAAACAATGCGAACTCAAAAACGTTACTCTCAGAGGATCATTTTTAAAAGACAGAACATTTCTAAACCATCCCTGTGTCCCCAGTGTGCACCTGTTACCTAGTCCTGTTCTCCATATACCTAGAAAGAAGGAGACAATTTAATATCAAATATCTACACTGAGTATTTTAGGCAAGGTAAGATTTAATTTGGTGTATTGAATGGCTTTCTGTTCATCAAGTATCCTCTTTCTGTAAGAGGAAGTAATTATTGAAAACTGAGTTTTTCAATAATTTCAGAATTGCAGCTGAAGAAAGCCATGTTAAATGAAGTCTCATATGCAACTTCTTCTCACATAAGGCACTACAGCAGTGAAATTGCCAAGAAACAGTTCAAGAAGAGACNCATAGACCTAGAAAGAAGGAGAATATATTTTAATCAAAATTGAGACAAAATTGATCAGTTGCTGGGTTGGTTTTTTTTCCTTCACGTAACAATTTCTGTTCATCAAGTATCCTCTTTCTGTAAGAGGAAGTAATTATTGAAAACTGAGTTTTTCAATAATTTCAGAATTGCAGCTGAAGAAAGTCATGTTAAATGAAGTCTCATATGCAACTTCTTCTCACATAAGGCACTACAGCAGTGAAATTGCCAAGAAACAGTTCAAGAAGAGACACTGGGAAATGTAGAGTGTTGGAGCTAAAATATTCTGGCTTTCCTTTTTTTTTCTTTTTCTGAATACTAGTTCTGTGCAGAATACGCAGACTCTCTTGGTTGCTGTTGTAGAAAAGCTGTCAAAGCAGCACTAAAAGATCTGAAGATTACTGGGTATTTTAAAAGCCCACAGGACTGGAGTAATTCTTGAGTCTTCATGTTAAATTATGATACAATCCAAGTGGCTAGTTATTTTTTGTTACCAGAGGTGTTTTTCTTTTAATATCAGTGTATTTCTTCTACCGGTAAAATACTGTGTAAAAATCAAAGTAAATTTCTGTAGCTGTTGCTCTCTTCAGACTGCAAAAAAGCACATTGTATAGCTTAGAAGTACATTGGATGATGCTACCCTCAGAATCTTGTTCATAAATCACTCCAGTAAAGAGGATTGACTTTATTTTTTGGCTGTAGAACAGTTTTCTTAAGTGCATGAGTTCTAGTTGCTCTAACATAGCAGAATATAAAAAAGTACTATAAGGATATATGGAAGGTAGACGCTGTGTGAAATGTAAAGATTATGTAGATACTTGTAAGGATATTTCTTAAGAATATTGTTGAAAAACAAAAAGAAAAGACAGAAAAAGTAATAAAACCTACCTAGTTTCACAGATCCTAAGGAAGAAAAGAGACAATACACCAAAGAAGAGATCTTTCAGGTGACAGGTTGAGGGAACACAACGGAATGCAACACTCAAGGTTGTGGAGAGGTTCCACCAGCTTTTTGTAACTGGTAAGGAGGTGTACAGAGAAGGTACAAGAGTATCATGGGTTTCATGGGAAAAAGAAAACATATCCTCAGATTTTTTAAGGTGCTTATGAGAATGGGTGAAACTTACTACAGGATGTTTCAGGGAGAGAACCAAAGGCAAGGAAAGGGTCAGTGCCCTGCTGATTTCCACACCTGATCATTGCAGTACGTCCTATCTCCCTGAGTCCTGTTGCTCACTCTTTTCTGTGTGACCTTGCTTTCTGTGTGGAGGTGCGTGGCAATGACTCACTAACATACCTCAAGCTGGACTAGCTACAAAGCTGGAAGAGACCAGAATCTGGAAAGACACAATGTCAGACCTGGAGATGGGTTAAATGGGGCGATGGGTATGGACATGGATCCTGGACAGACCTCTCTGATCAAGGACCCATGAATTTAGGAGTGATCGAATGAAGATTGAAGATTTATGAAATCACTAGTGAACTGATTATCTGGAGAGGGGGAACGGGATGGCACCATGATGTTAATTTCTGTGTGAGTTCTGTTGGTGTCTGTATGGGTGCACACTTTGTCCATCTGCGTGGCCTGTTGTATGTGTACTGTGCCCATTGGGAATGCATGTGAAGCCTTGCTAACAAATGATTCTTCTAACAGGAACACCAGAAAACAGAGTGGGTAGGAGTAATCTCCTGGGCTTTAAACTCCAAGGGATTTGGTCACCCTTCAAATATACCCCCAAATTCCTCAAGCAGTAGCTATGTTATGACTTCTGTTCAAGAATATGGGAAGAAGAAGGAACAGACAGCAGTTTTGAATCACCAAATACCCACCAAGCCACTCGCTCACTCCCCCCTTCAGCCAAAAAGTGGAGAAAATAGATATTGGGTGGCTTAGGACTTGAGATAAGGACAGAGGGATCACTCTGCAATTAGTGCAATGGGCAAAACAGATGCAGCACAGAATAAAGGAAAGTGATTTATTACTAATACAACTAATACACCCAGTGAACCGGAACGAGATAAGAAGCGGCCAGGTCTTCAGGCACCTTCCCCCCACCCCTCCCTTCT
>VZTU01027843.1:168704-180537 GCA_013400835.1 Zapornia atra | reverse complement strand
TGTTTGGGAGAAAGCAGACTGAATCTGCGCCGATCGGTGAGTACGACAGGCACCGTAATGGTGCCAGGTTCCCCCACACACACCCTTCCCGCTTGCGTGGTATTTCTTCTTGGTGCGGGCTCCTGCACTGCTCCCCTCGGCGAGGCAGCCAGGCTGGGTTGGGCTGCTGGGAGCTGTGTTTGTGCCTTCAGCGGAGAGGTAACGAAGTGCGTTATTTTCCCTTGTTTCTTCCTCCCGCGCCTCCCCCTTCCTCATCTCTTTCCTCCCTTTCTTTCTACGTTAGTCGTTGCTTATCTAGGGCATCCGCGGCACCGTGTCTCCCGACGCCCTGCACTAATGTACTCGTTACGGCAATGAAGTCATGGGCCTGGGCCGGGGAGGAGGAGGAGGAGGAAGAAGGGGCCCGGGGACCCGCGGGCGGGGGCAGATCCCGGCCCTGCGCGGAGCCCGCACGGGAGGTGCCAGCGCGATGGCCCGGGCCCTGGGGCGGCTCCGAGTGGCGGCTGCTCTGTGTGTGTGTCTGTGTGTGTGTGTGTGCGCGCGCGTGTCTCTGCCTGTGTGTGTGTTCTTGCTTTTGAAGCCACCGTCTGCGAAATCCGGAGCTCGAGGAGCGGGCGGAGGGGGGTGGGGAGGGGAGCCGCGATGTGCACTGTGATGTTTCGTTGATCTATATTTAATGGCTGAAAGGAAAGATGCTTTTCTTTCCTTTACCCTTACCTTACTCTTATTCTGGTGTGTAATGTGCTTGCATCGATCGGTCAAAGCGTAGCTTCAGCTGAATCAAGTCACCACAGAGGAGGTGCAGCAGCAGCAGCAGCGCAGGCAGTACATGTAATACACAAATTCATCTGGCTGGGTCTCTTGGAGAAAAATTAAAATAACCCAAAAACCTGAAAGGGGGTCGTTTTAGAAACTGTGTTAAATTTATCCTGGAGGTATATGGAAGGCTGGATGGAATACAGGATCTTGAGCTGATACATGTTCATTATCATACTTTAAGTGTTAGGGTATGCTTTGTTCAGATTCAGGGTGTCATGATTAATCCTCTGCATTATAGACATATACCACAAACTTGCAGAAAAATATTTAGAAATGAACAGGCCCCTTTATTAAACATCCAGCTGGTAACTTTGTTGGCTACAGTAACTGATAGCCTGCCCCTGAAAGCATGTATCCCTTTTTTATTTGCAACAACAAGGTAAAGTAAAAACTTCATGTTTCAGTTTCAGGGTTTGTGTAAGTAGTCTGTATGTTAAGTGAAAACAATGGGTTGGTACGAGCTGTGATTTGTAGCAAATCTCTCCATAGGCTACGTCAAGACTTGGGTACCTCAGGATAGCGAGAGGACTACCCAGAATTAGGTGGAGTTTATATAAGTCTGTTGTGGGCTTTTGCAATATCGAGCAAAAAATATCTTTGTCGTCTTGTATTTCAGCATGTGTTCATCCTGTCTTAAAAATGATTATCTAACTCGTGTAGACTGGGTTGATGTTTTTTTTCAGACAGCCTAGTTAGTTGGTCAGTGTATAAATGGCATTGTATGAGGGAGTTAGGTGCAGGTCCCCAAAGAAAGATGCTGCATATCCTAATTTTGGGCCTCACAGACACAAATAGTTTTAGGGCTTTTGTAAGCCTATTTACCTTTACACAGGTTATCTGGGGAGGAGCCCCAACCCTAAACCCAAACCACCTAGGAAGACTGTGATAGATTTAAGTGAAACTTGGGCATTCTGTAATGACCAAATACCCTTGTAGGAGTAATTCTGAACCAAGTTGGTGAAGCTGTCTCTCTTCAGTCTCTGAATGATTTGACCCTTTGGGAGCCTGGATGGGCTATCGCTCTGCATCCCACACAACTGCAGAGAACTCACAATAGATCATCCTCATTAGTAAGAAGTTGATTAGTAGCTCGGGACTGTGTTGAATGTGATAGTGTTGAACGTTGTAATACTGAAACAGGAGATCGCATCTCGATCACGTTGTTCAGAGATGGTTTTTGCAGTCTGTTATATAAGAGAGGCTTGGGAAGAAAAAAAAGAGGAGCGGGCTGTGCTGTGTGTATGTACCAGAGGAAATACCCCTCAAAGCTGCTGGTAGGAAGCAAAGTATTTATTCCTGAATGCCAGTTGCATGACTTTGTGCATAGCAAGGAAGATGCTTTTGTGAGGCAACTCCGGCTACGATGCTCGAGTACTGTTTGTCAAGTACCTTAATGGATGTTAAAAGGAATAAATAACTCATCAGTGACACAAGCTTGTGACTTTTGCTGTGGCTTTTTGAATAATGCTACTAAAATAATTTCATCCTCACATAATGAACTCTGACAGACAGCTGCACAAAATAGAAATAGTAGCAACTAAAAAAAATAAGGTGTTTGCATAATTCTCATTTGCATAATTTACCTTTGCTGATGGATGATATCAATTTAATGGCTGTGGTTTGGTGTTAAGTATTTGTTTCTCGAGACACGTGTAAAATCAACTTATGCTATAAAGGGAGTGCCAGAGCAGTTTATTTTAAGGGTTTTAAGAAATGCTTTTTTGGTAGGGCTGGAGATTGGCATGTAAATGGAGCAGATAACAGAATCAGCAGAACTCATGAGTGTTAAATTTTGCACTAAATTTCAGATACATTTTCTATTTCATGGTTCAGTGTGAGACGATTTCTAGAGCCTATCACTTGTGGAAATTCTAGCATGTCTTTGTTAGGATTTTAAATATACATTTCAACAATTCCTAGAAGCAACTGTTTTCAGGAGTATCAGCAAGATAAGCAAAAGACATTATTACAATACTCTTAAATAAAGACCTGTGGTTTTGATGCTTATTGATATGGCTTGTAAGTCATGAAGAGTTTGATATTTCAAGTTACAGTTGAAGTTTGACAAAAATGAAATTGATTGCCTCTCCTCTTTGAAGGTCTCAGTGAGATCTGATTACAGGATGTTTTTAGATGCTTGTTTAACTGCATAGTATTAAATTTAGTAGTCTAATTACTAATAACATAGAAGTAAACAATAAACCTTAACGGAGGCAGCATTTTAAATATGGTGCATTCATTTTTTTTTAAATGGCAGAATGACTCTCAAGTAGGTCTGTACCATGTTTGCTTCTAAAGAGATTGGTTGGGTTTTTTTTCCCTGGTGCAAGTCATTACACCTGCAAAAAGGTTTTCTTTTTTTTGATGGGGGCATGATAGGAAAAGTTATTTCTCTTATGTCTGTAGGAAGTCTCCATATAGGACAGGCATGCAGTCCTCTGCTCACACCTTGCAGAACCACATGACCCCTTGGCTAATGGCTCTTCTGTAGTTAGGCTCACTTGGAAAGAAGTCTGATTGCAGCGTGGCACACTGAAACAATTTCTTCTATCCCCCTGGAATGTGCTAACTTGGTGTCATGAATGGGTTGTAAAAGCAGATTGCCTGACCAGATTCTCTGGCAGTATGCTGGACAAAATTTAAGTTCAATAAAATTGAAAAGGAAATATGGTATCTGTTTATATGTAAACTGATAGCCATGTTAATAGATTTCTTTTTTTTTTCTTGTGTTGGTTTCCAGTTCAGTGTAAAACTAAGAAATGGAGAAACATCTCATTATCTACGAGAGCAAGTATTTAGTATTTGTTTAAATTGCTTTTGTCATGCTAACTTCTAGTGCATCCTACTTGCTTTTAATCTGCCTGCTCTACTTTAGAAAATTCAATTATAGTAATAAGCAATAACTTCAAGAGACATAAAACATGTCCTTTTGGCCACTGCCTATTTTATTGAAGTTTCTGGAAAAAAACCCACAACAGGCCTCTAATGAAATTTTAAAACTTAATGCTTCTCAGACATACCAAAAAGGTAGTATTTTTATTTTGACTAATATATAAAATAACCTTGTTAATGTTATGTTATATTAAGTTTTATCACATTAGTCATAATAGTTCTACTGCATAGGAAACCTTTTTTTTCTTATTTTCATTCATTTTGGGGAGCCGCAAATATGCAAAATCCACTTTGAGTAGTAACATCCAAAATCAAGAACATCTGAAAGCCAAAGAGGCTTTTCACTAAAGGTTCCCCAGGGGAAGATTTTGCATCTCCTGTCCCCCCTACCTCCCACTCCCTCCCCCTCTCCCGTATCCCATTCCTTTTTGTGAGATTTCATCATCTCCCAAAAATCTTCACAGTGCAGCAGTTTCCTTCTGGTAAGAAAATTGCTTATGGAAACTGACAGTAAAATTTGTCGTCAGTGTGAGATAAACATATTATATTTTCAGCTATGGGTACATTCTTGTGTCCTAATACAATTCAATAGTTCAATTACAGAACACCAAAATATCCCTTTAAGGATGAATTTTTGAAAGGAGCCGAATGAAATTAGTCAGGTAGCATAAACAGGGATTCTGACAGGGTTCTTAATTGTTTTAAACTCGCTCTATGAGACTTAACTCTTACATATTAATTTAGATCAGATGAATTTATTTTAAATTCTAAGATGTTTTGGGAAATAATTAGAAACAAGTTTCAGTGTGTTGCTAGAAAATTGCTGTACCTTTTAGCACCACTGGGATTGCTAAAATTCGTAATCTTCATTCTGTAAAGGTATATTCCTTCCACCACAGCCAGCATGGAAAGGGCAACCAGCAAGGGTCTCGGAGGAAATTCAAGGCTCCAGACAGCAAATTTCAAGAATGTGTTGTATTTTAATTCCTGCTTCCCAAGAGAATACTTCTACAATTTTTGAAGCTGGATATCTGAAAAGCAAAAAAATATGCACCGGATGTTGAAAACAGAACATGTGAAGCTTACGGTTTTTGTTTACAGTTTTCCACTAAAATACTGGAACTCCTGAGTGTGTGTATTTCTCGCATGCTAGCTCACCTACAAGTGTTAGGTTTGGGTTTTGTGGGGTTTTTTCCTTAATATTTACATGATTTTAGATTTATCCAAGGGAAGAAGCTTAACTTCACTGAAGATGACATACACAATTACCAGAATGCCAGAATTTTAATTATATGAAGTTGTATTTGGCTGGGTAGTAATCAGATTTTTTTTTTTTAAAGCAGGTGGTTGTTGTCCTGGTCATATTTTCTGGTTTGACAATAATCGCTCTTTTTGCAAAGAGGTTCACTGTTGCTTTACCTGTTTGGCATATGGAAAGGCAAAAGCCTTTTCACAGTCATTTTTTTGGCATGAAAAATGGAGTGCCATTTGATACAGAGGTTTGTATTTGGTGAAAAATAGAGAGAGAAGGGAGATGTCTAGGTCAGACAATGGGGAAACAACAGTTTAAAGGTTTTCAGCCATGGAAATGGCTCAAGGTTGGACATGGAAAGCCTGCCTGCCTGGGCAATCCTTGTTGTTGTCTTGTATACCAGAATTTTTAGAGAAAATAAGTTATTTAAATAAACAGATACTTGAAGGCATTTTTAACACCATCTCTTTCTCACATATCTTACAAAACCTCAACTTTCAGGACAGATTTTTAGCATGCCTAATGGCATTGTCTCATTTCTGAATGGTATGATACCTCTGAAAGTAGGGTTCTGTGCCATCTAGAAGCTCATGGAAAGTGTGAGTCGGGCTCCTAAACGGTGTACATGCTAAATACAGTGTGGATAATCTAGTAAACTCTTACAAAACAAAATCTAGGTCAGTCTATGAGTATTTCAACAAAATTTAACAAAATGATCAGTCATATTTGACACTTGCTGGATATTTTTGATGAAGTACCTGTATCTGTGATTGCCACATGATGGTAACCTGAACCTTTAATTCAGTGCCTAACCTTGCCTGATCCAGTGTGCTTAGAAATGCAGTGAGGAGAACAAAAAAGCTTTGGGTATTTTAAAAAGTTTGTGCTTTAATGAAGGAGGTTGACAGTAATTGATGAATCGCATAATTCTTTCTATTCTTGCTGCAAATGGCTTTGAAGCTTGAGTTCCAAGAATAATGTGACTTTATATGTGGATTTCCACTGCAGTGCTGATGTATGTCATCTGGCGGGAGAGAAGAAAACTTTGGAAGATCTGATAGATCTTTTCAGTTATAATTGTCAATAAAATAGAAGGCATAATGCATTCTCAAAATTATCTTTAAAATTAAAACAACAGATGACAGTTGGCTTCTTTTTTCTCTATTTCTGTCATTGGACCTGTTCATAGTATTAACGCCCAACAGAAAGATTTTTGAGTAACTGGGTTGGAAGTTGAGTTATTTCTCAAATGCCTCTCAGCTATGCCTATATGATTTTTCAGGAGGTAAAGTTTGGTTCATTCTTGGAAAACCAACGTTTGCCATCTGGCACAGACCTCGTTAATGACTGACTACTACACGTGCTTTTATTCTGATGACATACAGTATACTATAATAGAATCTGTGAGTTATGCAACACCATTTCCTCTTTCTCCTGCATAAATATGGTGGTCTCTTAAAGACTTTATAGGTTCATAAATAAGCATTTTTGTTTTAAAGTGTTTCTGACAAGCTTGGCAGTTTATTTCACTTATTTTCCACTTTTGACTTCTATTGTCTTTACAAAGAACAAAGCCTCAGGGGTCCTGGGGACTCTGACTTTAATCTCCTCAAGGAAGGATGGAAAGGTTGTGCTTAATTAGAAACATATCTAATCAAAAGGTGAATTTAGAATTGTAGGGTTTAAGAACTGACATTAAGAAACAGTCATGATACCAAGAAATTGAACAGAAGCCATAGTATATCTGAGAAGCCTAATAATGCACTGTTTTATTAAGAAATTTTTTAATACGCTCAGGTAAACAGGTCTCTTTAGTATGTTTCATTACATGTTGTTTTTGTCGGGTTTTTTCCAATAAAAACAAACTCCAAAGCATGCATTTCTGGTCAAATAAGGGAAGTTCATTAACCCAGCTCTACTGGGATCCTGTGCACTTAATTCTCAATGCTGATTCTCATAATAAGCACTCAAAGGATGGGCAATGTTAACTTCAGAAAGCACCAAACATTTCCTTCTATTCTGTGTCACTGTATGTAGCATAGGTCTGTGCAGGAATTACTTGATGTGGATGAAATGCAAAGGTATGGTATGAAATTTAACCTTTGCATCTCTTCTTTGCCATTGTGAGGTTGTTTTGATCAGTTGTTTTAAATGTTCCCTCTCTGTAAGTACCTTTTAATTACAAGTAGCCAAGATTAATTGGCTTTAATTCTTACTTTTTTATCTCTCAATCTAGGAGGTACATTGCATATATAGTACTGGGGTTTTTTTTCCAGTTTGTTTAAAGAGAAGTGAATTTTTGGTAGAAATAATTTTTTAATTCTATTTTATATCTGTTAGAATACGAAGTCTTAAACTAAGCAGAGAAGGCACCTATTTCTGGTGGTAAAAACAAAATTCTAGACTTTGATAATCTTTTATGCCTTAAATTTAGCTTAGAATGGCCAAAACTGCACAGTTAGGAGTAAATAAAGCAATTTAGTGGGGTTTTTTTCTTTGTTTTTCTTTGTTTGGAACATTATTATTTGAATATGCTATACCTGGCACTTAATGCCAACCAAGTGCCACATAAGCTCGACCTACTTTTAGGACTTTGGGACATCTTGGATTTTTGAGATCTGGCATCTCTGCCTGACCTCCTGAACATGCTGGTGTCACTTCATTGGAAAGCCTTACAGGCAAAGTTGCTTCAGGGAGCCTGATTTTCTTGTTTGTGTGTGAAGTCCCTGTATATACTTACTCAAACCAGAACTAGCCGGTAAGGGGAAGCTGGGGTTTCCTCTACAACGTTTCTCTGCCCACTGGAGTACTCAAGCTGACATTGCTGATGGATTGTTCTGTCTGAGACTCTCTCAGCATGGTCTCCCCTCTAAAAATATCCAGTGTGGAGCTACTTGGCTTTTTGTGCTGGATCAGTGGTGATGACAATATTTCAGGTTCCCAAATGACAAATTGCTGGTGATCTATTGACAGAACAGACTTGGAGAGATGATGTTTGTCAAGGAGCCAAAGGCTCCACAATATAAATTGCACTTTTCTTTTTTTCTTTTTTTAAAATGTGTATCTAGTGTCCAAAGCAGAGACAGATCTGAGAGACTGTTGATAACAAACAAACAAACAAAAAGGCTGGGGAAGGAGAAGGAGGCCAGAGAGGCAAGCTGGAAAGCACAATTCTGTGTTTGCAATGAAGAGCAAAGATGCTAATTCAACCTTTTAACATAGGTAGTTGAGACTGTAGGATGCTTTCTAGCAAACACTTCTAAGAAATCCATTTTCAGGAGTGTTTTATTGACAAAAGCGTATCAGTTCTAGTGGGGCATCTTGTACAGATGCAAAGATACAATAAGCCAAGCGGAGTTCGAACATGTTTAAGAAATGCATATTCAAACTCATATGCTACAAGCAGGTATGAAATTAGTTGCACCTGTCAAATATTAAAATTCCTCTCTTGCATGCATGTAACATAACTTGTATATTAACCTCAAAAGCAATGTAATTTTGTATTTTCCTCCAGGCAAACCCAAATTGTACTCTTGTTGAATTTGGTAACGGAAATCCAACTGATTCAGCAGGAGGCTTGTGCTTCACAAGATGTACCTTAGTAATTTATTTATTTTTTCCCTCTTTATTCCACCTTCTTTCACTTGACTCTTCAATAATTCAGTAATCTGATGTTTGTCATGTCACAGGGTTTTCTGTTTGGGTTTTGTTTGTTTGTTGTTGGGGTTTTTTTAAAGAAAGTTACAGGTAATACTGAATGATCAAAACCAGGCAGGATATGTAATCTCAGTAGTAGTTTATAATTTTTATGCTTCAGAACTCTCATGTTTTGCTATACACTGTTAAATGATTATTTGCCAGATTTGATCAATGTCTGAGTTCCAGGTAGGGGAAAAAATGGTGGGGAGTGGGAAAGAGAAGGAAGAAATCAGGGTGCTAGTTTGTTTAGCTAACTTATAGACATATCCTTCCTGATGTGTGGAACAGTATAGCTCTGGAAGTATAAAGTTTATCTGATACTGCAGTGTGCTTGTCAGTAAATGGTATTGCTGTCCAGAAAGTCTCATAGAGCTTTGAAACACATACCTAAGTTTATGGAAATATGTGTTCTTGGGAATGAAGCAATTATTTCTCCCCTTTCCACTGTTTTTAAATTCTCTTATTCATAACATATTTACCATGCCTCCAGTAAAATACCAGGACTGTAATAAAGAAGCAAGGACTCCTTATTTTTGAAGGGCTTAATATTCTCATCATAAAATTTAAGTATCCATGTTTTTCAAATACTTTTCTAATAAAACTTCATCCAAGTATCCTCTTTTGGTTCTGCTTTGGATTTAATAACTCCATAGTATTGGCAGGTGGTCAAAAATCAAGGGGTTTCGTCACATGGTTTTATTTAGGAGTGTCTAATTTGTAGTGCTGTGCAATATAGTCACAGTCTTGCTTAACAGAAGAGAATGAGTGTTTCGTATGGAAAGTCTGAGTTGGCTGGGAGGAATGGAGCGAGTGGAAAAGCAAAGTGGTCATTAAAACTGAAACGTGAGGGAGAATTGGAAGGAAAAGAGTGATTGCTCTTGAGGTTACAAATTTAAAAGCATTTCCCTAACTGTTCTACCTGTTGATCCACTTTTTGAAATACATTAGTTCCCTACACGGTGGACTGTAAGGATCCAGGTCAATCGTTACTGTATATAGTCCTTTGAACTGTTTTGTCTCTAGAGATGTAGGTGCCAGGTTTCCTCCCCTGCTCACATGCAAGGTGATACGTGTTTGTGCCTTTTTTTGGTTCCACTCTTCTTTGATGCATGCCTACTTATCCAGCAAAACCAAGTACTAGTGAGTATGTTGTATACATTAGGATGCTGATCCCCTGCATAGGAGCTCAAAATGGGGTTAATGAATTTGACTTTTTGATGGTGTGATGTAGACTTCAGGTCTGGAATAAGCCTTTGGACTTCAGGCTCAACTTTTTCCTATTCAAATGAGAATAGAAGTCCAACATTACGTATGTTCTTTCAATGCACACATGTTGATATGTCAGGTTTTGTTATTTGAATAACAGTTGTAAAATTAAATTGAAAGAGAATTTTAACTGTAAATTTCCCTTTTGTAGCCACATGAAACTCAGGTGAGATTAAATTCCTTACTTTTTTTATAAGCTTTGAAGTTTTCTTACGATGAAAGAGCACGGCTGTAGCACTTAATTCAGGGGTACGATAACTGTTATTAAGTGGATGATATAAAAGAGACAGAGGTGGGGAAAGATATGTAAAGGAAGAAATGTCTATGTAGAGGAATGGTATGGACTTTAAGTGGCTGCTCCTATTCAGAAAGGAAATGAGTGTCAGCAGTGTTAGCTACAACACCTCATTGCTTGTGTAATTCTTCAAGAACCTTGCCTGTTGGAATGGTATAGTTGAGAGATATGGTTGGTTTTGGATCAGCTAAAGGAGTCAACACCACTGCGATAAATCCTCTACTACTTCAATGGAGCTTGAGGATAGCTAAAATAATTTTAGCTTTGTATTCCATTAGCTTCAATGTGCAACTTGCAGTAGTTTGTGTGAAAGGGTTAGAGACTTGGGATTTATTTCACAATACCAGCTTTTAGATATAAAGTGTATTTCTGAAGCACAGCTATACATCTGCATTTCACAGGAACAGTTGGAGAAAGGAAGGCCAGCACAAAGCTTTTTCTTCTTTGCACATGAATCAGTTTAGAGGTTCTTCAAAAAGGTGACTTACCCTGCTGAATGAATTTAAAGAACATTGTGCAATGTTTCTCATGTTTTAATCTTCACCTTTTTCATATACGCGTAGAAGAGAAGAATGAAAAGGGACTTGCACTATTAGGTCTGAGCATTTATACATCCAAAATTTTTGAAGTATGAAGATATATGTAGAGTTTTTAATAATATCTCAATATGACATTCAAATATTACTCAAAATATAGCAGACAGATAAAGCAATGCTCCTCTCTTAATTATTTATTCATTCGGGGAGGCTTCCTCTTTTATAAAGATTTTTTGTTCGGTTGCCTTGAAACAGTCAGTAATGGCTTATGTGGAATATCACAGAAGTTTCTGTGGCCTCATGAAATTCTGTTGTTGCTATTTCTTAAAAAAATATTTTAAACATCTGGGATCTTTCCTGCTCTCTGATAGGGTGTGAATGCTGTCACTTGTTAACAAATATGCATGTATTCTGTATTGCTTCCCCTTGTAGTTTATGATACTACTTTATACCTGAAATAATATAATGGTTCAAAAAGGGGTTGCCAAGCTGCTGCCTCTAGATGTAGGCTAGACTGTGGTGGAAGCCCCAGGAAACTCCTTCAGGTATCCTGTTTGCAGCTCTTCTTTCAAACTTTCTTATTGTTCTACTTATATGAAATCAAACTTCTCAATGTTTCTCTGTGTGGTGGTTTGACCCTGGCTGGAGGCTAGACGCTCACTGAAGTCACTCTATCGCTCTCTTTTTTGGCTGGACAGGGGAGAAAATATATATTGAGAGGCTCAGGAGTCGAAATAAGGACAGGGAGAGATCATCTCGTAATTAGTGTCATGGGCAAAACAGACAACATGGAATAACAGAAGAAAGCTATCTAGTTTATTACACTATACTACACGCACAAAGAAACCAGAATAGGGTAATGAGAAGTACAACCAAATCTTAAACCACCTCCCCCCACCCCTCCCTTCTTCACAGACTCAACTTTATTCATGATTTCTCTCCTTTCCTCACCCATGTCACATGGGAAGACAGGGAATGGGGGTTTTGGTCAGTTCCTCAGAAGTTGTTTTTCTTCTTAGCAGGGGGTGTGTGTGTCTGTGTGTGTGTCTGTGTGTCTCTGTGTGTGTGTGTGTG
>VZTU01027843.1:126804-166557 GCA_013400835.1 Zapornia atra | reverse complement strand
CGCGCGAGCGCATTCCTCACCCTTCCTCTGCTGCACCGTGGGGTCCCACCCACAGGAGACAGTCCTCCATGAACTTCTCCAATCTGAATCATTTCACACGGGGCTTCAGCTCTTCACCAGCTGCCCTGGTGTGGGTCACTTCTATGGGGTGCAGTCATAAATCATAGAATGTCTCTCAGTCTCTCAGGCCCAGACTGCCCCAGCCTGGTCCCTCACAGAGTCACAAGTACCCCCAGCAAACCTGCTCTGGTGTGGGCCTCTGTCTCCACAGATTGCAGGTCCTGACAGAAACTTGCTCTGATGTGGGTCATAGCATCTTCCCTATGTCTCCAACCGTTCCAGCAGGGGGGTCTCTTTACAAGCTGCAGGTGGGATTTTTGCTCCCCATTATCTTCCATAGGCTGTGGGGAGACAACTTGTTCCATAATGGTGTTCTCCACAGGCTGCAGGGGAATTTTATCTCCAACACCCCCTTTCTCACTGGTCTTGGTGCCTGCAAAGTTTCTTACATCTCATGTGTAGATTTATTACCTATATACTATGTATTAAAGACCATATGCAAGAATGCAGATGGAATAGCAGACTGTAATACTAATTCATCAGTCATCAAGGAATCTAATGTAGTGGTGGCTATATATGTTGTGTCTGTACAACTGAACTTAGATTACAACCTTGTTGAACCTATGCTGTCCAAAACATACTTGCAGATGGTTCTTGTGTGGAGAAGTTCAGCAACATAGCTAACACAGCTATTGAAAAGAAAACAGATTTAGAGAGATTGAGAACAGGTCAGGTACAAGCATGAAAATAGGATCCTACTTGCTTGTGTACTCTGTCTTGTAGAACATGCAGCTTTTTCCATGTCGCTTAAGCACATATTTATCTCTTCTTGTATTGTTCTCAGTGCATGGATGGCATAAAACTAACTTTTGCTTGACTTCAGATGACATTTTCCCAAGCAGGTAATATGTACTATGTGATGCAAGAGGCTTTTCCCCCAAACAGATAATGTTATTACTAAGCTTTTTTCCCTTCTTTGGAAAAATGATAATAAGTAAAAAGAAAGCCATTTGTGGGAGGAGGGGAGAAGAGGGAGTAAGATAAAGTGTGCTAGGTCCCTTTTCCATGAGAGGTTTAAAGAGCAAAACCAGAACTTGCTTTTGCAAGAATAATGAATGTGCACAAGATACTCTGCTGCTGGTCCCTTACTGAAGTGTTAATGCTACTTTATTAACACAGAGCGTGTAAGGAATGGTAGTGAACATTATTGCTGTTGTTTCATCATGTACTAAGAGAGAGAACTGGAGAGACCGCATCCTTTCAAGGCTTTGTTAGGGTACCGGTAATAACTTCTTTCCAATCCTTTCTTTTTTTGTTTCAAGCAAAAAGAAGCAGTCTCAGAGCAGGAAGATAAGATAAAGGCCAAGTGTTTGAATTTCCTATATCCATAGGTTGTCATCTTCAAATAGGGTCAAGTTGATATTGAAGTAATTAAAGATTCTTTCAGCAAAATAATTAGCATAGGTAAGCCCTAGGATATTTGGACAGTCTCAGCAATTTTCTCTCACTTTCACAAAATGCTAAATGCTATTATAAATTTTGTTTGTTGTGAAAATATCCCAGAGCTTTTAGAATGATTTCTCAAAAGTGGTGTCTTCTGACATGCTTTTTCTTGACGTTTTGTAAGGAGAAAAACCCAAACAAAATGCAAAAGAAACAAAAAGGATATAGAAGGGGAAGGGTTCAAGGTGGCTGAGCACCCTACTCAGTGGATCAGAAGGTAACCATAGACTTTTCTCTGCACTTTGTATATTAGGTAAAAGTTGCTGTTATCACTTCATGTGTTTGAAATAAAGTAAAATATCTCAACAAATATAGGTAATGACTTTCGTGTCAAGAATGTATAATGATATTTTTGGCATGTATGGATTGTATTTATTGTTCTGGAATAATTTACAGGTAACAATATAATACACAAATACATTTAATTCAATATTAATTTGAAAAATAAAATTTGTCAAGCTTAATGAATTCCATGAAACATTAGTTGTAGCTTTTGTAGCTTCTATTTCAGTTAAATCAATAATTTATAAAGGTATGCTGAGCAAAATTAATTTATTGGAGAGATTTCACAACTCTGATCCCTTTATATCCTTTTAGTCAGCCTTGATAGTTTGGTCTATTGAAATGTACAGTGACTTTAGAACATCTGTCCTCTAATTGCTCTAAATATCACTACCCTAAATGCATGCACATAAGGTGATATCTTCATGTCTTTATGTTTTTCTACGTTTCCATTTTAGGAGCTGCTCAAAACATGTCTTTGTTTCTCTAATCCATTGTTTCTCTGGGCTGTTGGATTACAGTCAGCAAGACTTCTGTAGTTACAAACCACCTACACCTTAAAAGGGTAAATACAACGTGAATGACAATGGTATTTCCTAAAGATATAATCTGAAGAGTAATTTCAGTTTAAAAATTGAAGTTTCTAGGAGATAAGTTTGTTTGCTGGTATATATGGATAAGGTAGACTACATTATCTCCTTTATCCAGGGTGGAGGAAATGATTATTTCTTTTTTAATTTAGTGCTCAGAGGATGGTTAGACTTTCAATCTTTTTTCTTCCTTTTTTCCCCCTTCTTCCAATAGACTTTCACAGTTGATCACCCTTCCCTGACATCACTGAGTCTCCTGCTCTCATGAGCTTTATTCTAGGCTTCATTACCTGTGTTTTCAGTTACCAGCTTGCTTGGTTTGGATTCTGCTTTTTGCTGAGTTAGGGCACAGGCTGTTGCTAGTGACAGAGAACCAGAGCTCACTCCTCATGACCGTGGTAACATGAAACTCAGTGGTCTCTCATTAGCGGTCTGTGACTATCAAGCTGTCTTGAAATGGTTCTAGTAGGGCTTTTCTTTTTATTCTGGTATGGACTCTGTTACAGATGCAAGAATGTATCTGATCAAATACTAAAAAACAGCTGACTTGGGCTTCTGGTTTAGCATGTAGGCAGCAGTGTATTTGCTCACTGAAGGGAGGAGGAGTTTGTACTGAATCACTTTATCATAGTACCTGCCCATCACCTGCATTAAAAATTCTATTTTATACTTGATGTAAGAGACTTAAAGCCTCTAATAGTTATCTTTGAAATGTCATGACGATCAGGGAAGGTTCCTGAAGACTGGAGGAAAGCAAAGATCATTCCTGATATGAGAAGAATGATCTGGTGCACTACAGGCCAGTCAGCCTCACCTCAGTCCCTGGGAAGGTGATGGAGCAAATACTCCTGGAAACTATTTCCAAACATATGAAGGACAAGAAGTTGATTTGGAGTAGTGGAGTAGTCTGCTTGTATTTGTGAAGGAGAAGATATACTTTACTCGCCTGATAGCTTTCTATGATGAGATGGCTACGGCGGATGAAGGGGGTGCAGTAAGTGTCATTTATTATTATTTTTGACAGTGTCCCATAACATAATAATAGACAGGGTCTTGAAGATGTGGGGTGAAAACTGGCTGAATCACTGAACAAAAAGTGTTGTTGTCAGCAGCACGAAGTCCAGCTGGAGGCCAAGCACTAATGGAGAACCCCAGGGGTTGATACTGTGTCCTAAATTGTTTAACATCTTTATGATCTGGGTGGTGGGACAGAGCTACACTTGGCAAGTTTGCAGCCAGAGAAATGACTGAAGCACCAAAAATCTGGATTTTTCTGCCATTCAGAGACACATTAACAGGTGCGAGAAAAGAGCTGACCTTAACCTTGTGGAGTTCAGTGAAAGCAAAAGTCCAAGTTCTGTACCAAGGTTGGAATAACCTCTTGCACCAGTACATGCAGGGGCCAAGTGGATGGAAAGCAGCTTTGCAGGGAAGGATCTGGGGTTCCTGGTGGATGAGTTGAATGTCAGCCAGCAGTGTGCTCTCATAGCAGAGAAGATACAACAGCTCCCTAGGCTACATTAGGAAAAGCATCACCATGAGGTGGAGTGAAGCGACTCTGCTTCTATGCAGCACTGATGGGGCCGCATCTGGAGAGCTGTGCAGAGTTCTGCTGCATTTCTAAGTAATTCACAACTGTTCTTTGCCTTCTATGTCAGTGTCTGAATTGTCTCAGAGAAATTCAGATATGAGTGGGCTGCAGTGTCAGTTTAATTGTTGCTTAATGTCATGGGAGCAACAAGATTTTAGACTGAGAATGGAAGCCATTTCTGTGACCAAGGAAGAGTCTTGAGTATGGTCCTGATGTGGTCCCAGTGACACTAGCTTGTAACACTGCAGGCAATTGGTTTCTCTGCAAATGGGAGTCTGTTACTGGTCTTTGGATTGAACATTGGATGTGCTGATCATCCCAACTTGCATTGGTTACTGTGGCTTGTCCAGCGTGTAGCAGTTTCTTGGCAGGCAGATGACAAATGAATGTTCTGACACTGCCTGAAGACTTAGACATAACAGGATGTAAAAGAGCTCAAGGCTTTTCACAGTTTCATGTAGGGCCTGCAAGAAGTAAGGCTGTCTGAGTAGCACGGTTCAGCTTTGCCTGAGACCAACTCTTCGACGTTCAAGAGCTAGTCTCCTGAAATTCAAAATTCACGGTAGCTAGAGCTGGATCCCTGAGGAGCCATCATCAGGATATTTCAAGAGTCTCATTACAGTTTTCTCTGAAGCAGACACTGTATGATTTTGTTAGCAATTGGTCTTCATTTCATTTCACCCGTCATTGATATGGCAGTCTACTTCAAATAAAGTGATGTGTATGTCTCAAATTACTCTGATACTAGAACTTGTAGAAGTGTATATATATATCGTGCTCCCTCTTTTCTATTGCTCCAGGCATACCCTGGAGATCCTGATCTGTGGGGGGGTTTATTTGCTTTCTCAACAAAACCAAGGAGAGATGTTTGCAGCAAGAGCTGAGTTCGAAAGCTGTGGATTAATAGCTTGCAACATCCACTGGTCCTAAGAATAAGCACCTCACAGTTGGAATTTAGGTATCTGTGATATCATTGATAATAGGAAATGCCTCTTTAATATTCAGATTGTAGGGTAGGCTTTTAATTTTTTTTTCTTTCATGTGAAGCGTCTAACATGAGCTATTGTTTTTCTGTTTTGTTTTGAGGAAGTTGCGTAAATCTGTGCAAGTGCTGCAAACACCCTGTATTTTCAGACTTGGAAGTGATGATGGCAGAAATTGAATGTTTAATATTTGAATGTATTTGCCTTGGGCCTGGAGAGCATGATCTACTGAGATGAACAGGTAGTTCCCCGTTATATAAGAAGTTGCATCCTAATGCTGACTTGATCAGAAAGTCAGAAGGCAGTTTTGTAGTAGTCCCTATCCCTTCATGTTTTACATGGACTGGGTTTGTTGGGAAGGGAGAAATGTGTGGGTAAATTATGGCAAATTGGATTATTAATACTGCTTTTATGCAGAGAACATGGATAAAATTTAAATTCTACTTCATAAGAAAATACCTGTATGACACTTAAGGTTTGGAATATTGTTTTATAGTGTTGCATAGATGGGTGATCTATTATTTTGCTAACCGTCTTTGATTTTGGTTTATTTTCCTATAAACTAAGTGAAACATTAAATTTTATAGAGCTCCAGAGTTATGTAGTGGAAATTAGATTCCCCTGTCTTTTAACAGGGGAGTATTAATTGTGATGTGTTTTTCTAGTTTTTGTTCCTACAGACCCAGAAGTCCTGGAGTAATTGAATGAGACGAGCAATCTGATCACACAGAACGAAAGCAGAATTGTTTCTCTAGCGTATTGCATTTGCATTCTTGCATAAACTTTTTTTGTACCAGTCACTGCTGGTTATAGGCTTGAGTTCTGGACCATAAGCTTTCCCAAATTTTATAATTATAATTATCTATCTTCTGAGTTGTTTCTCTGTGGGCGCAAAACCTCTAGAGGGTGCCAAAAAACTGGTTTTGGTTAAAGAAGTTGTTAGGTCCTGTACAACTAATGTCAAAAAGTACAAGAGTTCAAGGGTCAGAGCTCAGTTCCTGAAACCTTTTCCTGCTCTCTTTATATCAGATGCCTTAAAAATGCCTGTTCCTTTGGTTTAGGTTCTGAATTCTTTCTATTCTATGATTATAGTATTTTATGTAGCCTTTTTTCATATACGGGCACTAACTGTACGATTGGCAAGACTGGTTTTGGGTTACTTAAATAAAAAAACCAACCCAAAACAAACCATAATTTATTTATAGTTTCTCCAAATGGGAAGAATACATGATATTTCTAATGTCACACTAAGCGTACACTAAGATAACTGCTGTTTCTTTGACCAAGGGTTCCTAAAACAGCAGTCTAGATGTCTATAAATTATAGATTTTCCCTTTTCTTTGTAACTCTTAATCTCACCCAACACTGTGCCCTTCACTGTTGCCAGGTTTTCAAAGGCCCCAGCTAGCTTTAGGCACACGCTGCATTTAAAACTAAACAAAAAAACCCCAACAAAAGGGAGGGAGGAGAGACGTTCAAAAGTGGAGAAAGGTATAGGTTAGAAACTCCAGGAACAGGTTCTCTAGTTGCTCATAATTGACTTCCTGACATGTAACCAGTTTTTAAGAGAAACTAGACCAGAGGTTTTTTGGTTTTTTTTTTTAAAGAAGTACTTTTTAATAGCAGTTGAACATGTGCAGCGTGACAAAATGTTGCTGGCTGGACTATATATCAAGCAGCATCACTGCCAACAAACTGCAGCTCGTGGTGAAGAGGGCATTTTCGGCAGCAGTGGATAACTTCTTGTTGCTGCTGTACCTTGTCAGAGGCATGGAATTTGCGTTGCTTCTTGTTTCTCTCCGTATAGGTGTGCCAAAAATACCTGGATATGTTAACTGCAGCTTTTTGCACAACTTCAACAGACCTAAAGTTGTTGTAGATAGTAATGATGTGTGTCTTTATAAATATAGTGGTGTATAAAATTTGGATTCATCAACACAGATTAAAAGTTGGAGAAGGTTCTTAGGGGTTTGTAGGTATTTGGAAGCTTCTGCTATATGGTAGTTTTGCAGGTTTTATATATGACCTCAGACCATTTCCCATACCCCTTAAGGTATTTTGGTTAACACATTCACTAGTTTTGTCTCTGCTGTAGTTATTCATTAAGCTACAGAGGTCAGTTTCTTAGTGGTGTGTGCGTGATGTCACTAAGTAAGACTGAGGGACATAGGAAGACAGAACTTGCTGCCAAATTCTGTGGGGGTTTCGGAGTTATTTTGGTTTTGTTTTGGGTTTTGCAGGGTGTTTTTGGCAATAGATGTTTGTGGTGACTTCCTAAAATGATTCAACTACTTCAGTGAGGTAGCCTTAAAATGATGCTGCTCTGTTCAGATGCTGGCACAAGCACCTCTGCACCTTACCATAAGGATTGCTCTATATAATACTTCAGAACTTGTTTCCAAACATGATTCTACAATCACTGCAGGCTCAGTAAGTATTTTGGTACTTAGGAATAACTGAGCATCCAAATACTTGACATGATATGTGTAATTTAGTTTCTTTATAATAACAATAATAATAATGCTAGGAGGCTTAAGCTCTTCCATGTATCTGTAGGGTATAGGCGTGGACAATGGTGTAGTTGTGAAAAGCCTTGAATTGTGGTGAGACTTGGTTTTGCAATTTAAGAATAAGCATCTCTTCTGCAGCTACAACTACTTATCTGACTGGCACTTCTGAACCTTAATTTAGGTTCCTCAGGTGTGCTAATTAAACTTTATTAATTTTAAATGTCTTAACTATGATATGAAGAGCAAGAGAGTATTTGTCTTTTAAAGAGGAAGAACAAGGAACTGATGATTCTAATTTATTCTTTGCCAAATCCATTACTTAAGAAATAAAGATAATTTCCTAAGAATGCCGTAAAAGCTACAGACAACTATTTAAAATCAGCTGCTACAGACTAGGGAGTAGCTTTTGTTTTTTAACAACCTAGACACCTACAAGTTAACTTTTCATTCTTGGGTTTTAAGGTTTTTTCTTTTCAAGCCTTGATTTGTCTTATCTAGTGTAACAATGGGGTTTTAATTTTTTGATGATAGAGAATTATATTTCAGGTAATTTGTGTCAATTCTGATACACACAGAGATAGATTTATTAGCAGTATAAAGAGATAGCTCTCTCTTTTATCATTCATTTCTGTCATATTAGTCCAGTTAAGTCCTTATGTCCTGGCATTCTGCTTTTGGTCATGCTGATTATTAGGTAATATTTTTGTATCTACCTTCTAGTCCATTTCCCACTGTTTGTATCCAGCTGGGCTTATTTTGTTGTTTGTCAAGTGTAAGTTTTGTTACTTGTTTATTACTGTTGGTTGGGAGACTGATATTTAAACACCTCCTCCTACCATCAAATACTGCATTATGATGTCATTGCCTACTGTGTGAGGAAGAACAATCTAAATCTCCAAGATAGTAAAGAAGGTCCTGGAATTATAAACTCTAATTGGTGTGTGTGTGGGGGGGAAATACTTGTGAGGCTTTTGTGGTTTTATTGCGGTGGGGTGTTTTAAGAGTTTTGATGTTGGGGTTTAAATCAAAGAACTTGATAGTGGTGAGCTCAATACTACTTATTTAATTATTTTTAAAAATAATTTTTTAGTATATCATTTTACTAGTAATATGACAGTTAGATACAAAAGAGATAGTCTTCATGGTGTTTTCTGAGACTTAAGGTGAATACATTTTAATTTTACCTTAGTAAAGTTAAGGGTACCTTCTCATGATTTGCTTTAGTAAACACCTTGTCAAAGGAAGCATTCGTGAGAATTCAGGAAAATTTCAGTGGTTAGAAATGTTTCTTGGAAAATTACACTCCCTGTTATGAATAATAGGGAGCATGTCAAACAACATAATTTTATAACTTGTAGTGTTTCATTTTATTGCTTCGTAAATAAAGGAAACGTGGGCCTTTGAGCGCCTGTGTCCAACTCATTCCAAGACAGCCACATTAGTCTTTTAAACCCTGGTTTTCCCCAAAATAGAATGGCAGTTGGCGATTGTGTTTTCTCTGAAGACTAATGACCAATGTAACCTAAGCACTTAAACGATGCAGAAATGATTTGTTATAAGATGATATGTGGTTTAGAACAAGGTAATTCTTGTAGGAGTATAATGACCAAAACTGTCACTTTTTGGGTGGTTTTTAATCATTTACCCTTGTAAATTGAAATGGATCAGATAATAATGAAGCTTCAGTATTTTTCCCCCAATTATAGTAGTGACAGCTCTTTAGTGATCTAGGAGTTCAGAAATAGAGCATCTCATAACTAATTGAGAAATGCACGTGCAAGTAGAAAATTATTCTTGTGCTTATTTTTATACTCAGTGTTTTAACAGCTGCATATTTCAATTATGTGTGGCTAATTAGAAGCCTGGCTTAAAGGCAGTACTGCTTCTGGGTTTTCTAAAAGTGCAGTGGGGTATTTATCATAAGAATAAAGTTTTGAGTCAATTTTCACTCTGGATATCTTCCCTGTCACAGTTCTTCAGTTCATGAATGTGCCATATTTGCCTGGAGAGACGTGGCATCGCTTTTGGTTATATTTTGGTCACTTAAATGCTTTTTTTTTTTTTTTCTCAGGGGATGCTAACGTAATCCTGTCATCACTCTGTTTGGATTGCCAGGCTGTTGGTTCTGGTTTAAAATGCTTTTCTTGGGTTTTGGGGGGTTTTGGGGGTTTTTTTGGTTTGGTTTGGGGTTTTTTGTTTGTTTGTTTATTTTGTTAGTAATACATGCACCTAAATATTTTTGTTTCAGAGAATTTAGAAGAAACAGACTGTGGCCTCCTGCTTGCTTCAGGCAGAAGTGAAATCTTAAAGCCTGAAGTAGTTTCCACTGTTTTCTGAAGGGTTCTGTGCTGGTGGACCTTGAGCAGCTACTGCTCGTCAAAAAGTCATGTACTTGTTCTCTCTCTTGCCTTTTGCACTGAGGGCTTTGGCTGAAGCATGGAAGCTTCTCTCCCAAGTGGTGGATAAATCGTGAACTCTTTTAAATGGGGTGTAGGTTTCCTCGAGCCAGCTTGGGCTTTGTCAAGAGAGACATGTTTTTGATGCAGCTGTTGGGCTGTGAGGTGTGGATGAGTTGTGTCTTCTGAAAAGTGTGAGGACCAGCTCGGCACCACGGTCTGGGTCCAGAACTGTCACTCTGGGGGGGAAACTGCTGTGTTGAAGATGAAGCTTTCAGAAAGGGGAACTGAAGATGCTCTCTCGATTTATACAAATCATGCTTGAAAGAGCAATTGCAATGTCAGGTGAAATAAAAGAGCATTATGTAAGGGGTCTTGAAACATCCCCAAGCTGAAGTAATCAGGACAAGATTCAGTCTAGTTTGCTGACAGTTTGCTTTTTGTGTTCTTCCTTATAGCAAATCTATTAAAATTCACTCTTGACTTGAGCAGAGGAGGTAGTGTACTTAGTGATTAATTGCTGGTGTTATAAGACTCACAGTGAAATTATATGTTTGACAATTGCATACAAATAAAATCTGCATCCTCCAAAAATACCCTTGTGAATGTGTGATTATTTTTTTTTTTCATGTGGGTTTTGGCTTTTTTTTTTTTAGTTTGCTGGTTTTTTGGGTTTTTTTAACTTGTGCAATATATCGACTTATGGCAAAGGTAAAGCAATATTTTTCCAGCATTCAGATATATAGTAGAAAGTTCAGTAAGAAGCCCATTAGAGCCTATAAAAAGTGATTAGAATTCTGTTCAATTCTGTTTAAATAACCCAATCAGTAGTTCTAAATAAACACTCAGTAATGTAACATATTTGGCTATTAATGAAGTTCCGACTAGTTCAGAAATACATTTTAACTTTATTAGGGTGGGGGTTTTGGGGTGTTCTGTGTGGGCTTTGTTTTGGTTGGTTGGATTTTTTTGCTTAGTCCAAGAAAAACTGCTCCTGACTTCCGAATAATTAATGCTTATGCTCTTGGTGCCCAAAGACACCTAATTCCACATTAGCAAGTGCTGTGTGCAGTTGCAAAGAGTCATCGCATCATCTGATTACATTTCTGTTTTTTGAAGATATGTTGGCTATCTCTTCTTTGAATGGATTAAGAACAGGCAAATAACTCGCAAAAAAGTTACAGAAATACTCAAGAGGAGAACAAAAGAACTAAGTCACATTCAAACATGATTTGAAATGACATTGGTAGAACTTTATTTTCACTTTTAGAACCCTGCTTATACAATTGTGCTCTCCTGTGCACTGATACCCATTGACTTCAAGGGGGGAACTTGATAAACATGAACAGAATCAGGTCCACAAGCACTAACATCTTTTTTCACTAAGCATGAAATACAGTTTTTCCCAGATGTTTCAAACGTTTTCGTTGTCATCTTTTGAACCTGGTTTTGTTGTGGATAATTAAAAGATTCATTGCTTACTTAGCAAATAGGGAAGAATAAATGTTTTACAGTGTTTTTATTGTGCATGGCCAGATGTCACATTATCACGCTGCATTATTTTTCTTAGAGATTAGTAGTGCTTTGTCTGTCTCCCAGATGTATGCTAAACACCTGCTAGTTTAATATCTGTCTAGGTCATTGTTGTACAAAGTCTTTTCTCTGTCCCTGCAGTGAGGATCTCTCCTGTAAAATGGCTTTCCTCTGTTTTTTGCCGCTTCTGTTTTTTGGCCTTTAGAGGATATACGTACGGATCTGTAGGAGTGCTGGAAAAGTCATTGTCTCCCTTCACTCTCATCTGGCAGTGAGAGGGCTCTTCTGTGTTTTCCAGACCAATTTTGCACTGGATGTGAAGCTGTTTCTTGGTTTGCTCAAAACCTCCATGTCAATGCAGACATCAGGATGGAGAGTAACAGACCTGTCTCTTCCACCTACTAGTCCTGTCAGAGGAAAAGAGAGGTGCAAATTTCTTTTTGCTATCCCTTTATCCTCTACGTGGTGTTTCTGGCATCCGTTTAGCTCGTGAATAACCACACCGCTTGTTTCGGATGCTCTTCACAGGGTCTTGCCAACAGCAGCGCTGTGAAATAAGCGTAGTTCATGTGAGGTGTCGTGGCTCCCCACTGGGCTCTCAGTGGCAGCACTCAGTGATAATAACATGGTCTTTTTGTTTTCACTCTGCTGCGGTTTAACAAGCCCATGTGTAACTGTGGAAATTAATTCAGCTTTCCGTCTGCTGACTTGGGACAGCATTACAGCACTTTGCATTAGGAAGCTTAGGTTTACTATTATATGTTATAGTAGGATTTACTGTTGTTGTTATTTTTTTAGGAATAATTTGGCACAGGAATGCTGTCAGGCTGCTTGGCTGTCTTTTGGAGGTTCTACCCCTTGATAATTAGCAAAATAAAATATAAATGTAGGAACCTCTTTGCTTTGTAGTTTGATCGGTGAAAGTGTTTTGGCTGATTCCTACCAGGAGAATGACTGCTTGTGCTGGTGGTGCTAGTGGTGATATCAAACTGAGTAGTGTCTGAGTCACGAAAATGCTAGGCCTGCAAATGAGCCACACTTGCTTAATTTAAACACTCCTGTGGATGTTGCTTTTTGAAGTAATGAGGATATATGTGCTGTTTCTGGTTCATGGGAAAGGGAAACTAGTTGCTGTTCTTCTCAAGTCCATTACTGAGAAAGGGTGCAGCCTTTTTTCTCTCCTTGTAGAAACTACAGCTGTTGCTTCTCTGCCTGACGGACTCTCTGGTACTGGATCACCAGAACAGCTGCCACTAGTTTAGAAAAGGTCTTCCTTTTTCCAGCTCTTTCCAAGGTTTCAAGACTTGTTGCATCCATGTTCTGATCACGTAGCTTTGTCTTGCAGCATATTTCTCTCCTCAGTGGGAGGAAGGGTACAAGAGAAAAAGTCTCAGCGGGATTTTTGCAGCTGTTAGTGGACATCTCGCTGTACAGGGGCTTCCTTGTTTTTAATGTGCTTTTGAAGTGTTTGGAGCTGATTGACCAAAAATCATCATCTTCAGATACTTTAAGATGTGGTCTGTTTCAGACCCTCGAAAGAAGATAGGTAGGGGTTTTTATCCCTTATGAACCAGGATCTTTTCAACCCAATTATTTTCAAATACCTCAACTACAGAGGGCAAGAAAGCTGCGTGAAAAAGATTTGTTTCCCCACCGTGACCAGCACTGTGCTGGTAATGCTGCTGTTACAGCACTTTGCTCTTCGTGCCCCTGGTCTAGGGGCTGTATCACAGTGTGCTGTCTTGTCACAAAGGCAGAAAATTCTCCTGCTTGACATGAAGTTCTGGAAGAAAATGCATAAATCTCTGTAGCACTGCATAAAGATGGAATCTTGCTTTCCATACTGCAAGATCTGCCATGCTGTGATGCTCTGCAATAATTAGTTCTGATTTATTTTAATATCATACTTTAATGCCCACCTGCCTTTGCAATGAAATGAAAAAGGTGGGGAGGAAGATGCATGTGCAGATCTGAGATGTACCGACAGATCTGCTTAGCTCGTTCCATAAAATACTTTCAAAATTGCTGTGGAAATGCAGTGTAAGAGTTAGATATTTGCTCTTGCTGATGAAGCTGGCATTTCTATTTGCTATGGTGTAGTTTATTGAGTTGGTTAATTAGTTTTAATATGTGATTGAGGCTGCTTCTGGTACCTACAAGTAGATGGGGACTGAAGTTGCCAAAAATCAGTTGTCATTGCAGCTGCTTCCACTTTATGAAGAGACAGAGTGTATTATTTTTTTCAGTCTCAGATGAGTGTATCTGTGATGCAGGAACAACACGTGCGGATAAACGCCAACTATTTGTCATTTGCATCCAGTTCAGACACTGTTCAGAAGTCAGTTGAAATTAGTCAAAATTAGTTCCTAAATGTTAAATTAAAATGTGTCCTTTCATTTAATGTCATATTTATCTTGAAGTTTGGGGAAGAACATGAAGTTGCATGTTACTACAGAGCTTTAATAAGGTTCTGTAGTTAATTTCTGGAAAACAGAAATTGCTCCATCTGCTTGGTGTTATTTAGAAGTGTGTGATTTCTCAGGTGTCTAGGTGAGAGAGCCAAGCTATTTTGGTGTGCATAGAGTAAAGTCACGTTCAAATGTCAATGTAAATATTCAAGTATACCTTTAAATAAATTCACTCATTCTCAACCTTTAACCTTTCATAAATTGAAATGATCTTTACCAGATATTAACTTACATTTTAGTAGTAAGCTTAAGTATCACGAGTGTTGAAAAGCAATGGGAATTTGTTTTAGGGGCAGACTTCTGAGATATGGAGTTTCTGTAATTTCTACAAAATAGAAAAGTTAAATGAAACATTTTGTTTCAACAGCAAAAATATTCCATTTTGTGAATTATATGATTTTTAACATGGGAAAAAAAATTCTTTTGAAAGATTTTGTTATTCTATGCTTCTCTTTTCAATGTGCCATTTCACTGAGATCCAGATTTTTTCCCTACTCTCAAAATCAAATCCCATTTTAGCATTCTAGCAAATAATTTTTGCCCAAGCAGAGGAACGGTGCAACAAATAATGTCTTACGGTATTTTTGGAAACTTTTTGAGAAGGTGAAGCAAAGACCTGTAAGGGTGAATATTCATCAAAGCAGCAAGCCTATTACATGGTCCATCAATGCAGTCAGGCGCCTTAGTTAGAGTCAGAAAGCAAAGGCCAGCTTGGAGTTTCTGTGTTTTGCAGGGCTTTTTGCTGGTGTGAGGAGTTTGGGTTTCTGCTGTAGCTGTGAAATATGTCCTTTCAGCAGAATGTCTATGAAGCATATGAATCCCAACTTGCTAATATTTTGAAGGCTTTACAAGAGCTTGTGTGAAGTGCAGTCTGTTGGCTAGGCCTGGTGGCCGAGGTGTATTTCACTCTGGGTGTGAAAGGTGTCCTCACATTAATCATTTATTTCTTTGTCATGTTGAAAGATGTAGGTATTCGGTGTAAACTAGATTCTTTGAATTTTTATCATGCTGCAAACAAAATAGCAGTGTGTTTTAACTGAAGAGAATGTGTCTTTTACCATCTTCCCCTGCGAAGTCCCAGTGGTCTGTGTACTCTTCAGGATGTGATAAAGCAAGTTTTTTCTCCGAGCTTGTGGTCTCTTCTGTGAATTGCCCATTTGGTGTCTTAGATTACTGCCAGGTTTTGGAACTACCCTGGCTTCTGTGACTGGCTTTCCTCCTGTATGTCCTGTTCTACTGCAAATGGTGCTCATGTGTAAGGTGACTCCATTTTGCTAGCTGGAGGATACCAGGTTCTTGGTGTTTGATGGTGGAAGTTGTCTCTCTGTGATTTACCCAAAGTAAATCGGACTTCCTGAGAGTATGTGGCTGCCTACAGTGAACCCAGACACATTTGCCTTGCTGTTGGTTTGTCTAGGATGAAAGCATTAAGAGAAAAATGTGGAGGTAAAAGAATATGACTACGTTGACCATAGGTGCTTTTGACATACAGCTCCCTAGATCCTCCCCTCGTAGAAGGTCCCCAGAGAAGCTGGAATGGCTTTTACATTAAGAAAGCAACAAATTTTACTAAGACAAAAGAAGCTTCCTTAATTAAAAACCTAAGTGGTGGGGGTAAGGAATAAAAGAAGAGGACTGTGCCTAACTTTTTTGTTGAAGTGTAATCTGGCAGGGAGAGCCCTTATGGCTGGGATGAGCTGCTGTGGCAGCAAACTGCATGGTCCCATCTGATTTTGAGGGAGTTTTTTCTTTTTACAGTCCTGGGAAAAAATTACTATTTGTCATAAGAATTTCAGTATAAGGTTTTATAAGTGTTTACTAGCAGTGCTGATTAGCTCAGACAAGATATTAAGAGGCTAAGTAAAGAGCAAACTTTTTAATCTACTGCAAAATGATACATTTAATTTTGTTCTTACTGGGTGTTTTAGTTGTGTGGGTTTTTTTTTGTTTCTTTGCTGCATTCTTTGCAGTTTCTGGAGTGTTTTGTCTGTCTTTCCCTCTTCCTTTCACTGTTTGCAATTGTACATTTCTTTTTATGGTACCAATTTATAGTAAATTAAGAGTGGCTGCTGCTGATTCGTAGCATCTGTAAATAATCTTTCATTGTTCAAGTGAAAGGGAGAGCTAATGGATGAGTGACTGTGTATATACTGCCTAATGATCTTGGCCACTTCAGATTAATTGTGGGTGTTGCTATTTACTCTGTAAATATTTAAAAGAATCAGAAAAATTACATTATGCAATATGGGGAAAAACCAGTCTGCATACTGAGACGGTCACATAATGTTCAGACATTTAAAAACTAGCATAAAAATAGTAAAATATCTATTGAAATGGCCAATTCAAGGACCAACTTTATCTGCTAGGAAGAACATTGATTATGTGCTTTTTTCATTATAAATTTCAGGAAAAGTACTGCTTATTTGACAGTGATTTCTGTGTCCATGGAATCTTGTGGTAAATAAACCTGTGGAATACTGTGATACAGGGCTCATGGAGACTTACATTTTTTGCTGTGTACATAATTAACCCCACCATGCGCTTCTTAAGTTGGAATGTGCACAATCATGACTTAATTTTTCTTAATTATATTGTATATACTTATGTTGTGGTATTTTAAGGGTAATTTTACTATAAATGTAAGTCATAAACCAAATTTGAAATCCTGTGACTTGGTCGTTATGTTACATTATCTGTGTATAAAGTATTTTACCCTCCTAATTAATTAAAAAAAACAGAAACTGTATATTTCTTTATAGCTCTCCAGAACCTTTTATATATGGTTTTGGTTTATAGTGAAGGATTGTGTCCATTTTGATTTTTTATTGAGACATTAGTGAGGAGACAGGCTGACCAAATTTTTTATTTTTTTCTTTAAATGGGTGTTATGTGGTAGAGCACAAGAAAGCCCTCTTCCCATCCCCTCAAAATCCCTTATCCTTGAACTCATGGAATGAATGCTGTTGGAATGACTATACAACCTGAACTTTGATGAACAATACTAGATAAACTGTTCTTTATGAGGCGGAGGAGGGGGTAGATATTATAGATGAGCATTCTTTTCATCTAGAGTAGAGGGTTAGGCATGCTACACATAAAAGATTTTTGGCTGAAAAATTTAGAGATGTTTAAGCTTGATAAGAATATCTGTTACTGCTTATGTTGTATTGTAGCATTAAATTCAAAGTTCATAGGATAAATTAATTCAGGCTGTTGCTTACAATTTTGTTTTGATAGGGTTTGTGTGACCTCTTCTCCTCTTTATGAGTTATAACCAAAATTATTGGAGATCAGAGAATGAATAAACTTTAGAACTAAAATTCAGGTAGTTTATTTCTCTAAATCTAACCTAATAGAACTGTATGCAGTTTTATGGGAGTGTTTGAATAGAGCGTGCCTTGCATATTTTAGCTGATTTATACCTAGATATGCACACATCTAAGGAAAAATAAGAAGCTTACTTATCCTGTCTATCAAGATTGTACACATTTCTTAAAAAAACAAATGGGGGATGAAACCCCATCCCCAACTTATTTACTTTCCTTAATAAACTATGGTATTTCTTGAGCATGTTGGGCTTTACTTTGTGCATTATTCATGCTGTCACTGTGCCTAGGGCTTCACTAAAGCTAATGAATAAATGCATCAGCTAGCTGCACAAGAAACCAGTTCAGCTGGAAGGCTGATTCTGAATTACATCAAGGAATCCTTGGAAAAGAATCAAGCAAACCGAAATACCTACATAGTTAAGGACTGTAAATTTGGAGATGGTGATAAAACTTTTAATATAAAGCTGCTGCTTCCGCCAGTGTAATGCACTGCCCTACATTTGGCCCTCTGCTCCCCTAATGCGAGATGAGAAGCAAAAGCAGCAAAGTAAGTAGGCTGCAAGCAGTGAATGCAGTAGGAGTCAGCTTTGTCAGCTTTGTGTGCATGGGATTGTGGAAGTCTCTACTCTCTTGTGCCTGCCCGGTATCTTTCTGGAACAAAATAATGGACATTACAATGTTGTTAAGTCCTATCTCCTCTTACTGAAAAGGCTGATTATTTATAAGAGACATAAGTAACTGGTGATAAACTTGTGTAAAAAATTAGATTTGGAGGGCAGAAAGATTACCAAGCCTTAACTATAAGTATGAGAAAACGTTTCCTTAAACAGGATTAAAACAGAAAATATGTCCTTATACTTCAGGGTGTCTGCTAAGTACAAAGGGATTAGGAAAACAATTCTGTGAAAAGCTGTTTGTTGCATGCTCACACAGAAGACATTTTATTTTTCAAAATATATCCTCTCATAGTTTCCTGTACTAGCCATGTAACGGGAATAAATTAGTGGGGTCTGATCACTCCTATTACCTGTGTAGCAGATTTAAAGGTGATCTGGTGAGGAATGTATGGGTGTGGAAGCCCCACGAGGAATAAATTGAGAGAAAGGGACTATAGGAATGAACAGATCTAAATAGAACTTTTCCCGAGACCCCATGCAAGAGGGAAGGGACAGTGATTAAGCCCTGACGACCTTCAGGATGGAAAGTCTGATTCCTGGCAGATCCTGAAGGCTGCAAAAAGCCCACCCAGAGCTGCCTGTGGCTGCCATTCTGATAGGAGGAGAACTCATCCTGGGAGCCTGTTGGCTCCCAGATCATCATGGGGGGCCCTGGATGGATGCCAGTGACACACTGAGCCTGCAGCCTCACTGTTGGGCGGGCTGCTCAGACCTCTGTGTTTTGGTGTTGGGGAATATTTGGGTGTGAAAGTGAGTGAGTGAGTGAAGACAGCTTTGTTTTAGAACAAAATAACCTTCTTTGGCTTTAAGATTTGCTACAGTAATGCTGGGACAATGCAGCAGCATTTCCTATCTAAAGGCATCTGCTCACCAGTGAACATTGCCTGCATTTCTCTGGATATAACTAAAGCTTATGGGAGTCTTGTGGGGTCTCTGTGAGGCATTGCATACATTCTGTGCAAATATCCCATCTGTGAGCAGTTGAGTGTTGGAAAACCACTTAAAAACTCAAACCAAATAACAGCAACAAAAAAAACCCACAAAGAAGCTCAGTCATCAAGATGTTGTTATGCTTCTTCAGTGCTTTGGTCCCTGGGCTGCTGCTTCTGTGGGTAGTGCTGCTTGGTGGGCTTGGTTGGGGTGTGAGGAGGGAGGGGGGTTTTCTTGGTGTGTGTCTTTCTGCAGGAATCCCTTATATAGTAGGCATCAGGTCAAAGCAATAACAAGAATTGTTCATAGTTTTCTTTAAATGAAGAAAAGGAGGTTTTGCTGTATCTTCCTTGTATTGACAGAAGTTTTGGCTGGCTTGTGGGGTTTACAGAACTCCATTCTCTTTGATTAGCTACATGCTTCTTGAAAAATTAAGGCTAGGGATAAATGATAAGCAGCCTTTATATTTCAGTCTTCTGCCGTCTACCAGGTGTGTAACTGTTAACTTCTTGCTCTGGTTTTTTCCATCTCCTACCAGGGGTTGGATGAATTAATAGGTGGGGGAGAAGTATCAGCGGTTTGACTTGCTTCCCTTTCCATGGTACTCTTAGTAAAACAAACTACTTTTCATGCATGGAGAATCTCTGCATCTGACGCTGCTCGCTGTTGGGCTCTGGGAAGTCTTTTTAAATTTTGTTTTGGTTTGCTGGTTTTAGTTGTTCCTTAGCTGGGGCTCTTATTGGGTTCTCTCATCTACATGTCCCAGCATATGTATAGATGTTTTGTTCTTCAAAACCAAGACATAGTTGTTTGTTTAGGGCGGAAGATGTTTCATGGTGTGCGCAGGAGGTGTGACAATGCCATGGTTCACCTGAGTTTCTTTTCCTTATGCAGTTGTAAAGATTTTACAGCCCTGGCGCAAGGAGTTACACATTCCTTTCTGCTATGCAGCTCAGAGGTCTAAAGGGGGGTATATTTAGTTCCCCCAAACTGCTAGTGCGTGCTGTGGGTGTACGTGTTGGCATAGCAAAACCAAGGTTGGTTCACTGGGATGCCTGAGTCGGCCTTGCTGTACCAAGGCAGAATGTTTGGTGTCATAGATTGGTCTGGATGAGTAGAATTCACTGAAGCAAACAGGCTTTTCTGTGGTTTACATGAATTCATGTTGATTTGATGTAAGGAAATTAACTTGAAAATTTGATTCCAGGTAATTCCCTAAAAGTCTTAAATGTGTTTTCTCCAGCAGTAAACTGATCATTTGTTAGTCTGAGTCTAGTCATCTGTTCTTTTAGCTGCAGGGGTGTAGACTTTACATTTTCTTCCATAAGAGAGAGATCTTTTAATGTTATTTTATTGAAAGTACATCCTAATGATTTTGAATTAAGTTGTCTGAAAGATGCAGTGGATAATCCATCCAATAATACATTTATTCTGAAGATGCAAAGATTACAAGGTAAATGCATAATTATTATGTTGGCAACCTTATGAAATGTAAGCTTTTACTTTCATTATGTGTTCTTTCAGGTGCTCCTATTCTCTTGCTAGAAATTAACATCATATTTTCTTTAAATTCTTTAAAAATACAATTTCCTACAACATTCATCAAAGCTACACTATGAGGGCAATTATTCATTATTCTACCAGGATTCTGAAAGGCGGTGTGTTACAGACCCTGAAGGAGGATGGGGAGGTGGGGATGGGAGGGGGAGAGAACTAGTGCTAAGTCAGTATATCATTGTTCACTTGAGCAGAGTACTCTGCCGTTTGACTGGTTTCTTACCAGTTGTCCTCATACTGAGAGGACTCACTTTGCTTTTAAATAAATTAATAAAATGATTTGCTAATGACCTCCAGCAAACATAGAGGGGTATCAATAAATGAGATCACATTTAAAGCCATACCTTGAAAATAAAACATATACCATCCTTACTCCTTCCGTCTACTTCTGTTTCTTGATTTGTCTTCTTTTTTTTTTTATTTGCTTTAATTGATTGAGCACTTTTCCAGGAGATTTGCCAATCTGCTGTTGTTATTCAGGGATGGTACCAAATTGCCAATTTATTTCTTTGTTGCTGTAAAGGCTGAAATATATTTATTTCAAAATACACTGGAAAAGGTTCATCCCATTGAATAAGTACTTTCAGTACTCGTTGCTACTAGTCAAATAAGACCAATGTCCCTCCTAGCTCTTTTTTGCATGATGAAAATGTTAGAATTTTTTTGTCTCTTCCTGGATCTTTAGCATCTCTTGCTAAAAGGCAAGCTTTCTTTAGCACAAATCAATATATTGCACCTCGAAGAACTGGAATATACTTTTACTATAATTACTGCAAAAACATTTCCATAAGAATTTAGGATTTTTAAATTAAGAAGGTTCTGTTTTCAGAGACTATTGCAGGATAAATATGCGAAGCTTTTTCATATTTTTATCTGTGAAAAATGTGATCTTTCTATAATATAAAAATGTTTAATAAATTCATGACATGATGAAGATACAAACTAGCAACTAGGATACTAGTACAAAGGTCCTATGTTGCTTCATGAGCATGGTTTTTCTTCTGAAATGCTCATGTAATGGAAATTATAAATTCGCTAGCTAGTCTTGAAATAATTGTACAAGCAACTATCATAATTATTTGATGGACATATTTTAAATACAGCTGTCAATAGAAAAAAAAGTTTAACATGCATATGGTATTGAAACCATGCTGACTTAGCTTTATAACCCACAGCTACCAATGAAAAGTTATCTTTTCCCCACATTGTAATAGTCACAATGGCTTGTTTCCTCACCGGTTTAGAAAAAAGGTGATATTTTTACTTTGAAAGCAAAATTAAAAGCTTGTCAAAATGTTGACAGGCATAAAATGATTTTGGAGACTACTTCTCCACAAACAGATGTGCAGATCTTGGCCTTGCTGTGGCCTTTTTGATTGGGACAGATTTCTATGTCAAATACTACCTAAAATGAATCCTGTCTTTTTGATGCTTATGGAGTGTAAATCCTACCTGATCATGAAACTGCTGTGTTTATGCACATACACATTCCTGTCTTAAACACTCTTGCTTGTGATTCTTCCATACGTTTTCTTCTTTATTTAGTACACCTTAGGGAATTACTGCTGAAGACTGAGGGTCTCTGCAACATACAGCAGCCTTGCTAATGCTGTTTTCAGGATCCATAGCTTTTATCCAGCCACTGGGCTCTTAGATGCTGAGTTTGGGTGTACCAGGTGGCTGCGGGAGTTGGATTGTTCTCACAGTTTATATGAAGCTCTACAGTTTTTCTTTCTTACGGTTTTTCTTTTCTTGTAGAATTATTATTGTGTTAAGCAGCATTGCAAAGCAAGCTCTGAGTATCTGATGTATTTGCTGAGGTGGAAAGCTGTAGTAGTGTCTCCGTTACTATGTGGTATCAGATTTTTTTTCCATTTGTTCTTTAATGCCATGTTACAAAGCATTGAGCTCTGTTTGTGCTCTTTTAATGCTATGAATGTCACAAGCTTTAATAATCTCTCAAACCTTTTTACACATAATCTTTTTTCTGACATTAGAAATCTGGCAAATTTTAGGTCATTTCATTTAAAAACCATCCAAACATTTGTAAATTGCTTGAAACACAGTTGGTATTATAATAAAACCCAACCAACAATTATGTTTCACTTTTACTGCCTAAAATAAACAACAAAGTCTAAGAATGTTCTTATTCTAATTCTTACATTTGGCTGCTTTGAAATAATTGATGAAATATAATATATCAAGGTCTTAACTCTACAAAAATTTGATATTTTAAGATGGCATGATACCTTTGAGTGGAAAGGCCTGGCTGTCTCTATGAATGATACATGTTATGTGAAGCAGTATAGCTTTCATGGTATTCAGTGTTGCTGGCTTACTTCATGCAGACTAATTAGAGTTGTTGAGCGTGGCTTCAATGGGGCTTTGAACTGGCTCTTAACTGGGCAGAGTGTCTCAATTACTGAGATGCTGAATGTATGGCATATCAATGTGGTTCATTAAGTAATGTACTTGCCTTAGTGCTGAAGAAACTTTAGAACACTATCAAAAAAAAAAATCTATCCTATACGGTAGTTCTTTTATAGTAATAGTTCTTGTGAGCTGATTGTTTGAAACTTAGCCTGCTCTTGAATTCCCCACAGATCAATTACAGTGCCTCTACCCAAGATGGGGAATCTGGAAGATTAAGGCACATGAGGTTTATGCAGACATGGTCTCATCCCAAATAACAGGATTTAAATCCATGGCCCAGTCAGCACTAATGGTGATGGAGAATCAGTTGCTACTGCTCTTTTAGGTCCCTACTTGAACAACTTTGAAGTTTAAAAACAAGAACCAACCACCCCTCAAAAAATCCCAAACCCAACAACCAACAAACCACAAAGCCACCAACACCCCAGAAAACAACAAAAAAACACCCAAGCAAAACTGATTGTAGGCAAAGCATCAGTTTTCCTTATTCAAGAGCATGCTAGTATCTGTTGATCTGTTCTGTCTTTGAATCCAAATTATCTCCTTGAGCTTTGTGAGTGCTTCTTTGTGAGTTCTGGAATTTAGGAGGGAGTAAAAAGATGTAGTATGCACGCTTTTAATTGCAGTCAGCATTGTACTTGTGTTCTTTGCTTCAAGGACAGAATTTTTAGAAGGATGTATAACAGCACTGTCATGTAGGGCATCCCTGTCCCCATGTGGCAACCAAACTCAGGCACAGAGAATGGCATGAGCCCACTGTACTTGCAATTTGATTCTTTTCCTAGTGGAAATGAAATTTCTTAGCCGTAACTAAGACTAGCTGGCTGGGAAGAGATTTCTGGAGTGGATCTTAAGATCAGAAACATTAAATTCATACTTCCACTGCAGAAGCATATGAATACTAAGAGGGTTCTTGTGCTGCTAATTTCGATGGGATGGGACATAGAGAGTTTAGTATGGTATCTTTTCATTTCTTTGAAAGTAAGTGATCATAAAAGAGTGACAATAAAAAAACAGTCTGCACTGAATTGTTAGTGTAAAATCTTCATTTTATTAAATCATGTTTGTCAATGCCTATGATAAAGTTTTGTATTTCTCCTAGCTTAGGAGATTTCTGTGAATTTTAGTACTGTAATGAGATTTTTAGCTGCTAAATTCTTTGGTTTTACAAATTGTTCAATGACTATTTCTTTAAAACTGATAGACCTTTTCCCTTTAGAGTGCCAGATGTATTAATCTTTGTTTTTTCAGGTTTGCTATAGCAGTCTCAGGTGTGGTGCTGTATTTCTTACAATGGCTCCTTAAAAAGCACTTACAGGGATCAGGTCACTTTGATGAGGAGGGGAGTGGTTCACTCTTGGTCTTCAGTCTCAGTCTATAAGAAGATGAAACTGCAGCCACCCACCTGCCCTGCCAGAGGCAGCCTTGTTTTTTAGGCTTGTGTCTCTAGTTTGGAGGTACTCCCACATGGGTTAAAGAATGACTGGGTTTTTATAGCTTGCATGCTAAGCAGAGCATTGAGCATGTTGTGGGCAATGGGTCAGGTTCCCAACCTGGCCAGAGAGAGCTCTCTGAAGCAGGTGTCTCCCAGGTAATTCCAGAAAAGCTGCTCTGCGGTATCATAGCGTGATTTTTATAAAAAATTTGCAATCTTGGCAACACATGGCCAAGCCCAGTTGTTCAGTCCCACTTGGCAGAGCAGAGAGGTGTATGTTGCTGTAATACAACATGGGGGTGTGTGTTCAAGTAGAAGAGATTTACTAACCCTTTTATGAGCTTCTGTAGCAGCTGTGTAACAACTGCATCCAGAAAAGAGAAGTGATGAAACCAATGTCTGTACCTTCCACTCTCTCTACTGACAAATTTTGAGCAGAATGGATCTTGTTTACATCTCCAGTAGAGGACATGATATGTTTGGTTCGAATGTTTTCTTTGGAATACTCTTTTAAAGGCAATGTAGGGCTAAATAACTTTTTCTGTGTGATCCACTTACTAAATAAACTTAATGTTTTCAAAGCAATTCCTGCAAACCAGCCTGAAAGTGGTTGTAGTAGAGTCAAGATTTTTTATTTTTTTTTAAATGTACATTGGCTGAGTTTTCTTGGTTTGTCCATTGGAGAAAGTCCTGCAAATGAGAAAATTACGTATTCTTAGGATATATTCTGTGAGGAAGGTCAGGTGTGTCTCTGGGCTGCTGAATTGAGGGGTAGAGGGGATTAACAGCATTAATGAATTCACAGTAGTTTATAATAGTGTTCATAATGGTTCATTAATAGCAGTCTCAAGAAGTAAGATATATTTTAATTTTATTTTCTATGATAATGATGATCTTGCAACACCGAGGCACCACTTCATTATAATAAGTTTTAATTCTTAATTGGGTCCTAATAAAAAATAAATTACAAAAGAGTGTCCTGTAACAGACTTTAGAAAGTCTGCAGTACAATTTCTTGAAATAACATTTAAAAAATACTAGATGCATGATGGCAAAGGTGTTATGTAAAACTCTGTAACCGCTACTTGACTTTTTTGGTTTCTTGGGTATTTTTCCTGAACTTTAATACATAGGTTTAAATTTAAAATCAGGGTAACTTTAAAATTATGAGATTAAAAAATGGAATAACTTTAGAGAATAAAAAGTTAACATTTTTTAAAGGATTAATTCTAAGTTTCAGAGAAATATAAGAATTTGGTAAGCACGTAACTAATCCAGCAATTGACTACTATACGCTATGTGTACTGGAAGAGTCTTTAAATTTGGGGGTTATTTTAAATCTTTCAGGTATATGGAGCAATTTCCTTGCTTATCTATGGGTGCTAAGTTGCTGTATTAAAGAAAAATAAAACTTTCACTTTTGTTTTCATTCTCTGCTGTTCAGGTGACTTGTGTTAACATTTCAGCCTTTGTGTTTGGATAAATAGGTGGTTTGTTTTGTGAATGGTAGAGAGACTGGTCCTTTATTTGCTTTTCATGAAGAGAAGGATGACTTTTTGCAGCTGGTTGTGCCTGTGTTTCATTGCAGCTTTCTGAAGGGTTAAATCACTCTGGTTCTTTTCTCACAGTCTTGCATACGGCACAAATCTAAATCTGGTTCATTTCTGAATGTTGATATATTGAATCATCATTGGAGAAGGAGAGTTTAGTTTATCTGTTACTCGAAAGCACAACATGAAGTATCTCATTTTCTCCCCTTCCATTCTTTTTTTTTTCCTTTCTTTTTCTCTTTTTTTTTTTTTTTTTTTTTTGGCACCACTTACAGCTATGGAAATACTATACCCCTTCATTTTGAAAGAAGGAAAGGATACCTTCTTCCTGGCTTCTAGGAGTAGACAGGAGAGCAAATGGAAAGGCCATGTGGAAATGTTGCACTACACAGAGGATAAACAGCAGACTGGGCGCTCTCATGTGTCCTTAATGGGTCTGTGAGGCAAGTCTCTTCCCAGACAGAAAGGTCTGGACTAACCTCTGTGCCTGTGTAGCTTTACTCTAAGATGTTTTTTTCAACTTTTCATCAGTTTGAGAGTCTGTTAAATAGACAAGGCATATGCCTCTAATGAAAATGAATGAGAATACTCAGTGGTTCATGTTGTGATACTGAATCCTTTCACTGAGTAAAAGACATGGTGGTCTTGCATAAGAAGGGGCTTCGCAGGCATTGCAGGGCTGTTGCTTAAGCATGCCTGAGGAGTCTGAAATGCTGCTGGCTTCACATCCAACACAAGCTGTGCTGCATGCAGGTGTGTCATGTCCCAGTCCAAAAAGGGATCACCTTTGTTGAAATAGAAGTGAGACAAGACTTAGGGTCTGCACACAAACATTAATAGGGAACAAATGTGCTATTTCTTTTGGCATCATCACAATTAACATCTATTTGAGCTGTGTGGCTTTATGGGGAACCAAGGTAGGTTTTGCATTGCTTTGAGGGAAAGGAGAAAGACAGATCACCAGTCCTGGATCTGGTGGTGGGTGTTTTTGGTGTAAAGCACCCTCCTGCAAGTCTGTGCCTTGCTCTGTTACATTCTTTAGTCATTTACATGAGGTCCATTTCTTATGTAAAGTAGTGGAAGTTTTGAGTTGGTGGGTTTCTTGAGTTGATGATTCAAGGGTTGGTGGTCCTCTGCTGCCTTTACCTTTCACATAGTTATTGTGGGTTTTGCTGAGTTAATACTTAGGCAGTCCCTTATCTTCCAGTTTGCAGATGTTGAAGACCTGTTTAGTTCACTTTGGGATGTTTCATCTCCAAAGTGTAACCAAGTTCCTCGTTTAGCTTCTGCATATTAGGGGATGTATACCTAGTCAGGTAGCTCTTATGAGGGCAGTGAAAAGGACAAAAGGAAATGATGGTTCTAAACTACCTTAAAACTATAATTGGTGTCCAATGGATTGTTGCTCAAAGGTCTTTTCCTTCAGAAATGGTGGCCTGACTGACTTGATCAAAAATACTGTTGTTGCTGTAGATCCATTGAATGTGCCAAGGTACGATAGCATTGCTAGATCCCACCACAAAAGCTGATGATCTCCAGTTCAGTTGTTTTAGCTCAGTATTTGCCAACACGGCACAGGGAATGAGCAGTTGGGATAACGGCTCTAAATGTGTGTGATGACACAATGTTTGTTGCCTTTTCTCCAGGTGACTCCTTCATCACACAGTTTCTGTTGCTTTTGCCTGCTCGAGTATTTTTTCAGCTAGCCATAAATGGTAATGTGTGGAGAAAAGATCCTGCTGACTGCAACTGCTTTGTATTTCTGCTGAGACCTTGCTGGAGCTTATAGTCAGCATTTTTGCTATAGTGAAATTAATGTTTTATTGCTGCTTAATGTACAGGAAGTAAATCCCGTGGCAGAGTTGCTTGTTGCTTGCCACTTCTTAAAATCCTTTTTTTTCTTCAGCTTGCTCTGTCATTCCCTGTAGAGAATGGTGCTTGTTCTCTGCTGTTGTAAGTCAATTGTGAGACTCCCCACCCTGAGCCGTATTTCCTTCACATTTGTTTTGCAGCAAATGTTTTAGGTTGCCTGGCATCTTCCCCAGACCAATTAACATGAAAATCTGTCAAGAACAGTTCAAGCAAAGGAACCCAGCCTCTAAGTGTCAGACTACAGCAAGCAATTGCATTTTTGACAAAATTTAAGACAAGCATCTCTGCTGTTTAAATTATTATTCTATTTAGCTGAGATTTTCTTCTTTCTCACTGTTTACTGTCTGTCTGGCAAATGTATTCCCTAAACACAGTCAATGCTCAAGTACAATCTCTATTCCAAACATTTTAGAGCCTATAATCTCCCCAATCAAATACCTGTCAGAGCCAGAATCAAATTTCTACAATCTCATTTTCCTCAGTCTCATGAACAGTAGAATTACTCCTCTATCACTGTAGGAAAAACAAGGAGGGCTGCTGCGTGGTGAAGCGGAGCTCTTTATGCCTATGATCTCTCCCTCTGTCTCTAATCATCAAGTTGAGTTGTCCTCCACCGCTTCAGGTAGGGTTATGGAAGTTGAACTGAGAAAGTTACTTGCATGTTTCCCTGATGTATTGGAATGTTGTTAAAAATAAGAAGAGTTTTTAATTCGTTTTTTGCACTAGCAATTGATTTTGCCATAGTACCTAGAAAGTCTAGTCAAGGACAGTGTTACAAACAGGTAAGAAAAAGTGCAGCCTTTCTCCAAAGAACTGTGTCAAACTTCTCATCAGAAGTTGGCAAGTGACAAGCAAACTTGTTTCAAGTTCAGTAGACTGTAAGAACATTTTGCAGTGTGCCTTGGCAGCAGTGAAAGCTGACAGCATCCTGGGCTAAATTAGGCAGTTCACCAATGGATGTGTTTAATTTATTTTTTCCTGGTACTCATCAGACACCACCTGGAATACTGTGTTAAGGTTTGGGCACCACCTTCCCTCCTTTCCCCAGCCCAGTACACAAAAGACCTCAGCTGACTGAAGTGTATTTGGTGGAGGGCCATCAAAGCCATTGAAGGATGAAGTGTACATCCCGTGAGGAGAAGTTGAGGGAAAGGACCCTCAAGAAGATGCTTCAAGGAGAGTAGAACCTAATGGCAGCCTTTCAATACAGACAAGTATGCAACAAGATTACAGAACTAAGCCCTCCACCACTGTGCTTGGCTGGAAGATAAGAAGCAATGTACATAAATCAAGATTGTCGCAATTATGGAGAAATACTCATTCACTGTGAGGATAATTAGGCATTGGAAGAGGTTTCCTAACAAGGTTGTGGAATCTCTGACCTCATGGTTTTCAAATCCTGCCTGGCAAAGCCTTAAACAGCCTGGTTGGAAATCAGTGTTGACTCCGCTTTCTGAAGGTTGGAGTAGATGGCAACCTAAATAAGTCCTTTCTAATGTGACTTATACAATGATTCTCTGAACCAAGGAAGATCTTGGGAAGCAGAATGCTTACAGTCAAAGTTCATGGTTTATGGGAGATAGGCCTAATTCCATGTAGCTGATCAAGAAAAAGATGTCAAATATTTTTCAATAGGCCACACTTCAGGTTTCTGAGAGATTCATGTCTTGAGGACCAGAACTATGAAGTGATCCAAAAATATGTCATTGATGAAGAAAGCATGGAAAATTTGTTGAGAGGGTGATTGGGATCTACACCCTAGAGAAGGGGTAGCTGAAAGAATGAGAGGGATCCCAGTAAGCATGTAGGACGGACCCGAACTGGGAGCTCTTACCTCTCTTTCACTGTCAGGCAACCATGGTGATTGAATTCAGTAACCAAGAAACAGGTTGAAAATAGAAGAAAATGCTTCTTCCCTAGTAAAGATAGTTGTGTGGAACTGTATTCTACCACTGTCAATTTAAAAATAAATATGTAATCCTCAGATGTTTAAAAAAAAAAAAAAGGGAAGAAATGAAATCAGTTGAGAACGGTTGGATGGGATCCTTCCATAGACTTGGGAAAAGTATTTGAGATAAAATACCTGGTTTTGACTAGTTCTAGAGACAGGAGAGTACACTCTACCTGACTGTAGAACTGCCATGTCCTGGTTCAAGGATCAGGCTGTTGCCTAAATGTGAGCTGTAGTAGCTCAGAATTTGCTAAACTTTCAAACAAAATTTCATGCTGTCAGTCTGACAACTGGCCAATGATTGATCAATACCGATGATCGAAGAGCCTGGAATGATCGTAAAGGCATGAATTCAAAAGGATATTTCACTGGAAGAGGGCACAGAGCCAGTTTCCTACCTTACTGCTGGTTTTGTTGTTGTTCAGCAGTAGTTCAGCATTCCTTCTGGCAAAAAAGTGTTTTATCATTGAATCCACAAGTTTTGCATGCTGTTGTAAGATTATTTTTCCCAGGTTCAGAAAACAAAACCCTCAAAAGTCCTCTGAAGATGTCAATTGGAATATCATACATGTAGAGGTATTTAGCTCGGTAACTTTATGATACTTTGATATTATAAGGTCAGAAGGAAACTTTATTTCACACTGCAAAAAATTATACTTGGACTACTTTATCCTTTGGACAACACATCAAGCACAAGTCAGTGCCTGTATGCAAAGTACTCAATATTCAAGATCTTACTGGACAATCTGAGTAGGGAACTGAAGTCCCAGTGCCAAGAAAGTGAGCTTTTTTCTTTAGCAGACTTTTGTCCAATGTGGTTGTGGTAGCACTATGCAATAGTCTACAGAAAATATCCAGTAGAGAATCAAGGGACTATAGTTTAACATAATGTGCTTTGAATGCTGTGAGTGAGCACAGGGTATGAGGGTATTGTAACAAATTTATTCACTGTAACTTTTTCTCAATGTGCGTGGGATTTTTAATCATCACAACATGTTTCAAGAACTGCAGAGAGAGAACTGCTATAACAGCTTCTTCATATTTGAATAAATGTATGATAATAGCAAATATGTGATGACTGCCTGAGATGTAGGAGCAGAACTCCAGAAATACTAATGAACTTCCAGAGCTTTATGCACTTTTTCCCACTTCTGATTCAATGTATAATAATTTTGCACTGTGGGCATAGCATCCAGCAGCTGCCTTTGGAAAGCATGTGGGTGGGACGCAGAGGACCGTGAAGGGAGAATATAGACCTGACTACATCTTCCAGAAACAGTTTCTTATAAAATGAAAGCTTGATGTGGGGACTGTATTCCATAAAAAGTTTTCTGCGTGGAGATGGGCTGTGTTTTGGCATGCTCTTTGTTGGTGTTTGACACATGGTTCTCATCTTCCTTTCAGTGCTACAACAAATGCAGTAGTCACCATATTATACTAGTGGCTGGTCTCACGTGCTGCATCCTATGTATTATCTATACATGGAGAAGCCAGAAAGTCTATGTCTATATGTCTATTACTTAATTGATGGTTTTACTATATTTGTTGGTGGCCTTTGTCTACTTCAGTGCTCAGAGACTGTGATTTAGAACGCTTTGGAAGTCTCACCAGGTTTGCAATCCCTAGAAAAGAGACAATCAAAAGGATTTCCAGAATTCAACATTGGCATCAGCTGACAAATAAATACAGAAGTTTTAAACTATCCTCAAAGGCGTTGTTAGCACAGTCCTCAGATGACATGACAAAAAGTGACATTAAATTGTATTTTAAGCAAAAGAAAACACTTGAAAGAAGCAAATGCTGCCTATGTGTGTTTACTGTAAAACCAAAGATGTGATGCAGTTAAGCAAATACACTCCTTTGTTCAGCTGGCTTTTTTTGTCTTGCGTACTTAATCATCCATTTAGACTACCATAAATCTAGCCAGTTACAAAGGATTGTGTCTCTTACTGGGTCACAGAAGTTCATAACTAACAAAATTTGTTTTTTATATTAACTTGAGGGCACGTAGATACAGTTGTTTCATTGTGTTCATCTTATGCTTTCTACTTGAGAAGACTTGCAGTGAAAAATGAAAGGTCAAAATGTAGAAGTACATCATAGCAGCTTTTAAAAAGTAAATAAATAAATTGTATAAACATGATGTTTCTCAAAACTGTAAGCTCAGAGGATTGTGTTCAGCTGTGAATAATCAACTGGCAAACACTTATAATTTTAGTATCCTTTATGCAACTGTCTTATACAGAAGATATGTTAAAGACTTTAGATTACTTTTATCTGTTTCTATATTGGAGGTCTCCATACCATGTATAGTTTTCAGGTTAAGTATCAATTTCTGTACACTAAACTGTTCTTGGTGTTTCCTAACATCTGCATGTAATGACATGTGGTTTAACTTACATGGTCATTATTTTATTTGTATGTGTTAATTAGAATTACATTTATTAAAAAACCCAAACAAACACACAGCAACCCCTCCTCACCCAAACACCAAAAAAAAGAATTTAATAAATAGCCTGAAATAGTGTAATGGGAATTTGTGGAAAAACTCCAGACACTCTTTGGAGAAAGAAAATGAAGTATTCTGAACTGTGTCATCTTTCAGATGAAGTCTGTTCCTCTTGAATGATCAAATACTTATTTTAAAATATTTCCGGGAATAATGAAATATTCTCAACAATTTTGTTGAAAAGTTTATGACAGTTAATGTCAGATGAAGATGTGCTTAGTGACTAATTGTTATGAACCAGTTCATGTTATGTACATGTGCTAAATGGCTAATAGCTACTAAACTCTTGAGTGTTGCTGGTACATTAACAGGTTGATTTTGACAACAGGAGACATTTGAATGTATCTGCCACTAAAATATCTTCACTATAATTTATTAGGGAGGTTCAAAAATTACATCACTTTGCACAGGAAGAGAACTTCTAACTTGAAGCCAGCATGGTTGTGTTGTCAGTGTCTATTAAATTAGGTTGAAGTAGCCCTGAATACATACACTGCTCTGGAGTACAGAAAATGGCACACTGAGCTGATGGCTTGCGGAGGATGCTAATAAGTCAGTGTAATAATTCTGTGTGTGCTGATGGTCAGAAATGTGACGGGTTTCAATAACATGCCCAAAGTTACAATTATGCTAGAAGAAAATTTTCATTTTGAAAGCCCATGACAGTTTTTCTTGTTTCTTTCTTTGGGTTTGGAGTTGGTTGGGGTTTTTTTTATGATTTCTGGAAAGGTGTTAGTGAGAGAAGGTAACTAGTAGGTACTAGAGCACTCATGAAATACTTTTTGCATTTTGGAAATTAGTTGCTAGAAGACTCAGACAAAGTCTTGTTTTCAAAACTAATTTCCACGTACGCAAGATGAGCATAGTGGTTGCATCTGGCTGGATATATCTATTTGACAGGAATCTACTATTACAGTTCTGTAGGATACTGGGAGCTGGTTCTTTTAGCTTCTGTGCAGGGTGAAGATGAGATGTATTGAAGTCCTTTGGTGTTGTGGGTTGGTTTTTGTAGTACAATGGATATGTCAGTCCACTGTGACGAGGAGATGAGGACTCTGTGCCTCCACTTCAGCAGGTTGCTGTGTGCATTTAATGATGTTTTGGAAAAGGAGCCCTGAAAGATTTGTAAATGAAAGTTTGGGGGGGTTGAAATCCCTTCCTGCAACAGATTCTTTCATCTCTGTTGCCTCTTCTAATGAGGTTAAAAATATGTATGACCATGAGCTGAAAAAACATTAAGAAAAAGTATTCAGTGCTAAATGCGGTTGTATCTCATTCTGTAGCTTTCCGACACCTCAAAGCCATGCACATGAGAATATTCATGGTTGACCTCATACAGAAGCTGCTGTCATATCGGGGCTTCAATTTATTCTTCACTGTCCTCCTTGATGTCAGGTAGGACTGTGAAAACAGTGAGTTATAGAGGCTATTGCAGAAACATGGTTAAAGGAGTTCTTCAAGATTGCACAATCCGTAACTACTTGTAACAAGGAGCTGGAAATTAATCTCTCTTTCTGGAACCCTTTTCTTGATCTTGATGGCTGCTTTTCTGTTTCAGTGGTGTTGTATGTCCAGGTAAGACTAACCCCTACTAGGCCGTGGCATCAGCACACCTCTCTAGCTATAGCTTGCAAGAATCTTTCCTTTCTAATATAGAGAAAAAAGCATATATATAATTATGTTTATTATTTCCCTTCACTTGCCTGTAGTTTACATACAGTGAGTTTCCCTCTTCCTGTCTTTGTTGATTTTTTTTCTGATGTTTCTTTGTTTCCTACTTTGTTAAACCAAACTTCAGGAACTGCTTTTATTAACTGAGACATTGAAAAAAATCAGTGGGTTTTCGGGAGCTGACCTTTAAATAGTAGTGTAGAGAAAAAAGCCCTCAGTAATCTGTATGGAGAGCCTAATCAGGTTCTTGTTTTCTGCTTTCCCTCACTAAACATTCGACAAGATTCTTGTTACTTTGTCAGCAATTACTTTGGCTTATCTCTTGTTTCAAGTACCTGGGTAATGATGATCAGGTGTTTCCTTATGTCTTGCTATCTATATATGTAACACAAACCCTTGCAGTACCTGCGCCCGAATCCGCAGTTGTTAGTCTGAGCTGCCAGTTACTGCATGGGCATGACAAAAAGTGTTCTCTGTTGTAGTGGATTGTTTTAGTTGGTTTGACAGATGAAGTCGTGATACAGTAAGCAAGGGGCAGAGGTTGCATAGTTAGCAAAAGTCACACCTTTTTTTGAGCAAACACCTAGTTTGAGGAGTTCTCCAGTAATTACTGGGGATTTTTTTGAGCTGATTCAAACTTCCCAGTGCCCAAGGAAAGGAGCACGGTGATTGCAGAACTGTTTTTCTTCTTTTAAAGCCATTACTGAGCCATTTGTTTGAGTAATACCAGTGTGCAAAACAGTTTAAAAGTGTTTTCCTCCACCTGGAAAGAGAGTATTTGTCTGTGAAAGAATGGAAGAGCTTAAATTTCATAGCTGTGATGTGAATATATAATTAATATTTCCCTATTGCCACTATAATAGAAATTAAATGGTAAACCAAAGTATTTCTTTTCTGTTAAATGTAATTGTAGAGAAAAAGCAGTGCTGCAGAACTGTCATGTAGAGCATTTGTGAGAAATTTCCATTTAATTTAGTAAGCTATTTGGTGAACAAGAGGGATGTTGCCAATAAGGAGACACTTGAGAAAAAAAAAAATTGTTCAAATATTTCAGTCCTATAAAATAGCTTTTTCCTTTTTCAGCTGAGGAAAAAGCATAACATTCAGGATGAGTGTCAATGTTTTAGATCTATTTACTTTCTCCATAAGAAAAATGAAGGGTCATCTTATATATGAACACACAAGTTTTCTATGTGTATATTCAGTTTATTTTCCTAATAAGATATTACTGGAACCATCATTACTGAGATAAAAATACATTATTTCTGTCTTTCTTTTGATATTTTGTTTAAGTATCCACTTCCTTTCCTGTTTTAAGGAAGGAAAAAAAACCACAAAACCCTCAAGCAATTGAAGAAAACCTTTTAATGGTGAGATTTGGGGTTCAGAACAGTCAAGGGGTTCTGGAGCACAGCACCAGAGTGCCAGCGCCTCAGTACTCCTCATGCCCTAACTGCATGTCCCAAGGGAAGGCATCTATTGAAGTAGTTGAGCAGGATGATGCTATAATATGTTGCAGCCTTCATCATCTTTTTTGCCTACTTTAAATGGACAAATATCCTTCAGATTACTTACAGTAGGATTTCTGTTTTGTGAAATACACATTGTTTGTTTGGCTTTTGTGGTTTTTTAAGACTTCCTTCCTTTCTTCCTTAAATTACCTTGTTCACTGTATCATCCACAGTAATCAAGGGTAAGAATTCTTACCTTGTTACAGCTGGGTTTAAGAAACAGAACTGTGGATGAGAGGAGAAAAGGAAGCTCTGCTGAAGTTCACAACTTTTAAAGGTCACCGCATTATTTCTCACCGTTCATGCTACTATATGAATGTATTCTGCATGTCTAATGCTGGAAATAAAAATACGAAGAACCGTTGGGAATGCAAACAGTCCCTCAGTTCTAGAGCTTGCCCTTTCTCCTGGGAGATTCAGCAGCATAGGCACAAGACAGCTGTTGTCACTGTTGATGTTATTCCTTTAACCTTTTTACCGAGAATGATATCAACAGAGAGGCCTGTCACTACCATTGTCTCCTAGCAATTTAGGGATTGAGAGCAGCCTAAGGGATGGTTGGTGCAGAGACTTGTCTCCCATAGCTGGTTTTGCAGCAAAGGCATTAAGAGGGCTGCTAGATCCATGCTGCAGTGATGGGTTCATGTTAAAGAATAATAATTTTTATTTAGGGTGTCATCTCAAAATAAAGCAAGGAGGTACCAATCTGTCTCAGATTATAGCTAAGGAAAAGACTGTTCATTACTCCTTAAGGGGAAAAAGCAGGAAAAAGATTTAAATAGAAATCTAAGCAGCCTGGGCTTCAGTTGGTTTCATTGTATGCAATAGTATACAATTATCTTCATATTGGTTTCTTGTTCTCTCATGCACGCTTTTTAATCAGTTGCAACAGTAAAGTAAGATACATTTTGTAAATTAAATGGAGAGAAACTGTAGGTTTTAAATATTATTGTCTAAGAGGTTTGGGCAGGGGAAAGCAGTGCTGCAGGTTTCTTCAATTTTTTCATGACAAATCCCTGTACTGTTTAAAATTGATAGTACTTCTGCTTTCTCTTCTCAGTTATACTTGTACTGTGAATAAAATCTTCCTTGTCCAAATGAACCAAGTTTTACCATGTCAATGTGATTTAAAAAAAAAAAGATGAAAGGAGATCTTGGATGGAAAAATCCAACATTTTCTTTTTTTCCATCTCAGGAAACCAAATTTGCCCTTAAAGAACAAGATGTCCTGTCCTGATAATCAGCTGCACTTGACAAGATACTTGGAGGGTGGGGGAAGCATGGGTGTTTAGGTGGGAAAAGCTAGGGATGAAACACTTGAGCCATATTTAGAAGTCTGTTGACTGTGTCTTGTTCTTTTTATTTCCTTTCTGCTCCACTCCTTTTATTAGTGGGGATGCCCAGGTACTATTGGTACTACTGCAAGCATTTGTGTTCTTGATGGAATTCTTGCTCCAGCTCCTCTTGCTGCCTCCATCTCTCCTTGGCCTCGTCTTGTTTGTTTGAACTGGTGTAGGGATTTTTGTGGGTTTTATTTTGAAAGTGCTTAAGGATTTAATTTTTCAGCTCTTTAATAGACTCCTGCTTAGAGTATTTTACGATAAACAAATGGTTATCTCGGGAGGGTGAAATATCACATAGTATACTCTGGCATTGGTATGATTGGCTGAAGGATATTTATAGGTTTCTATAGGTTAACATTTCTCCCTTTAGTGAGTTTGTACTCAGAATGGACCTTGTGTCACTGGCAGCAAAAACCATGGATATGTCTCTAGTTCTGAAGAACAAGAATTGAAAGTATGTAGGGAGACAGTTCTCTGATGGGTTGTGTCACATTAAAATTTAGATTCTTTCTAATATTCTGTGCTGACTCGATTTTTGGGGTGCTACTTGGTGCCGTGCAAAATATTTCCATTAGAGAGTACTAATTTTGAATTTGTCCCTATTGAATTTGCCATGTATAGGAAAAAAAAAAATTAACAGACTTGTCTTTCATAGCTGAAAATTGAACTTTCTCCTTGATGACACAATGGTGTAAATTACCCAAGATTGATTGTAGCAGCAGAAAGCTGCTCTGCAAAACATGCACAATCAGTAAAAATAGTTCTACTGGAAATTTTTTTAAGTCTATTTTTATAGTTGTATTTGGACTAGTATTCAGCAAATCAGAGAAAACCTTGAATGTTAATGCTTGCCACTCATTTTTTTGCTTGTAATTAAGGCTGGAGTAGTTTGAGTGTGTGTGCATGAATAGGTTGAATAAGCAGAAGTGCATTTGACTTTACTGGTATTGTTTCATAACTGATGCATATGTTGCGTACAAAGTAACATATTTTCATTCATTAAACCGTTAAAAGGAAATTATTAGTTCATACAAAGAAGGGTCAGTTTGTTGATATGAATTCAATAGGTGATGCAAAGGTCAAAATATTAATAGATTCTGCAGGTGGGAGATGTGATAGAGATTAAAAACCACTTATGTGTCAGGCTGGTACACTAATGTTACCAATTTCCTAAAATGCAGGAAGGAATTCATCTTCCTAAGCTAAAGTACAGTTTACTCAATCTCTTAATTTGTAAAGTGAACTCCAAAGGATGGCAGATAACTGCAGTCTGCATAAAAATCCTCATACTGAGGTAAAGTTGATTCCTGAAAGTTCATTTTCAGTAAGTTCTTAGTGCTTAGCGTTCATTTCATCTGTCATTCATTCAAAACCTCATGTTGAAGAAGTTGGGATGTTTACCTATAGCAGGCAGGCCATACACTTTCAGTGCAGTGAATGCATGAAAGCATCTATACTGTTTACCTGGTAGAGGTGGTGCATGGCTTTGGGGCTTGGTGGTGGTTGGTTTTTCTGACTGGCAGATACAGGAGGCACAAGGGGAGGCTGATGCTACTATGCCGGTCACTGTACAAGCATGAGTGGGCAGGGGAAGCGCTGCTGGAAAAGCAGGGGACTGTGTGACCTTCAGGAATAGGGAAAGCAGAAGCTAAGAAGTCATGGTTTGAAGTGTCCAGTGTTGCACTGAACCTCATGTGGCCTGTGTGTCAAAGAAGCACGCTTTCTATCCAAAGTCAAGAGCATATTGTTAGTCTAACTGAGGTTGTAGGAGTCTAATGGAGAAGTGTCATTTTAGCTGGACAAACCATGCCAAGTTATTTTGGATTCTAAACATGCTGTTAATGAGGTTTTAAAAGTTTTTCCTAAACGTTCTTGCACCAAACCCTTTTGTGTCACAGTCAGCCATACAACATCCCCATAAGTCCTGGGTCAGTGCTGTTGGTCTTCCTTGAGGACAGTAGGTCAGGGGACTGTTGTCAGCATCCTCAGATCTTTTATGCAGGGGTCTGGGTGAGGGAGAAGCTTCCCCCTTGGTCTCAGGTCTGTTTAGGGCTGGTTTTATGTATTTGCAGTCTGTTCAGCCACTCTACCTTTTCTTAATGGCTCACGGGGCAATCGAGCAAGGATTGCTTCTTTCACTTAGACCTTTGTCACAGTATGGTGTCCTGGTTCTGGCCAGGACAGAGTCAATCTCTCTAAGCAGCCAGCCCAGGTGAGCTGAGTTAGCCCAGGTGAGCTGAGACAGCCGGGGCTGATTTCCATATCACCTGACATCACTCCCCCATAAAAGCGGTTGTTTGGGGAGGGGGTGCTCCTGGGGGCCTCTGGGACAATCTGAGTGTGGCCAGTGTGTTGGGTCAGTCCTCACACTCTGTAATTGTCTGGTGTGTAAGGTACTCCGCTTTATCATGAGGTATGAGTGTAGTTTGCTGCTATTCTTCTCCTTTCATGGTGCTTTTGTCAGCAAACTGTCCTTAGTCCAAACCCAGAGAGGCTCTGTCTGTTTCTCCTCTGGGAGAGAGCAAATGGTGTGTAGTGCTCAGCCACTGTTTGGGGCTGAACCATGACATATGGTTAAAGCATATCGTGGCAGAGTCAGCTTTAAGCTGTTGCAAGGGAAGCTCCTGTTAAGCTGTAGAAAATAGGTCATTGCCGAGTCAGTGCCCAGCTACAGAAAATAACCTTCCTGACCCTCTCCTGGCCCTTATCAATACTTGCAGTTACAGCTAAAACAGACCCATGGCTATTTAAAGCAGTCACTTGTGTAGCCCCAGGGCCTGAGTTGTGAAGCTGGTGGTGTCTGTTGCTGGTTCTGCAGTTCCAAAGAGGAAGGGCATGTCTGGAGCATGAAGTGAATAAGGTGCAAGGCGAGGAGAGGAGGTGCTCCAGGAGAGAGCCGAGCACCACCACACAGCCACTTGTTCTTTAAAAGGGAGTGGGAGGGGGAGAGAGAAGGAGAGGAAGACCCAAGGAACCAAACCCTGTTGGGTTGGGATAAGGGTAGTTTACTGGGATAGCAGAAAAAAATAGGTATAATAATAATAACAACAGGACTTTATAGCAAAATAT
>VZTU01027843.1:18118-126657 GCA_013400835.1 Zapornia atra | reverse complement strand
GAAAAGAAATTAACTCTATCCTAGCCGAAACCACGACAGTGGGTGCAAAGAAAACAGGACTTCGCATCAGCAATGTATCAGAAGACACTACGTAGCACGCCACATGTGGGTTTATGAAGACCATTTGTTAGCCAAGGCCAGGTAGTAGCAGTTCAAAAAGTCACTTTTTTTTTTCCTTAAGATCATGAACTGACCAGGCCAATTTGGGGGACACACAAGAGAAAATCAGAGGTTGAAGCACATGTTACTATTTTTGGTATTTTAAATCTGTGATTGTGCTTTAAACCTTAAAGTTTAAAATGCCATTGATTTTCATTAGAAGGCTATGCAATCTGTTTCAGAACTGCTCTCTTAAAAAAATAAAATCTATGTTGTTAAGGAGCCACACCGATTTCCTATCTTGGCTGCGTTCCAGTCTTATAAATTGGGATTTCATCAGGACTACTGAACTGAAATAGATTTTATAGAGAGTAACAACCCATTAATAAGATCTTTGGCTTAAATAACTCTTTAATTGCAGCTCGGTACAAATGTGATAGAGGAAAATTCTTGTGGGTTTCTCAGTGCTATAACTTAATATTGACTAATATTTCTTTGAGAGAAATATATGGAGAACTTTATTCTAAATTTTTTAAAGGAAGTGGAACCAAATCTAGATCTAAGCTTTATTTTCCTAACGGAATGTAATTTGGGCATTAACAGAGCTCTTTTTTCGAAAGAACTTCTTTTCTGTCAATTTAACCTTGTGTGGCAAACTTGATTTAGCAGAATAATCTGTTTGAATAATCTACTTTAAGAAATTTTCAAGCCCTGTGAAAAGCCTATTAAAGCTCCCTCCCCTGCTCCCCCTCCCCCATCAGTTACACTGCTGGGAGAAAAAGTTATCCCAGCTGAAGTATGAAAATGAGGCAATGTCCTTAATCAAACATGTCTTAAAGAAAGGTTACTCTAAGCAGACAGCATTGATTTCCTCCCCCCAGTTCTACAGTCATCTTTCTCTTGGTCTGCGTATCTCTTGAAATACCTGAAGCAGTTTTTGGCTGATAACTGTTACACAAGCTGTCTTTAAACAGCCTGCTAAACTCTTTTCTCTTTTTTTTTATCAGCTATACTCAGTACATTTTTGGATTTTATTTGGAAAGGGCCCAGCTGAAAACATTTCCCTTCTCCCTTTCAACAAGGCTGTGAAAACGAGATTGAGAGGTGTCACGGTATGTTGCTGCAGAGCTGCCTGATACAGTGATATATCTCTGGCTGATTAACGTAAGCGCCACTTGATGTTGTATAATCGCTAATCCTTGTATAATGAGGTGGTTGTGCTGCAATTGCTTCTATGCCTCTGTCCTCCCTGCAAAACTATCTTGTTTCTTAATTCCAGAGTTTTCAAGTAAGTGCCCATGTTATCTCAGTGAGACAAGGGTTAGCTTAGGCAGCTGTAAGCCCAGGGCCGGTTTGGGGGTCTCTTGAGTTTACAAATAGTGATCAGACTGAACTACTGGCTCCAGGCTTGAGACTATGAAGTGGTGTTGCCATTCTTAGTCCATTTGAGCAGGATTACAAATCCTTTTGGAAGTTATGCTCAAGACTGAGGTGGATTTACAGTTGATGTGACATTTCTCAAGGAAATGCAGCATTTTAGTGATAACGAGCCATTTCTTCTATTGATGTGTCACTTGGTGAGCACGGCAGTGACATGGCTTTTGGCGGTAGTTTTTTTGTCTCCAAGCTGGGATACTTCTCAGGGCATCACAGTAAGCGTATGTTGACTCTTACAGTCAGGCTTAAGTGATCCGTGCCTCTGCTTTCCATGGTGATAACAGCCGACTACCAGCTAACCACACCAGCCAACAGCCAGATCTCCTCAGGCTTGCTTCTCTGGGTAGTGCACTAGGCATGGGTTGCAACAGTTACGGAGTTGTCACCAGTGAATGACCAGTGTGAACTCAGGCCATGTCTTCTACGTGTTGGAGAGATTTGTATGTTGTTGAAGCTTCAATACAGAAATCCCTCCATGGAGTTTGGCTTGCTTCGGCTTTCAATTTTGACAACCAGCAGTACTTTGCTATCTTTTCCCATGCAAACTTTACAGTTATTAAAGTGTGAAAAGCCCAAATACATTACAGCAGGCATTTAGTGCATATGGCATAGAGATTTCTGACCTATTTTCTGACCAAGAAAACATCTGGACTTTCTCCTTTGGAAGTAACTCAAGCGTTATTAAGATGCTGAACCTAATTAGTTCCTATCCCAGATAGCTTTATCATTCTGACCTGGAAGCACTGCTCTTTGAAAAGAGGATATAGGATCTTTAATTGGTTCCACATTTAACAATAAATTAGCCAGTAAATTTGTAAATTAATAACTTTCAAGTTTATGTTCCAAATTAGACTTACCTAAGAAGTATTTGCATTACTCAATGCAGGTAGAGTAATAAGCTTGGCTAACTAGCACTCGACAGATTTTTCAATTTAGATAAATCTGTTTAAATAAACAGAAAAGGCAGAGTGAGAAAAATTTAAATAATCTTTATGTCTCAAAATTAAAATTTCAGGGTCTTATCAAAATCTTCAAAATTCTTTGTATCAGCTCCCCACCCCCAAGGTATGTAAAAATGGCCTTACGCAGCATGCAGGCAGAATCAAGACAATTTCTTTCCTCTTTGCCAAGAATCTTAAACCCAAGATTATCTTAACTCTTCCAGGGAATCCTTCATCTTCCCAGTCAGTTTGTTCTAATACCATACCTCTACAAAGCTTGTAATCATCAAGTAGAAAAAAACAAACCCTTGCTCTATGTAGGAGGGATGTTTTGCTGTGTATACAAGGGTAACTATGGAACATATGTTTTCAACCAGGTAGTCGAGGGACAAAAAATTAAGGGTCAGTAGTGAAAGGCTAGAAACTATAATTATATTTCAGTGGCTAAAACCCAGAACTGATTAAAGTAATGGAGAGTATTGGGGGGTGGACAGAGGGATTGGTGCTTAAATGTTTCGATTACAAGAAAAAACAAAAAAACCCAAACGTTTAAATGAAGTGATGTATTAATCGTGAGAGTTAATGAACATCTGTATATGGATTGGAAAATTCTGTCCCAGTCAGAACCTCAGAGTTGTTATCAGGATGACTCTTAAATGCCTTGAAAATACAGTATTTTAAGAAACACTGAGTCTTCGTCTACTTTGCATATGCCTTAATTATGCATAAAACTGACACTTGACAGGTTAGTCTTATCTGAATAACTTCTTTCAGCTTGTTTCCTTATCGTATCACAAACTCCTCAGAATTCTGAAACCATAAGGGAATGTAAACATTGTTTTATCGAAACACGTGATAGTGCTTATTCCTAAATCTTTGATGTCAATAGTACTTTTCAGTCTACTTTTCAAACTTCTTCCTTTCCTTTCTTCTTCCCCTGCAGCTCCTCACCACACCCATAGCAGGAGGCTGGAACAGGTTATCTATCTACCATCAAGAAATACATTTCTGTCTGGCAAAAATTCCAATGAAATGAGACATTACTAAAGACAAAACCCCAACTGACCAGCAAAAAAAAAAGTTTCAAATGTCAGTGCCCTGATCCTGGGAGGAAGAAAGGAGAAGGAGAAGGCAGGGACATTCCTGGCACAAAAGATACTCTGTATAAAAATATTTATTAATTTATTTTCACATAGATTAGATAGTCATTTATTTTCAGTGAGAGACAAATTCAAACTATGTCAGTGTAAGCTTGCAGCACAAACATTTGTGAAAGACTGTTAAGTTTGAGCATACGTGTTGGAAGAGACCACTTAGCTTTGGCATGACCTTCCTTTCAGTGGGAGCTTATTGAAATTAGTAGTTCTTACCGTCCTTCCTTAGGACTCCTCAGCTGGTAGATGGATAGCTTTGCATATTTATATTGCAAGGGTCAACATGCTAGCTGTAGTGAAATGGCTTTTAAAGAGAGACATTGAACGAGATGCCTGCTACCTTTAGAAGAAGGAGGTTCTTTTTAGTGCAGAACTTCTTTTGGGCTTAAGTATAATTATCAACACCTATTTCTAAGGTCTACATTGTGACTTTTGAGTTAGAAAGGCTGTAAAGCATATGCGTAAACTGAAGAAGCTTTGTGATGTGACTGTAGCAGTGGAACACTACTGGCGAGTCTACTGTAGACTGAAATTTAATTTCAGATTCCTTTGTGGAATGAATTATGCTGGCAAACTGGCAACTGTCTCCATGTAGCTGCTACTATGACAGGGGAAGCTTGTGTTTTGGTTCTGTCAGCCAGTGGAAAGAACTGTGGTGGTAAGAGATATTAGCAAGACCATGCTCTGATTTGGTTTAGAAACTATCCACAATAGTGAAATAGGATTTGGTTTGGGGTAAAGAACTTGATGCATATGGTCTGTTACTATAATGTGTATCTAGCAAGATATTCAACTGAGGTTAGCATGACAGCTGATGGCAGAGCAGTGGCCTATTAATGCATGCTTTCAGGAAGCCCTCACTCAAGCAATTACAGCATTGTTCATCCCAAAACAACTATAATAAAAATGGTTATGTTTTCCCTGTTAGTGGTTTGGCCTCTGGACTCTGTTCTGTGATTAGGAGCAAATTTCAAATGCTTTCATGCCATCAGGACTGATGTGGGGATCACCTCTAAACCTATGAGAAAGGAAAATGGATTCTCTTCCACTACCACCCAGAGGAGAGCTCCAAGTTATCTGCAGAAAGTTTATTAAGGAGAACAAGAATGCTTACAAGTTTTGGATTTAATTATAACATTATTTTGAAGTGTTGATAATCTGAAATAATCAATGACTTTGCACTGATACTGCTTTTAAATATGAAAAGTTATTTAACATTTGTCAGAAGGGTATTTAGTCCTAAATTAGCTTTTTAAAGAGCTATTGAATTGCTGAAGAACACTGACATGGGAAATTATAGTCTTCTGTAATGGGACAAGATGCTAGAGGAATGAAACTGGGTGGGAGCTTGGAAGTGAAGGGTGAAGGTCAAGACCTCCAGTTTGAAGTAGGTACCAAAATTAAGCAGTGATTGTCTGAGAGGCTGCTTGTGCAGTGTTGAATCCCACTCACTCAGCATGTACCCCTTAGTTATTTTTGCAGCCCAACGGGAGGACAGGAAGGCTGGCTGTCACTTACCCTGAATGCAAATGCCTCCAAGGTTGAGAACTCCAGAATGGTGATCAGGACCAATACAGAAACTACGGTGTTTTGTAGTTTTTCTGTGTCACAGATCTCTTCAGGTCTTGGCTCAATCTAGAGCAGCCTTGCAGCTGCCACCGCTTATGTGGCAGTGATACAAGATGGGGAGCCTGCTTTGGCAGGGGGGTTGGACCCAATGATCTCTAGAGGTCCCTTCCAACCCCTTGATTCTGTGATTCTGTGATAGTTCCTTGGTAGCTGTACAATTGCAGAGCTGCTTGAGTATGTTATACTCATCTCTTCTGATGGAAGGAACAGATAGCATGGAGACTGTTGGGTTTTTTAAAATCTCTATCCATATACTTTATCCTTTATATATGATTTATATCCTTTATATACAATATGTTTCTATGTCCTGTATATATATGAAAAAATGCCTATGACTAAGTATGCAACTAGAAAGTAAATAAGCATCCTGAAGGCTGTGTAGGAGTCTTTATAGTTTTAAATATGCAGCTCAGTAGAATGGGCAAAGTGACTGATATATATATATAAAAATCTTCTTTTGTATAGCTATGATCAGATTTTTCTTTGTCTTTAGGTTTGGTTCAGAAACGCAACATGGTATTTTTCACTGGATTTTGTGTTTCTAAATTTTCCTTGGAATATGTCATGATGATTTACATTTTGCAGCAAAACGTAATGCTGTCTAATCTGTACTGTGGTCTTAATGTATAAATAGCATAGTCCCATTGAAACTAGTACAGGTTTCTTCTGTAAAAGAGGGATAAATCCTGTATTGGTCACCTGCCTCCAACAGCTTAATGAAACCTGGCTATTGGAGTCCAGCCTATCAATCCCCCTCTCCACCCCTCCCCCGCCAAACAACAACAAAAAGCCCACAACAACAAAAAACCCCCACAAAACCCGCTCCCCAAATGCAACAACAAAAGAACAAACACCAAACCACTGCTGCCTGGGTTTGATTCTTCTCTCCACATTCTTCCTCCCCTACTTCTTCCCCAAAATGTTAAAGAAACTAGTCTCAGAGCTCAAGTTTTTAATCCAGAAAGTGAATATCTGTTTAGAAGTGCTGTACTTTGATGGCTTTCCACTGCAGAGGCAAGATAGCTATAGCAGCTTACCATCTGGTTATCAGTGCTGATCCTGCTTGAGATCAAGTGATGCCACACAAATGGGATCGCATCACAGTTCCAAACAAGGGTTTCTTGAGGTCTGAGTCACTACAGCTCCAAAGGCAATTTCTGAACGTTTACCCTCTGGATTCTGTTTTCTAGAAGATAAGCATAATATAGTCCTTTCCTTTCAGCATCCTACCTTGTAGTGTTACATTTTTCATCCTTTTCAAATGCACCCATTTCTAGGGTACCTGACATGATCAGTGCTGACAGCCAAATTAACAGCAGCAGTTTAAGGAGTTGGGTGAGGATGGCTGCAAAGGGAAATAGGAAACAGAACAATGATGGTGGGGAGTAGAGTTTGCTGGAAATGTTGAAATGGAGCTGTGTCTCTCTTTGGGGGTCAGAAGGAATGCAGGAGAAGGGGAAATTCAGAACTCTACAGCTGGAATTTTCCTGATTGTGTTGAAGACACTGAGCCATTTTAAGCACTGTATGAAAACACTAGTGTTTTGGATTTTGTAATTGTCCATGTAGCAACTAGAGTTTTGTAGCTTCCAGAGACAAAATCTGTACATTTCTACCTGATGTCACAAGACACTGTAGGACTGAGCTTGCAGACAAAGCTTGTTGATTTTATGGAAGTACTTAGTCATATGGTTTCATGTTAGGCAGTCCTCCACGGAGAGTGTTGGAGTCAATCATTCCTTTTGGTCCTTTCCAACTCAAGATACTGTACGATTCGATGATTTACATCAGCCAAAAAAGTATTGTAAACACAGGTAGACATTTAGACATTAGGCTGTTCTTCTGAGTTTCTAGTCCTGTACATTTAGTCATATTCAAATTAAATTGGGTGGATATAAACTTGGAAAGGCAGGTTAGTTGTCTTTTCTTGTATCACTTTGTTGTTCACTAATTTATCGAGGTGAAGAATACAGAGTGTATTATTTCTGTGTGGAAATTTTCACATCTGGGAAGATGTGAGGATTAAATATTACCAATTGCATTGTAATTTCCAACTTAGTTTGGCTTAATTTTTATGTATTATTCATTATTTCACTCAATAGAGTGAATATGAAACTTTTCAACTTCTTAAGGATGAAGAAAACCCAAAGCCATACTTGTGGTGTATCTAAAGATGCTCCAGATTATTGCTCTGATTTGTCTGAGGTCCACAACCTCCTTTCAAACTCCCCGTATCAGAGAGAATGAGTGAGAGGTTTCTAGCAACTTCTTCAGTTTTCCTCTGTTCAGGCAAGTAGCTTGCTATCTCTTCGTGCAACGTTTAGTAGATAAAAGCACTTACAAATGAAAGCTTTTGTAAACAAAATAGGTAGCAGAGATAGGAAGGGGGAAGTGCCAAACTGGAAGTGTATGAAACTTGTTTCTGTAATGGGCTGGATATCAAGTTCTCTGTTGATTACAAGCATTGGAAAGGGTTGGACAGTGTGTGTTTATGACACGACTAGTACACAAAATAATAAATAGCTTTTTCAGAAACATATGATGGAAGAAGTAGGCAGTAGTTTGACAAGTGAGAAATTGTTATCAGGAGTGAAAGTAAAACCACCGATACTAAATAGTAATCCCTCTTTATTTGATTTCATACTATCTGCCACTGCTTTTTTTGGGAAAATCATAGTGAGATAACACTGCCCTAAGATAGTAGGCATGCTCAGTCTTTTCCTTGCTAGTAGCTTCTTCTGGTATAAGAATTTTTTTCTCCCAAGTATAACAGTCATGGATGGTAAGCTGAAGTTATTGAACTTCATGAACTTGTTTATAGTGAAAGGCTAATTGTAACAGGGAATACTTAGTGGGAGTGACCTTAAAATGTGTTAAATCTTAATTGTTTCCTTCTGGTTTCAAATTGTCTATTTAAAAATTACCAAAACCTGTCTTATTAAAAAAAAAAAACCCACACCAAAAAACCAAAACAACCCATCCTACCAAGACCATATTCAGTATCATACCTGTACAAAACTGCTTGAAAGAATTGAGAAAGGATGAAGTTCATCTTGTTTATTTCAAATGGCGAGAAATCCAATTGCACTGTGCCCTGCTCTGCCAACAAAAGTAGTTTGACTAAATTGAAGAGGGTCATAAAACGTGAGGAATGTGACAGATTGATGAGTAGGTTGAAAATGCTTATCCTGTAGAATATGGAGGCTTGGGCATGAAGACCATCATCGATCTGTAAAGCAAATGAGATAACTTGAGAAAAATGTGAGCTGAGTGTGGCATAATTTAGTCATAAGAAGTAATTTACAAAGGGGTCTCATTTTTTTTTTCCCCCAGAAATCATTATGTCGGTGTTGGGCTGAATAAATGACTTTCATATCGTGTTGTCAAAGATAGTTGTTGTAACCATTCACTACAAAAATGGGGCTCCTCTGTCTTCATCGTTTCTTATCACTGCCTGAGTATTATTTCAGCATACGACAAGTGATATTTTCTGTGGAAATGTATCTGTTGTGAGTTTTCTCTGGGAAAGCCAGAAACAGGACATAAGGAGGACTGGAGACAAGGTGGGGATGGGGGTGTCTGAACAATAAACGGGTGAGAATAATTTTACGGAACCAATTCTGATAACCCTGAATGACTGTTTTGCTTGTTGATTGCTGTGCCCTGTTCCATGGGGAAACTCCAGAGTTTCAGGAGGAGACTAACCTCCTTGTTGACACGGACAGTCATTTAATACAAACCCAGATCACAATGTTGGTGGTCCCATGTGCCTGTGGAGTGCACCCTTCTCGCCTATGGAAAAAAAATGAAGCAAACCCCTTAGTGTTACCTGTTTATGTGACTTGGGGTGTTGCATCAGTAACCGCTGGTTTTTTTGGGAGACATGGCTATATTATTTGTAGCTCCTTGAACATTTATTTAAATTGGCTCTATCAATTAGATGCAAGAAGCTAATTCTAATTGACTGCGTTTAATGCAGCGTCACCTGAAGGTGTCTATATTGCTAAATTTAAACATAAGCAAAATGACTTACATAGCCCAAGAGGAACTTCAGTGTATTTCTTGTCTGCTACACTTGGCAATTAAAGAGCAAATCTCTCAAGATGAGCCAGGTGCAGTGTGCTGCTACTCACGTTTCTGCGTAGCATCAGGTATTGGCCTGTGCTGGAGGCTGCATGCCACATTTCACAAAGCAGCAATGTGATCTGCTGTGACAAATCCTGCAGGTTCTTCAGGGGAAGTGGAAAGCTGCTCTGCTTTGCACACTGATGCATTCTCTGCAGATTGTGTTTGTAGGCTTAGTGGCGCATCTATTTTTCTATGTCCTGCTTCATAGTAGTAACGTTTCCCTCTCCAACTGTTGGTACAGAAAACCTCTAGATTTACTCTACCTTGCCTGTCAGCATGATTGCAATTAGAAGGATGTAGGTACTTAGAAGGAAAGCAACGAGAGCAAGGAGAAACAGAGATACAAGCCAGTGAGGAATGCACAGGTAGAGAGATCAAGTTTGCATTCCTATAGGCAGCCTATTAGGTAAAAATGAAGCAAGGTTGGCTGTAAGAGAAGCTGAGAAGTTAAGAAAGGACAATGAACTTAAGCTCTGCTTCACCACTCCATAGTTATTGCCTGAAAACCACTCCAGTTAAGTCATGTCATGTTTTGAAAAGGCTGTCGTGTGACATTACGAGCATCTCCTGGCTACATACCACAGAAGTGGGAAAGACAACCCCAGGCACCAGAACAAGCTGGGGGCCACCCAGCTGGCAAGCAGCTTTGCAGAAAAGGACCTGGGGTTCTGGTGGACACCCAGTTGAATATTAGCCAACAACATGACTGTGATACAAAGGCAGCAAATGGTATACTGGGCTGTATTAACAGTGTTGCCAGCAGGTCAAAAGAGGTGATCCTTTCCCTCTACCCAGCGCTGGTGATGCCACACCTGGAGAGCTGGGTCCACTTTTGGACTCCAAAGTGCAAAGAGGCACATAGACATACTGGAGAGAGTCCAGAGAAGGCCCACGAAGATGATGAAGGTACTGGAGCACTTCTACTATAAGGAAAACCCGAGTCAGCTGGAAGTTTTCGGCCTGGGCAAGAGAAGGCTCCATGAGGATCTTATTGTGTATTGTATAATACCTGAAAGGAGGGTAACAGAGAACGTGAAGGGAGGGTCTTTGCAGCTGGTGCCCACTGACAGGACCAGAAGTGATGGACACAAACTGAAACACAAGAGGCTCTCTCTGAATACCAGGAGACAATATTTCACTGTGAGGGTGACAGAGCACTGGCACAGCATGTCCAGAGAGGTTGTGAAGTCTTCATCTTTAGAGATATACAGAAGGTGCCTGGAGGTAGTTCTCCACAGCCTGCTCTAGGCAGCCTTGCATGGGCAGGAGGATTGGACCAGGTGATCTCCAGAGGTCCTTGTCAACGTCAGCCTTTCTGTGATTCTGTGTCCCTGCAAATCATATTGTATCTGAATTTTTTTTTTTAGGAAAAGCTGACTGAAATAGTGGCAGAACTACTTCTCTATTAATTTTCTTAATCTGTTCAGAACTTTGCTGTGGTAACAAAATTATCACAGTACCAGAGCAAAACTGAGTTCTATTGCAGCATTTCCTTGATGGAAGAAAAGTAAAACTTCCTTTATGAAAAGGAGAGAGCAGACCAGACAAATTAAGAGCAAAGGGGACAAGATGTTGCTATATCACTCAGATTAGTGATGAAATACAAAATGGAAAAGATGATGTTAGAGAATGCGGCGTTGAAGGCTTCCAACCCTGAAAAAAAAGGAATAGGGACTCCATTTTTAGAAGGATGACTTTGCAGATCTTTCCTTATAACTGTTTTCAGGACCATGCTTCAGCCTTTTCAGAACTCTCATTGAAAAGAGGGAGCAAAGGATGTTAAAAGAATTGGGGATGGGAATGATGGAGATAATCCTTTATTTCTATCTAATGTCATTTCAAGGAACTTGGAAACATAAAAGCAGCTTGGAGGATAATTACAAGATGACAGGAATGAATCTATATTAAAGGGAAAACTTTCCAGACTTTGATTTTATGTGAGGAAGATTCAAAGGGTAAGTTGCTGATATAGCGAACACCATCTTGTATAATTTTCTCCTCTTCTTACTACTTCTCCTGTTGCACTGGGGATTTAGTTTCAAAACTTTACTCACTACTCCCATTCCTCACGTTCCAGTAAAATGTATGCTAAATCAGGTTCCTGTTTATGAAGGCAAACTCGATTGTCTTGAATCAGTGCTTCCATCTTTTGTATGCCATAGTGGGATGAATACTGTTCATGCTTAGTCTAGCTTTAATTCCAGGATGATGTTCCTAAATATTAACAGGAAAGAGGGTGGATTTTTTTCTTCTTCTCCCCTACTTCACCCTGAAATTGCTTGTGTTTTCAACTCTAAAAACACAGAATAATTTTAAGTTAGAAAAAATATTCATTCTTAATTGTTGTAAGTATGTACACACAGATGTTGGATATGTATTTTAGAGAGTATCTGTAGTTTCACTGTGCCAGCAGCATATTGAGTTATAAAGCAAGACAGTCTTTATTCCAAATAGCAGGTGTGGAGGTTTTATGGGTTTTTTTTAAGACTGAATGAGCTGAATGTGAAAAATGAGCATAACGTTAACAGTGAGAGGATGATACCGAGTGCAGTAAGCATCAGAACAAGGTGCCTAGAACTTTGTTACCTCTACTTGAGACTTAACACATACAAAAACCTCACACTGTAAATAACTGGTGTTTGCAGGAGAAGAGAAAAAAGTATATAGGTTGTCAACAGAAAATTACTGATGTCAGAATTTGCTCAGCAGTGAGTTTGGGTTGAGGTAAAGGCTGAGGGAACAGGAGCAAGCAACCCTGGTTTTTGGATGTTGTCACAGCCCTCCTAGAATGAGGTCCTGGGAGAAGTACGTGAGATGTTGCAGATTCTTCTTTGCCTTTTTGCACATTGAAAGGTGTATGAAAGATCCCAGTTGATGATGTCTGATGATTTCAGTCATGTACTTGTGCACTGGCAGAATCTCAGAAGTTAAATGTTCATGAGGATGCCCTAAGACTGTTCCACTACTGGTTAAAGTTAAGGAACAGGCTAGACCACAAGCACAGATTTGGGTGTGATCTGTTCTAAATGTTCAGGATTGCCATGACTTGATAGGTACGAGACAAATACAATGATTTGTACATCAGTTGCCTGGCACCTTGCGGATGGTTTTACTTAGAATTTATGGATGAAAAAAACCCAACATGTTACTAGATACCTTTTTTTTTCCTTAAAAAAAATCAACAAACCATGTTTTTGTTAGAATTTAAAATTTAAATGTTTAAATTAGATATTAGGGGGAAGTTTTTTACAGGGAGAGTGGTGAGGTGCTGGAACAGGCTGCCCAGAGAGGTGGTGGATGTCCCGTCCCTGGAAGTTTTCAAGGCCAGGTTGGATGGGCCCTGGTCAACCTTGTGTAGATCCAGGCCTGGAGGTTGGTGGCCCTGCCTGTGGCAGTGGGGTTGGAGCTCTGTGATCCTTGGGGTCCCTTCCAACCCATGCCATTCTATGATTCTATGATTTTATGATTTTCTGTCTTTCTCTTCAAGACAGACACTTCTTGTTTGTTGTTGTATTTAGTGAACTTGAATCCAGCTAAACACAGTTAGATCCCTGCAATTTCTCAGAAGAAATAAAATGTAAATTGCATTATTATTCAAAGAGCGCATTCTAAATCAGAAAATATCTGAAAGACCCACACTGAATCAGGGATTTCTGCTTAAAAAAGCCTCAATACTGGTGCACAGATTTCCTTCTGTTTGATGACAGAATATAATGCTTTTCCATAATCTGCTTTCTCTGGTGCAGAAATTATTTTAATGTATGTTTGCATGGGTAAATAATCCCAAAATACTTGTTCTTAGGGTAATGGGTTGTTCTGTTCATTCAAGTGGTAGGTAAGGATGGAACAAGAGCAGATTTAGCTATGTGATGTTTGTCTGCTTTAGAAAACAAACAAGCAAACTCAAAAGCAGCTTCAAGAAAACTCCTGAACCAAAACCCTTCAAAATGCCTACATTTTGCCTTCTCATTTATACTTAATCATATCTAATCAGGAGTTTGGATCATCTCGAAGACTCTGCCTTTGTGAGATTGCACAGCATATTGAACATGTACAGATAGAATAAAGCAGGCTTATGTGTAATCATTTAATTTTATTTTTTTGATTTTTTTCAAGGCTCTGTGAAAAGATATTTTCAGTTTTATTGTCAAGCCATAACCCAAATACTCTGAAATACTATAATTCTAATATTAGTGCTCACTACAAAAGAGGGAACTTTGTTTAACATATTTTTTGTTAAACCAAAAATTATTTGATGTGTCTTGAGGGAAAAATAACTTGAGCTCAAATAATAGGGTCATCCTTTACTGAGATGCATTTATTTTGCCCGAGAATTCAGAGTCCTGATCAAGAAGGGTTGGATACTTACGTTCTAATTCTTCCAAGGGCACTGCAGGTACTCAAATGCTTGTACTTTTGGGCATAGCCTCACTTGGTCCTCATTTTGAGGGTTTTCCAAGAATGTAAATTATTCTAAAAATCTAATCGAAATCTAAAATCTAATTCTAATCTAAAATTCATTTAAAGCAGAAAGTCTAGGGGATTCTGTAGCCTTGGTTTTTTCCCCCTCTCTTTTTTCTTATTTCTTTTTAACACTCCTCCTTTTTTCAAAGTACAGCAATAAGTAAGAAAATTGGGGGGAAAAAAATTGCAGGAGACAGTTTCAGGAAATGGGGAGCTCAGCCCAGCTCAGCCCAGCCTTTCCCTGACACATTCAGAAAAACTCTGATTTAGAGGGTATTACTTCTTTTAAGCAAGATGTAAGATGTGCACTGGTGAATAAGCATTGTTGTTAAACTGCTGCTGCAGATGAGTAGCCTCTTTGTTAAAAGTTTGAAATGGATTCAGAATATCAATCTAGCTATTCTTGAGGTTCACCCCTTAATCTAGCAGATGAAGACTGTATTTCTGTTTTGTTTATCTGTTCCCATCTATTTATGGAGATCAAGATTTTCTGTAACCTACTAGGTTACTGATAATTAATTTTAAAAGGTAAGGTGCTTTTTTCAGCCTAGAAGTGTTCCTGTGGCCCTCTATCAGTGCATTTTTTTTTGTTTTCTGTGGATATCCCAACTTGACACTTTCACTGTATGTTTGGCATGGGGTTTATGTTATTTCACTGTCATTTCAGTGTTCATAGCTGTTATCTGTGTTCTTTCCCATTAAACAGAAAAAAATCACATCTGTATATACCTGGCAGTTTTATATCCATTTCATGTGTACCATGGTGGCTTTCTAAATCCATTTTTCATGACATTTCAATGGACGTGAAGGCGTGGGCCCTTAGAAAAGAACACCACCATTACTACTGCTTTCAGCAGAGGAAAATTGTCCTTCTGTATTCTGTTCCTTAGTTAATAAAAAATGTTATCTTGATAGACACATAATTGCTCTAATTATCAGTAGAGCATTTACAGGGGTTATTCTTTTTATTCAGTCTCAGTATCTGAAGAACAGTTCTCTGTGATTTCAGTTACACAGTAAAATTAAATCTGCTATTCAGGGAAAAATTCCAAGTCGCATTTTAAATTGTGCATATCAATTTATACAGCTATTTTTGGTTTTTATTGATTGATCTCTTATATAGAACAGGTAGCTGTGCTGAGATCGCTTTGCATTACAATTACAGGTAGAGATGTAGATCTACATTGAGGATTACCTCAGGGGGTGCAGACAGGCAACCTTTACTGTGAGAATATGTGAAACTCTCTGTCCTGTCGTTGGGGAGAGGTTTGAAGTTATGCCTTGTTTTTCCCATGATAGCAATTTAAGGAGTATAAGTGCTTTTGTAAAACTGCCACACTCCCCTCTGCCCTTAATTTATCTTAGTCCTGCACATATTTTAAGTTGACTGCTTGTGTCTGTGAGGTTTAAATGAATGTAGTTTTTAGTAAACATAATAACACCTGAGTTGTGTATCATGTTTTAATGGTGACTGCTCTACAAAAAGAAGTTACCACTATTCACGTGTTGTAAGTTCAGAAGTAATCCCCTCTTTATAAGGAGTTTAGGTCTAAGCATAATGAAATTGTTTTTCAAAGTCCACATATCTCTGTAGGACATTCAAATACTAGATGCTGAAATCACTAAAATCAAATTGTGAATTGCGGGTGTAAACCTTACTCCAGTAATTTAAACTGCCAGAGTTCCAAACAAGGGTCCCAGCCTACATCCTGAATCGATGCATTAATTAAAAACCAAACGAATGGTCCTTTAAGGCCATATTTCCCATTTTGTGTAGTTACAACATAGTATATAATTCTGACGTACAGTCTGTTTCCACAGAGCGGGGTCTACACCTTTTCATAACTGGATGCACAATGTCATTTCAAATAATGAAACTGCAAATTATATTTTTTCCAAAGTGTTTGTAAGCTGTCAGATATGTATGTTCTCATCCCAAGTCATTGGTTTTGAGTCACATTTTTGGATGTATCTTAGCTTTCCTGAACAATGTTTTTAAACCAAAGGAGCCCTCATTCTGACAAATGTTCACAGCAGAAATAGATAGTATTATGGTGTTTGGGAATTGTACTGCATATTTGTTTGTTGTTGTGAATAAATTACACAAAGTAAATGTTCTAATACTTTCAGATTTTTTTTTTTTACTAGTTGCAATACTTATCATAATGAAAACTTTTTTTTAAAAAAACAGGATTTAGCTCTTCAGGTGTGTCCCTAATTTTGTCTTTGTTTCATCTTTCATTTAGGTGCAAAATTTAGTATTTTTAGCGAAGTAGATGAGCTACTGTATTCTGGATTATTCAGATCGTGTTTGAAACAAGTGGGTTTGTTTTTGTGGCTGGCAGCAATGAAGCATCGAGATGCCTCAGGCCTGTGTTGGTTAAAGAGCTCCCACAAACTGTGTAATTTTCCAGTGTTTCCTTTCTCCCATAAGAGATTTTTGCTATTGGATGTTATCAGTCCAGATGGATCTTAATGTGAGACACAACTTTGTAAAGCGATGTTTTTCTGAGTGTGTCCTGTGACTCCACAGCTCTAGAAATTTCAGCTTGAACCAATTACTTTTCAGCCTTAGGTTGGTATTGGAGGTTCCTGGAGAGCTCTAGATTGAACACTGGTTTTCAAGGTCATTGTATGATGGTAGAGTGGAACGCATGTGGTAAAGCATTATTAAAATGCATCTATATCTTCCAACTTCTCTTAAATTTGGCATTTAAAAAAACTTTCCATAAAAATCATGCTATGATAGTGACAGATCAGGGTTTTTTAACAAAAAAATTTTCATCACCAAAAGATGCATAGCTTAAATACCAAAGGTTAAAACAAATATGGTTTGAAACCAACTAAAATGCCTCATTCTAAAGACCTTTTCTATAGAAAATTTGCAGATTTGCTTTCTTGTCTAAGAAAAAAAAAATCATCATACAACTGACTCCACAAGTAATGAATTCAGCATTATTTATACAGTTTAGGAAAAGTTTGTTCCTGGTTAAAAAAGAATTTACTATGAGGGCAGCCAGGCAGTGGATCGGGTTGTCTAGAGATGTTGGGCAGCCTCCATCACTGGAGGTTTTCAAGACCTACATGGGCAAAGCCCTGAACAACCTGGTCTGGTCTCATAGCTGACCTTGGTCTGAGCAGAAGATTATCTTGGCTGACTTTCTGAGGCCCCTTCTGACCTAATTTAGCCTTGGGTTCTGTGACCTTCAGATGGTGTCACCTGCTGCTACTGAAAATTAAATACGTGTGTTGTAGCACATGAAGCTCTCTTTTAATCAGCTCTACCTTCTACAAAAATAGCTGAAGCTGGAGTAGGACAGAAGAGAGAGGAACAGGGGAGAGGAAAAGAAACAAGACATAGTGCTCAGTGCAGGAAATCTTTCATCCCTGAATGTCTAGATTTTTCAAGTTGTTTTCTGATGACAGGAAGTTTGGTGGCCCCACAATATTGCTGTTCATCAAGTAAATATAGGGAGCTAATATTGATTCCCAGTTAGTGAAACAATGGATTAGCTGGTCAGAGGTCATAGTGTGTCTTTGAGCTCCTCTGGTGAAAAAGCATGCGCTGCACCTGAAACAAATAGGAACTGAGGTTTACCTGGAGGAAGATGATGGATTTCTAGATATTAAGAAGAGATGTACCAAGCTCAAAGAGGTTGCTGTAGAATGGTGTCTAGAAAACCAAGATAGGAGGAAAGGCTGGAAAAAATCAATAAACTTACTCTTTACTTAATATGTATAGACTTACTTTCTGAGATCTTTAAATACCATTTTTAGCAATTCTCATTTAGTTATGCATGTGTGCAATGTTCACTGTTTACTTGTATTAGCCACCCAGTCTAATAGCAAGGATTTCTCTTGTAAACAAGAGAGCAGTTGGAGCCCATGCTGTAGGATATTTACATTAGTGTAAAACTTTACTTAATTTCCCTTGGCAAGCATGGAGATATACATAAGAGTTCTTCAAAACAAGTGGTTTTCACATTCTTTTTATTTAAACGTCTAAGGGCATCTGCCCAGGCAATGAAGAGTTCCCACTGGTTTGGTTGTGGGGTTTTGCTTTTTGGTTTTGTCTCTCACTGCTGTCTCATTTTTTGTTACTATTCTTGGTATAGTGACCGTGGTAGCCCTGGTCTAGTAGGGTATAAAGAGTGACAGGAGGGGAAGAAAGACACATTGATTCCACCTACACTCAGCTGTTATGGGCACCAGGAAAATTTTGAGAGTAGGAGAGGTAGCCTCAGAAGGAATCCCCATAGCCTGAAAGAACTGTCCTATTTTCTTGTCTCATAATGGCATGGGAGAGGCCAGTTGCTGGTACGCAGCCTCTTGCCTCACTCCATCCTGTAACTCCCATACTGGTGTGCTCTGTGAATCGAAAGGTACTTCTGTGTTTGCCAGCAGACTGCTTTGTATTTCTGAATAGGTGAAACTACCATAGAAGCTCATAGTTATCAGAGGATAAATATAATGTACAGTAGACACCTTGACATCTAGTCTGAGTCTTCTCTCAGGCTTCACTTTTGCCTCTCAGTGTCTATACTTTTTAAGGGCCTTCACAGTTTTAGCACAATATATACCTGTCAGAGGCTTTTCAGAATATTTTGTTGCCTGCAACAGTGAGATCAATCAAGCAGGCTAAGATATTTTAGCAACTGTGTGTTACACTTAGCTTCTCAAGGTAATGAGCTGTCTTGTCTATTTGTTAGAAATGTCTGGTATGATCTCTAACATGCTGTCCTTTACAAGAGAAGAGAAAATAACCTCTTAAAAATTGCAATTTGAAGAAAGTCTGTGATCAGGTGAGAAAAAGTTTGATATTTGAGAGTTTTCTATTGCATATTAAGAAATAATACAGGACTAGTTTAAAAAAAAATTCCTTACATTGCTTCTAAAAGCTGAATCTTTCCACCTGGTACCATGCTTCTCAGGAGCCTTGGCTGGACAGTTGTGGGAAAAGACTTTCAAGTTTCTCACAAAAGAAGAGAACGATGTTTTTAAATTGCCTTTTTTTTTTAAAGCACCATAATGACAGAGATTGACTTTCAGTTGGTGGAATTCCAAATCATGCAATGATCATTATCTTTGGTCAGTAGAGAAGTATTTTATCTTTTTGAACACTTCAGGAGTTTAAGACTGAATGGGCAGATTTCTTGAGTATCTGTTATTGCGGAGGGTGAATGGGTAGTATCCGTGTTTAGGAATTAATTGGCTGCTTCTGTGGGTAAGTGCTGGATGGTGGCTTTAAAATTCCTGTGCTCTGCTTCATTCCACTCCAGTAGTTCTTTGTGTGTAGTGAATGCAGCCCTGAGGTATACAGGTAGGAAGCTACAGCTGAGCAGCCATCTCATCCTCCTTTTCTCCATTCTCATTATTCATTGAAAATATGATGAACTTGTGCTTTAGAGGCCCTGAGCAGTGAGCAAGTGAGGGTGTAGTTGAAGTAAGGCTCATGCCTCAGGGCAATGCACTTTTTTTCCCCCCTCACCTTAAATTTGGAAAAACTAGACAGAAACAGAATACAAAGGAGCCACCGATACCTTAGCCTGGAATGGGTGGGCTACTAACTGAGCGGGGTACCTGTAAAATCTAAACTTGGAAATCTTCAAAGCAAAATTTTGATCCTAGATCCATACATTGACTGGCTGGAAGAAACAAAATATTAGAGATTTATAAACTTAAATACAGAAGAAAATGTAATTATTTTTTGTGTTTGGTTTGGGTTTTTTCTAAGTACTTATTTAGCTTTAAATGTTGAATAGTCCATACTAGTGAATTATAAGACTTTAAATATCTTTTGAAGAATGGGTTAGAGGATTTAGTCACCCAATTCTCTCTCTCTAGACTTCTGTTTCCAATTTATTTACATCTTACTTATTTCAATGTGTTTAGCTTTTCCTTGTTGCTCTGCTTCACTTCTTAATACTGCGAGTAATGCATGTGATTGCTTTTTTTATCTGACAGCTCTGCCCTTTCAAAATATGAAGTTATATGGTAAAAGGCACATCTCTGCATGTGCTGTATTGGATTGAGTGCATGGGGCCAGCATCCAGGGTTTTGGAGAGTGTTATGGGCTGCAAAGGAATGGCATTTCACAATTGTTCTAGCTGGCATGTAGGTGAAGTGCCTTGGGAGCCAGGTTTGTGAGTGCTAAGTACCTGAAGGAGTAGGCTGCTGGCGTGACCAGAGGGTCCGGGACCACTGCCAGAGGGTTTTCAGGGAGGGTGTGGGGAGTGTCAATATGTGAAGCCACTGGTGAAGAGACGATTTAGAGTCAAGTTTATGGGCAAACCAAGTGTTTTGGGACAGTTACTGGAGCGATACACAGTGTGTTTCCTACTCACGGACCTTCATGCCAGTCTGCAAGAGTGGGGAACATGGTGAGGCTGTTGGCTGTGCTCATGTTTGCAGTTGACAGTTAACACCACGGAGAGACAAGTGAGGTAGCTGTGCTGCTCCCTGTGCACTCCCTGTGGCCTTTTCACAACCACAGGAATTTGATGCAGGTTCCTGGCAACTACCTGACCTTTCTCTACAGGACCCATTTCTCTTCTGCTGGTGCTTGTTCATTATTGTGTAGTTAGTTCCCTCTCAATCTGGAACCTGACAGTTGTCTGTAGGGGATCTGGTCCCGTCCTGTTTTTATTCCTCGCACGGTGTTGAACCCTGTCTCCATTGTCACAGTGCCTGTGCTCACACAAGCTCAAAGTTTAATAACCACAGTCAGTCATCTAGGTGTTGGGAGCAACAGCAGATCAGATTGATGGGAATTGCTCTCAAAATATCCTTCTCTTGTGATAGTTACTGTTGACAGCTATTCTCAGTATAGTTTTCTGAGCAATTTTAAATTTGCTTTTCAAATTTTATTAATCTACACTTTTTTCTCTAGCTTATTTTATGGTGGTGTGAGATGGTAGAGGGATTACAGATTCTGTTTGGATAATGCAGGGGCCTCTTTCACTCCAGTTACAGCCATGCTGATTTATAAGGGGAAGTTCAAATATCTTTTTTGGGTTGTTTTATCTTCTCTGCAACGAAGTACTACCTCTTGAGGTCTCTAGCTCACTTACCCTTATCCAAATTATTGGGGTTTTTTCCCTTGTCCTGTCCTTCTGCAGCACAGTGCAGAATTTGCAGAAAAGATTCACATTCATATGAAAATTAGTTCAGGCAATCTGTCTCTCAAGTTGAAAGACCATTTGTTTTTTTAAAATGCAACAAGTTTGTTGCTCGCCTGTTATGCAGAACATAAGAATCAAAGTTACTGGTTATCACATTAAGATGTTCAAGACAGTAAAGCTGATTGTAATTGAAAGCATATTTATATTAAAAGGCAAATATGCTCGTTTTTAATATACAGAAAAACATTCATTAGAAAAAAGTAATTCATTTCTTTTGAATCGAATGCAATGTAAGTTTAATTTTCAGAACATTGCCTGGGGCAATGGTTTGACATTTTCTTGAAACTGATCTGATTAGTTCTCAGAATTATGCTGAGAAATGTCACTTACTATGGAAAATACCTTTTTTATCAGTGACCCTCAGAAAAGAAAATTATTTTTTTCTTTTTCTTCACAAATTGCTTTGTGCATTTCAGTGGCAAGGGCAACAGTTAACTCTAATTGTGTATTGAGCTTGTTTTTATATGATTATGGAATCAATTCAGAATCTTAACAGAAAAATGACATAGATTGAACCAAGCCCATTGTGCTATTTTTGTAAAGGTGACCTTAAAGAGTAAGAGTGAAGGCCTTTTAAGTTTAAAATTTCCATACCTTTTTGCTGTAACTCTTAGGACATGAAGCTCGGAGTCACCTGTGTAACATCTCCCTTAAATGCAACAGTCTTTTTTCAGCTGAATTATTGGCAAAGGTGCTTAGACATGGGTTTTGACTGAATAAATATAATAAAGTTGCATAAGATAATTTGTAGGACTCGCTATTCTTTTTCCTGTACCATCATTTGGTACTATGAAGATTTAGTGGACTTACTGGATCATACTGCACTTCGAAATGCTATCTTAAAGTGCAGTATTCAAATTGGTGTGGTTATACTGCTGGTGAGATTTCCAGAGATTAAAACCAAAATTTGGTTGTCATATTTCGTATGGCGCAAAGCTCAGGCCTCTGCCAAAGCCCTGTTTTCTCGTCTGAATCAGGACTGGTGGTGGTTGAATTCACCAAGGACAACAGATCATTTTCAGCACCGCGGTGGTTTTACTGATTATGAGTGTTTTGCCTTCTTCATTAAGAATATATATGTAAAAAATAAGAATTCAACTATTTTAAAACCTTAAGATTGTTTATGATAGGTTTTTTAAGTTCTCCTCTGTATCTTTATTTTTAATTAAAACCAAGGAGGGGATTCGAACCTTTTTGTTAGATGACTTCAGTAGAATACTGTCTATTTACATGCAGCTTACTTTCTAATTAGAAGATTTTTTTACATGACAATAAAGTTGATATATCTTATTGCATTTATCTATCTATATTTTCTTGAGATGTTTAATGTTGTCATTGTAAACAAAGCACTATTTTCAGGGGACTTCAGCCTGTCCATTAAAAGAGAATAGAAAGCCAGTTGTTTGTATTCCCCTAGGTTCTGGAAAATGTCATGTGTGCTTCCAATTAAAACCAGTATTCATACTGAAGAAAAATTGCTTCCAGAGGAAAGAAGTTGTGTTTCCCTGGTATGAATAATGCAGGTTGCAGCATAGAAAGTAATCTCTGCTAGAAATGAAGGGAGCTCCTTTAAAATTGTTGGAAAGGTTTTGGACTTACTCTGAAGTGAGCTCAACCTTGCACCATGCTTGTTGCTGGCATTGATTTAAATGCTCATATGTTAATGCATATGTAAGTAGTTGGTTGTGTAAACTGAGGTATCTAAAATCCATTCTGATCCCTGTTATCTGAAAAGTCTGTGGCTTTATAATTTAAAAAAAATGTATTTTTAGCATTCAGACCCTTCGTGACAGAGGTCAGAATCTTTTTTCTTGCTTCTCTTTAATTCCCAGATTTACAGATAGGGAAATGGAGAGGGAATGAAGAGAAAAAATATTCACCCAAGCTGAATTAAGAAGGCAGTGATAGGACCCAGGTCTCTGTAGCCTCAGTCATACGACTTTCCTTATTCTTAATCCAATTCCCTTTCAAGCAATGTTAGTTTTAATTATATAGAACTAGTCCTATCTCTAAGCTTCATTAATGAGTCATTGAGAAACTGGGGAGATGAGAAAGGGATGCCAAGAGTTCCTTCAGCAGGACCTTAAATTCTGTTTATAAACCATAATGTAATTTCACATTCCAGGTTATTTAATTGTGGAGGACACTGGTTTCCACTGAACCCTTCCGAAACATAAAAATACTAGCTGTGTGCTAAAGAAGGAGATTTCCAAATGGGGGGTGGGGGTTGGAAAATCAGTTGAATGGCTCATCTTTCCTTAAACATTTGTGGGGTCTGAAAACAACAAGAGTTTTAATTTCGGGGAGTGGGTGTGTGGAACTGCTTAAATATACAATACTTGATAGCTTTGAAAAATCATACATGTTGTGACCAAAGTGTAATTACATGGAAGGTAGAATTTGGGACAACTAGAAAATATTAAATTTTCAGATGCTTTATTTTGATGCTAAAATAGTATTAGTATGTTGCTATCATCATCCTGAAATACTCAAGTAACAGACTGGGTTTTATGAGATATTGTGCTTTGGTTTGGGTTCTTTTTTTATTTTTATTTTTGTTTAAACATAATAATGTTTACAGTTTCAGTCTTTCATCCAGAAGCAGAGGTCCAAAGACAGGTCAGAGAATTGTGAGAGACAGCAGGGGTGCATCTTTTAAAGGAAGAAGAGAAAAAGCAATATTGGGGAGCTGTTTAAAACCAAGATGTTGAATTTTTGTTGGAAGTGAATCTGCAGCACCATAGATGAGCATTTAAAAGTAGTCTTTTTAATTACACAGTGTTTTAAAATTTGCAGCATATGCTTGTGTGTTGAGATGACAAATGGATGTCCACTAGGTTTTCACAACAGAGGAGCAGGAGCTGTAGGAGGTAATGACAAGTTGCACACTAAGCAGGCATTTTGCTGTAAAGTTCATATATTTCAGATTGCCTGTGGTCCATGTGAAATTTATGAAGGAACTAAAGTTAAAGCCATCTCCTTAATTTCTTTGGAAATTGCTTTTCCAGCTGACTTTCATAATGTGTCCGAAGATGTGTCCTGGCAGTGCACTGGTTTGTTTCTTTGGTTTGGTTTGTTTTTCTCCAGAGATGGAGCACAGCCAATGTTATCTTTCTTCGGCAGTCTCACCAATGTGCCTCATCCCAGGCCAGTTCCTTCCCTGTTCCTAGAGGGGATAAACCACCTTTCATCCTCTTCTGCTTGTGCTATCTGCAGAGCTCTTGTTTTGAGGCATTTCTTTTATGGCTTTGATAATCTGCAGTCTAAGCAATCGGCTGCCTTAGTTTCCAGCGCCATAAAATCAGCCAGGGAGTAAGGAAGGGCTAGAAGCTGAAATCCGAGCATGCTTGTGATAAACTGTATGCTGATTAAAAGAAATAATTAGGATATGAAAGCCTGGGATGCTACTTCTTTTTTGTCTAAAATGTATCTTCCAAAGAACATTCATCCAGATGGCTTCAGCATCCAGGGAAGAGTTGTGCCACAGGAGAAAGACTTAATAGGCATGGGTCCTAACTCTAATTCAATGATATTTTGCTATGTGGATTCCACTGCTGTGCTGAGAAAAGCCCGCTTGCAGTGATCTCCCCATCTTTTTGGTTCTAGCAGAGGACCTGTGACCCAATGCCTTTTGAAAACTTGCACAGCCCTTCTTTTCAAGGCCAGTGCCTCTGAGATTTTCATAGAGTTTTGATCCTGAAAGCAGATGCAAAAGGAAGGTAAACCTGCTAGCGTGTTGATTGAGGGAGAGATTAGTCTCCAGTAACCACTCCTTCCCAGCTGTTTTCTTGGGAACCTGCTGCTTCTTCCTGAGGAATTCTAGTGTGGTCCTGTGGCTTCACAAGAGCCACCCGTTGGGTTACCTGCAAGGTCTGGGACGCCAGTACTGCAGCTTCCCAAACCGCTGCTGCCTTTACCTGTAGTTCCCCAGGTGAAATGGCTCCCTGATCTGTAAGTGAGGAAGACTCCTGGTAGTCCTTTTTTCCAGCCTCCTCCTTGCTGCAGAATGGTGAAATTCAAAGATCTTTGCACTTTATTAAAAATACCTATTTAATTTTGTCCACTCCAAAGAAAGAGAAGCCTGCAACAAAGGACTCCCATGACTCTTTGTCATGTAAGTGTCAAGGGATACTGATTACTATGTAATGAGGATTTTGAAGTAAATATGCACACAAGCATGAATATATACATGCATTTAAACATATACATAGTATGTAGGCTGTATTTACATATATATGTGCAGGCTTTTTTAAACTTAAACCTCTTGCATGGTTAATACCTATGCTTCCCCTTCTTCAGTCATCCATTTTCTGTCTCAGTGATTGTATTTTTGAGCTTGCTAGTATTTCCAGGAATAAGCTATGTATTAGAACTACAAAACAGAAGCAGCGAAAAAGAAGGAATATTTTTCATTATGCTATTCCATCTTTGTTGTGGTATAACCCTAGCCAGTAAGGAAGTACCACGTGGCTGCTCACTCACTCCTCTCTCCTCCAAGAGAATGGAGAGGAGAATGTTAAAAAAAAACCCAACAAAACAACCCATGGGTCAAGATAAAGACGTTTTAATAGGATAACAAAGGAAGAGAGTAATAACAGTAATGATAATGGCGATAAAAAATGAAGTGGTGTTCAAATGCAGCTGCTCACCACATGTGGATGGGGAAAAAAACCCAAACCTGATGCCTGGTCTGTTTCAGAGCAGTGAATCTGCCTACCCGCTAGCCTCCCCTCTCCCTGTATGTATATGGGGAGGCTAGCAGGGAGGCATATTCGTGTGTTTATGTGTGTATATATATATATATATACACACACCCCTATATGCCTCCCTAAATATATATTTATATGTCACGCTCCATATATATTCTGTGTCAGGGAATATCCTTCTGTCCTGGCTGTGCTCTCCCAGCTTCTTGTGCACCTGGCAAGGCATGAGAAGCTGAGAAGTCTCTGGCTTAGTGTAAGCACTACAGCTACCCGGCAACAACTAATACATCAGTGTGCTATCAACATTGTTCCCATACTACATCCAAAACACAGCACTATTCCGGACACTAGAAAGAACATTATCTCAGACGAAACCAGGACAGTCTTCTAACAGATGAAAATAACGTTCCAGTTCTTCCTTCTTATGCATCATATTATATCTGTACTTTTCCTTAGGATTTTCTACAACTGACAATTGAAAGGTAAGAGCGATAGCCATGCCAGCAAGAATGAGGTCCTGACCTGCAGATGTATGATATCTTAGTTTTATATTGTTCCATTTCCCATTGATTTCCCCTGTAGTAATTTTCGGTCCAATACCTCTTAGTAAAAGCTGGACCAAATAATATTGGACACATAAATGTATGTAATAATAGTTATGAAAAATTATTCTTCATCTCTGGCTAAGGCTTTGCTCTGTCTTAAAAGTATTACCATTTCTGATGTGAAACTTTGTAAGAGATAAGCAACTTAGGAGAAGTTTAAGATTTCTTAATGGCTCAGCAGTGAACAAAGACTTCTTATCAAATGTCTTCCACTGATCCAATAACTTTGAAAATAAATTTAGTATTTAATGTGAATATTTCTTCAAATATTAAATATTCTAAGTAGCATTTGACCTTATGCAAGAGTGTAACAGTTATAATAAAGGATCTGCTTTAGCTGACTGATTATGCTGCCCTCATTCATGCATGTAGTTTGACTTCATTGGTACTTCTAAGACTTCTGCAATTTTAGTTGAATAGCGCCAAAGTGATGGTATTATTTATGTCAAATCTTTTGCCTACATATATTATTTTAAAAGAATTAACCAACCAACCAAACCCCACCTTTTTTCCCTTTACCTTTATTTAAAACTTCTGTCCATCACTTCAGAAAAAATACAGTCTGTAAACAGATAAAGAAACTAATATAGAAGCATTTCATCACTATGGTGCTAGCTGTTTGAGCTGGATTTGAAAGCTGCTGTCTTAGAATCTACGCAGGAAAAACCTATGTTAGGTATACTTTATTTGTATTGTATATTTCTATATAATTAAATATAAAAGGGGACGCTAATTTTGTTCCAGGTCTAATATTTTGTAATAAATTGGGGAAACTAATCCACTGGTAACTGGAAGTATCCTATCGTATTCAATCATCTAAATGGGTGTATTTTATTATAGTGGAAATACAGTTGCTGTAATTCTTTATATGTATATACTTAAATTAAAATGCCCTGTGTTATAATTTGCTGGTGGTATGAAATGGAAAAAAAGATGCCTTAAGGTTTCCAAAACCTGACTTTTGAGTGTAGTGATCATTTCAAGAAGTTCTATATAAAATTGCTTGGTCTTTTTGTCATGCATTTTCCATTTAAGTCAGTGGAAGTTGTATAGCTAAAATCACACTGAATTCATTGCAAATCTAGGGCACGCTTAAGGGGCACTTCATCTGAGCAAAGAAATCATTGCTTTGACTGTGGCGATGTTAAGTGAGAGATGGAACTGAATAGCTTTTAGTTTATTGCTCATTTGAAAGCTGGAGGGAAAAATGGCCTTTGTCTACCTGCCAAGCTCTTCCCCTCCCCTGCCCAGACTTCCTAAAAATGCTCATTTGAAATCTGGCAGCAGTTATCTTTGATGCCTTTCAGTAGCTTTTCCAATTTTATTTTTTTAATAGCATTCTTTTCCCCCTCTCATTTTGTTCCTGTAATAAATTTGATCTATTTTTAAAATATAAGTAAAAGCTACTGTGGTTTGAAACAAGTTCCAAAGAAAAAAAAGTCACTTAATGCTAATTTGATACTTTTTTCAAAGTCTGATCATGAAGATAAACTCTCAAGTTGCTGAGGCATTCTCTGTTTATTGTTGCTAGGTTTCTTTAGGTAAATTTTAAAAGACCTACTTTTTTGTAAGTGCTATAATGGCAGCTTATTGCAGATGCAGTCTGAGAGCATGTCATAACGTTGAAAAGCAGTAATTGTGTCTTTTAGCAAATTTGTGATCTGTAAATCGGTGCATATGACACCCTACTGTTATGAAATTTAATGAGGAAAATGAAATTATGAAGTCTGTTGGTGCCTTCAATGATAGTGCTTTTAATTCATTGATGAGCTGCGTTTGCTCTGAGACCAGCACAAAGAACAGAAAATATTTGTAGGTTTTATGCCAGAGCATTAAATAACACAAGCTTTTCTTAATAGAAGTCATCATGGGTTTATTGTGGTTTTGTATTTTTTCTACCTTTTATCTTCCTACTCAGTTTGGAAATTTCTGAGCTCCTGACATCACCACAGATAAGTAGGCAATTCCTGGAGACCTTCTTGAGAGATTTTTTCCTTATGAAGGAGGGAAAAAGAAAACAACAGTCTGTTTTAGTTTGTTCAAAGCTGTGTTATGATAAAACACTTTTCATACTCAGGAGTTCCAATTAAGCGTATAGCTAGCTAAACATGAAATCTTTCAAAGTCCTACAACTCCTCGCAAGAACAAATGAAAATGCTTTCTCAAAAATGTGACTTGCTAGATGATGTGGTGAACATGCCCAATTATACTTTGCCCTGGTAAGACAAGTGCTACACCCACGGAGTTTTTAATGACTTGTGTGTTTGAGGTTGGGTGACTACTGATACCAGAAACGGAGGCAAGAAACAGCTTTCCAATAATAGAAGAACAAGCCAGTTTAGATGAATTTTGTCTCTGTATCTGTTTGAACTGGATTCAGATTTTATTAGTGTGTTTGAAACTGAGGAGGCAGCATTGATGATTATGATGATGATGGTGTGTCGATGGGAAGAGACTGCAAAAGTTAATCTTTTGGGGTGGGATTAGCAATGAGTTCCCAAGATGTGCTCACTGCTGCATTCCTCTTGCTGGATTTCAAGAAAATCAGGTAAAATATTCCTGATACTTAAAGCCCTTTGCTAAATTAATCTCCTTATTGGAGTGCTTAAATATTTTAAGATGGTTATCTTGAAGCATTATGCTTCATTTGCTTTTGTTTTCTACAAAGCACAAAAGTAGACAATTACTGGCATCTCAGTTCTATCTTCTTGACCTTTTTCCCCTTCTCCTTCCTTTGTGAGTAGTACAGAAATGCATACTTACGTGTTGTGAAGTAGAATTGGTATAATCCACATGACCAATCCCTGGTTAATATCAATAAATAAAAATCTGGAGGCTTGCATAATGTTCTTTATAGTCTATGTCTCTGTCATCTTTGGACAGAATTCTCCTTTTAATGACATTACAGAGAGTCCTATAGGTCAGAGTCCTGTAAAAACAGAAAAAAATGGGTTTGTCTGGTGTAACTTCTCCTTTTTTCCTTTGAGGGTCCTCTCAGATAAATTCTGATGCGATTGTAGCTATTGCGGCCTTATATCCATCTCTTTGTTACTCCTAATTTTCTTTCATTAAAATGTTGACTGATGAATTAGGAAATTTTAGCAACATAATGACTTCTGCTTGATAAAGATGCTGTTATCGATAATGATGCTGCCAGATAAATGTCAGTAGACTATCAGCCATTTTTCAAAAACAAGTATCGGGCCTCAGCTGATGTGCATATCCACCCAATAATTTATTTTGTCATGAGCGTGGAAGGTGCTTCTTTTTGCAGTAGGGATAAGCTTGTTAAGATTATGTTTACTTAAGCTTATTAAGATGATGGTTACTTAGGAGAGTTCATTTCTCTCCTTGCCTTCGTGATTAAAGAGCATGCACTAAAATGGTGTGCTTGCCCCAACCCAGGACTGCCATTTTGTATCTCTGTGCAGCCTTGTGTTGACGATAAATACACTACTGGAGATTTTTGATATCCATGTTGGGACAAGGCCCCTTCCAACCCAAACCATTCCATGATTCTGTGTAGGCTCAGAGTCATGCTCAGAAGGCAGTGTAAATGTAGGAACAGACTTACCTATCATAAAAGTACTGTCTCTTCCATAAGAAATGACATCATCTGCTGGCAGCCAAGCTGGGAAGAAACCAGAATGGTGGTGCGGGATTGGCAGTTTCTGTGAAGGTCAGAGGTCTGATTAAAAGCTTGTAGCTTGTAGTTTATATATCACTGTGAGGATACTTCATGTTTAATATACATTACAAAGTACTGTTTGAAATAAAAGTAGTACAGAACTGACAGTCTCAATTGAGAAAAAAGTATTTGATTAATTCTGGTAATGTCATAATCTGGTAAATTTGAGTTAAGGGAGGAGAAAAAGCTTTCTTCGTGATGTGACTTAAATACCTTTAAGGCCTTGTCCATGTTACAGGTATAAAACTTCTAGTCAGGGGTTGTCTTTCTAGGAAAACTCCAACCCTTCCTATTAACTCACGTTTTTCTTTGGGAAAATGTTTTCAGGGGTATCGTTCATGCACTTTCAAGAAAAGTGCAGAAAAAGAACATTGAGAGTTTTCCAGGCCACTATGGGTTTTTTAACAGGGTTTTTAAATAGTGGTATTTTAGTCCTACAAAAAACTTCAGTTTTTCCCTGGAAGCAATATTTAATTTAGGCAAGCTAGTTTTCTGGAAGTAGCCATGTTTCTAACCTTTTTCAAATTATGATATAAAATGCAAGTAAATAACTAGATTGTTGGGAGATGTTTCATAATAGTTAATATTTCATAAAATGGTGTGTATTGGGTATGTTTAGAAAATGACAATCACCATACTATTTGTGTACACCTCTCTGTAGTATAAATTTGAGGTGCTAATGCTTCCTGTTAAAAGAGAAAATTGAGATATTGCCAGCAACTTGAAATATGGGGACAAGAATAGCATCCAGCCAGTGACCGTAGCTGTGGGACGTTGTAGCCTGTAGCCAGAAGGAAACCCGGTGAAGAGAGGTCTTGTAATTCATTCCGATTATAGCCAAGTTCACTCTTGAATTCATTTCTGCCAGTAGCAAATCCCAGAGATATGTATCATCTGCCAAGAATTCCCTCCTCCTGGCTGTGGAAAATACAATGTTTGGAACCCGTCAAGCACATTGTGTGGTGGGGTTAGAGGAGGGCAGGCAGCCGGTCTTCGAAAAGACATTGCATCCAGGCAATTTGCAATTGTATTGACCACCCAGCACTGGGTATTTCCCATAGACCATCTACTGCCAGGAGCCAGAGCAGCAGCACAGCATAAAACACGTGTTTTGTTTTCACCTCCCACACATACTGTATTGTAGACAGTTTTTGCAGTGAAGTCCTAGGCTTGAACATCAGAAGTCACATTTCACTGACTTCCATGTATACTAAAACCAAAACAACCCTCCCCCATGCCAAATTTATAGAAATCATGCAGTCTTTTCATGCTTTGTCATTTTAAAAAATTATGTATAGATCTAGGCTGAACAAATTCATTTTCCTGTCAACATTTTATCACTCCAAACAAACCTCTGTCAGGCGTTCTTACCCATCATGAATGCCCTGAAGTTCAGGGCCCTCGATGAGTGCTCACCAAGGATGGAGTGATGCTTGATTTTTCATCTACTGCCTTCCTTCCTCAAAGTAGAGGAGATGGATTTGGCTTTCGTGAGCAGAGCAAAAAATGTCAGGTGCAATAGCAGTAAGTAGAAGCTTTCAAAATCAGTGAATCAGTCTCTTGATATTTCCTAAGCTTTCATTATCTTTTTGTTTTTGGGCAATACTTTTTATTGTAAATTTGTATGTATTTTATCAATGCTCAAAATAATTTACAAAGCATTTCTAAATGAAAATTTGTAAACGTTAATATGATGTGGGGATAGGAGTTTGGCCTACTTTTTCTTAAGTATCTTCTGTAGTAGAGAAACTAATAACCTCTTTGGCAGTGCCTTGCTAAGCTGACTTTACATAGTATTGCTATTCCTTCATTTGTCATAGAAATTTTATCTTCCTGGATAGCACCTGAGTTATTCATCTAACAGCTGATACATTTGTTTTTAGTCTAAATGGTATCTTGTGCTCTTGTAGTTAAGGAGGCTGTGAATACTGCATAATAGGCAGAACTTAAATTCCTTGACATTAAGATTTTTTTTTTTAAGAAAAAACCAAAGATCATTATCAGAGTTTTTTGCTCTTTCAGTAAACAGAACTTGTGTGCATTTGGTTTCTGAACTTTATGCCGTGTTCAGCTTAGACTGGATCCTAAATTTTTTGGTTGTTGTTACGTAATGCCCTGCCCTTCCTTTGGGAAACCTCACAAAAAACCCTCTGCTGATGATTAGTCCTTCTGTGTGTAGAGCTGGGTAGGTCTTATCTAGGCAAAAGCCATAGATCCTCAGCAAGCAGGATTAGTACTGTTAAAAGGACAAGTTTTCCTTCTGCACAGCCTATGAGATTTGGTCCCACAGAAACTAAGAAGCTGCCTTGCAGCATGTTGCCCAGCTGGTAAGAAGAAAAGAGCCCTTGAAAGGAAAAGCAGGTACAATGTGAATCTTCTTGCTTTGAGATTTCCCTCAGACAAGCCAGGGTAAGTGGCTTTCTTTTGCCTTGGCTGCTTGTTTTCTTTGCTCCTCAAGGTTGCCTGGCAGACCAGCCCTCATCAAGCACTCCTTGCAGCTCCTGGCCCATGTAAGCTTAGATTCTGTTTTCCAAAACCCCATGCCTTGCTTCTGCTCCCCTTGCTTCTGCCTTCAAAATCATCATTCGTTGTGTTCCTGTTTCTCTATGTCACGGTCTACTGAATAACCTTAGCGCTTGCTTTGTCAGGGCTGCTATTACATTGACTGACATTCTCCTGAGCAAGGGTAGAGGAAGATGCCAAAAACATGGAGTTATAAAGTTATACAGCCATGATTTTGAACAAATGAATGTATGCATGGTGGGATGAATGACTGATGAGCTTGTGTGACGATATGTGGAATTTTTGTGGTCTGAGCATTGACTCTCTTTTTATTGATCACTCACTTTTGGGACAATGGTGGTCACCAAAGATAGATTGGATTTGAACAGCCTTTGCTTCTGGGAGCAATTAATGTGTTCTTGGAATAACTTGCAATGAAGTGCTTCAATATGTATTCATACCCACTATTATTTTTTAGAGCCTGTGTTAAAATGGCCTTGAATTTACTGACATAAGAAAGAAATTAGGAACAAATAGTGAAAATGAAGACATAAGGGTACAAACACTAACTCATCTTGAGTAAGGACTATATAATATTCAGTTCATTTCTGATGGGTATGGTTTTCAGAGCAGTAACAGAAGTCTGAATGACATAGATGTTAGAAATACAACATACATGGCCTCATGGTCAGCCCGCCCCCCCAACCCCCCAATACTATTATCCCTATTGAGAAAAGTAGTGTAAATAAACAATGGCTTGTGTAATATTTTCCGTATGAAAAAAGTAAAGGACTTTGAGTATAGGAGTACTAAGTTTAGAAAGGCATCTGGAGTAGTGAATGTTTTCACTGTGTCTTAAACCTTAGGAGAGGCTTCCCCTTAGATGGGGAAAGTCATGATGGAGCCAAAAGTTTGACCTTTAGACAGAAGTAGAAGTGAGAGACCTTACTCCATTTTTGGAATTGTGGTACAAATGTCTGTAATTCTTGTATTATAAGGACTTCTGTTTGCACGTTTTCCTTTGGGAAAATGTTTTCAGAGAGTATCTCTGCTGTAAGAATTTTTTATACCTCCCACCCTGGCATGAAGGTGATCAATAAGTTTAAATCTGAGCTTACTTTGAAGAGCACCACTGAAAACACTACTTGTGAGAACTTTCTTCTTTGGTAAGATATAAAATATTACTGAGCATGGTCAACTGGCACCCTGCATTTAAACTGTTCATTTAATGTTAAATATGTAAGAATATATATAATGTGCATATAAAGTATTGAGCAGTCATATTTATGGAGTTCTGCTACTTTCCAGACTGGGAATCACAGAATGTTAGGTGTTGGAAGGGACCTCAAAAGACCATCTAATCTAGTCCAACCCCCTTCCAGAGCAGGATCACCTAGACAAATCACACAGGAATGTATCCAGGTGGGTTTTGAATGTCTCCAGGGAAGGAGACTCCACAACCTCTCTGAGCAGCCTGTGTCAGTGCTCTGTCATCCTCACAGTGAAAAAGTTTCTCCTTTAGTTCAAATGGAACTTCCTATGCTCCAGCTTGCATCCATCGCCCCTTGTGCTATCACTGGCCATCACTGAGCAGAGCCTGGCTCCTCCTGATTCTCGCCCTTTACATATTTATAAACATTAATAAGGTCACACTTCAGTCTCCTCTGCTCCAAGCTAAAGAGTTCTAGATCCCTCAGCCTGTCCTCATAAGGAAGGTGTTCCACTCCCTTAATCATCGTGGTGACTCTGCACTGGACTCTTTCAAGGTGTTGCCTGTCCTTCTTGAACTGAGGGGCCCAGAACTGGACACAGTATTCCAAGCGTGGTTTCACCAGATTAGAGAAAAGAATGACCTTTCTCATAAGGGGAAAAAAAATCCCTCTGTTTTCTGATTGATCTGTCTTGAAAAAGGCTGGCAAAATTCTGTGGTGTTCTGTAGGTGACAACAGCTCTGAGTGCCTCATTTTTCCTTCCATATAGACTGAAGAGATCTACTCTAAAATATTTTCAAGCATTGTTTTGTTGTGAAATCCTAGCAGGGGATACTGTTAATACTCCTTCCTGTTCCTCTTCTGCATCTTCCTTTGCTTCACCCTCATATAAGGCATTTCCAAAGGAAAACCATTCTCGCTGTCCGGTACTTCTTAGGAGTGATACCTTTTTCTGGCCTTATTCTCTGTATTTTTTCTGACTGTCCAGGCAGTTCTTTGAAGCAACTTATGTAATATGTGGTTTGCTGTTGCAGACTGATTTACTTCTTACAATTTTATTTGCCTATCTTTTGTCCAAAAGTTCTTGTGCTACATATGGTAGTGTTCTACAGGTTGTACGCTGGGCTGGTGAAGAGTATTTTTTCAGTTCATTAACAATTTCTTCGTCTTCCTGTCTTTAGTAGGTTGTCTCATACTTGATAGTTACTCTTGCACTGCCAGTGTGTTCCTTGTGATGCATACAGAATGAGGTTTGAAATGCTGTTGATGTCATCCATACGTGTTTCATAGAATGTAGAAAGGTGACCTGTCCTGTAGAATCCCATCTCACTGAGATGACTGCTTTATACTATCCATTGGAGAAACACTAGACCTTGTGAGGGATCTGTTTCCTGGAATAGAAAATAAATAAAATGAATAGATCCCATCCAGTTTGGAAATCACAGTTCTCAAACCCCTCACCATTTCCCTTTTCTCTCTCTTTTATTCTAGAAAGTAACCAATGGGGTAGGGGGAAGAAATTAAAATAAAAACAAAACACCCAAATCTAAAAAGCTTTGAAAAACCCTGGTATCTTCCTTTCCTTTAAAATCTGAAATACCTGAAGCAGGCATCCCTCACATCCCCCTAAACTTAGTATCAGCATCACAAGAAACCCCTAGAGCCTAAGTAATGTGTCTAGATGCACTGCATCCTTTTGTCTCCTCTGTGTAGGAAAGCAATAATGTTCTTTTTCTGTTTTCCTGTCTTTTTGTTATCCATTTACATATATATCTATATCCATGTACTACTTTTTTTTGGGTTTTTTGCAATTCAAGGGTTTGTAAATGCATCATGTTAGAAAAATTACATTCTTCTGTTGATGCTCCCTGTGACCAAATTGCTCAGCGTAGCATTCATTTTGTACTTGGTGTGAGATAGCTGGAGCTAGTCCTAAAAGACCATATTCTAGTTTCAGGTTATTCAGAATATGAAGTACTTCTGTTAGGGTACTGGAAAGAGTAAATAATGAGAGGTGGCAGATAGCCATCACCAGCAGTTGTTTAGATTTGTAAGGTGAGGAAAATCTAAATTCATCTGCTCCATGGATGCCAAGGCAGGAACAGCTGCCTTCTTTCCATACTTCATCTGAACTGAAACGCAGGAGGAGGAATGCAAGTGATTGTTTCACAAAGTGTGTGTTTCCAAAGCATGGCTTGTTTAATTTTGACTGGAGTGGCCAAAGGCCAGGGTACTTGTCTGTTACCTAAGGGTATTGATCCAGCCCAGAAATCACAGTGGGTTGAGGAGTATATCTGTTAGGATTTCATCCCTTTTTTTTTTCTCTTTTCCTCTCTCCTGTAGGATGCTAGGAAAAAGGCAGCAAGAAGACTCAGGGGTTATCTTCTTGTAGAGGGCTCTCAGAGCCAAAGGTTGGAGAGCTAAAGTCAGAACTAATTAGGTTTTCAGAATTAGTTTGCACTTGAGAGTGTGTGTGTGTGTATTCATTCATACATACATACCTACCTAGACATCAGATACAAAACTAGGAAAAATACTAGCCTGTGTGGAAAGCTGTAAGTCCATAATTTTAGTTTCTTGTACTCTCAAGGTCATAGCTCAGAGAAGGAACATGGTCATGTTGTTATAGAATCACAGACTGGTTTGAGTTGGAAGGGACCTCAAAGATCACCTAGTTCCAACCCTCCTGCCAGGGGCAGGTACACCTCTCACTAGCCCAGGTTTCCCAAAGCCCCATCCAACCTGGCCTTGAACAGTGCCAGGGAGGGGGCAGCCACAGCTTCTCTGGGCAGCCTGTGCCAGGGCCTCACCTCCCTCACAGGGAAGAATTTCTTCCTTTAATCTAAAGCTGCCCTTTTTCCATTTTAAACTGGAACCTTGTTCTGTCACTGCAGGCCCTGGAAAAAGTTTCTCACCCTCTTTATATGTTGAAAGGCTGCAGTAAGATTTTTCTGGGACCTTCTCTTCTTGGTGTTGAACCTGAGCACCTCTCTCAGCCTTTCTTTGTAAGGCAGCTGTTCATGTTGTGACAGGGGAGGTTCAGACTGGATATTAGGAAAAACTTCTTCATCAAAAGAGTGGTGAAGCATTGGAATGGGCTATCCAGAGGTGGTGGAATCACTGTCCCTGGGGATGTTTAAAAAAACGGGTAGATGAGGCGCTTTGGGAGATGGTTTAGTTGTTCAGTGGTGTAGGGCTAATGGTTGGACTCGATGATATTGAAGGTCTTTTCCAACTTTGATGATCCTATGATTATTATACTAATTTTGCATTTACAATGATGTTGAAGAATGTTTTCCTTCAAATAATGAATGAAACAGGCTGATTAACTGCACCATCAGTTTCCTCTTTAATTATAGCTACAAAATCTACAATCTCTCATAATTTTAACATACAATTATTTGCAGTATTTTATATATTTTAAAAAATATAAACACATTTGTCAAATGATGAATTGAAGTAGTATCAGTGGGAGATATTTTTTAAACCAACTAATTATTTGAAGTAAGTACATATTTGTAAAGAACTACAGAGCTAATTTAACTTTCACATTTGTATTGTTAAAAGAAAAGCCTGGAAGGAGAAAACAGAAACTTAAAAATATACTGTAAATATGTTTTTTTTAAAAGTGATGGCTTTTAAAAGCCAATGACTTGCTTCTAATTCATTGATCACATTAAGCATAGTAACTATGGCCAAGATCAGAATGAAGTCTTAGGATGTGAATTTTTTTTTCTGATGGAAAAGAGAAACTGGGTAGAAAAGTTACACTTTCAGTCATAATAAAACCTCTTCCTCTAAGGAAGGCATTCCCGTGGCATTCCTCTGTGTAACCATTGAGTTGGGTAGTTGAAAAATGAATGTGAGCAAAGTAATGGAAGAAAATAAAGGAATGCTAAGTGAAGCCTGAGCATTAAGTGAAGCCATCCATGTTGTGGATGGTGGCCATCCTGGCCTTCACACCAGACCCCTCCTGTAACAGCAGGAGCTTCCCCTCCAGTCAAAAGAGAAGAAAAAAAAGGTCTGTTTGAGGGTTTTCTCCCCAAAGAGTTGTTAAAAATAGGTACACCAAACTTCAAAATATATTTTTCCTCAAAATTACTCAGGCTCTGTGGAAGTAATTACAAAGAGTTTGTTTCTTGTCTAACTGCCTTGGTTGGTTGAAGTACTGCAGATTTACTGTAGCACTGAAGTGGAATTGGGGCAGGGTGAAGCTCTGCCAAATTCTCATCAGTCTGGGATCATAAGCTACTTTGAAACAATTTCCTCCTTTTTTGACTTCCTTTTTTTTTTTTTTTTCTTTTTCTTTCCAGTGAAGCTTTTATGAATTAATGATGCATGTGCAAAGCTTTCATCTTATTAGTACTGCATATGCAGACTATAAATGTCAGCTCAGGTGGCAAAGCCAAAGGAACAGCGTGCTTTGGTTCACTGCTTTATGCCACTGCATCCTGTCTAAAGGGAGACAGAAGAAACTGCGTCTGCCTGGTTTGTTTATGTTTTTATGTGCTGTCAATATACGCTAGGTGAAAAGCCAAAATCGTGGCTCTCATTCAAAAGAGTTGTCTTTTGAGAGGAAGTTTCTTACGATGCCTCCATTTATTTTGTAGTGAAGTGCATGTTCCTACAACAGTTATTCTTTTTGTGCAAGCTGAAAAAGACATGATGGTGCTTAAACCAATAGAATACATGAAATTTGAAGAACATTTTTCTTAATACTAATTTTTTTTCTCTTTGTTTCATTTCCCCCTCTTTTTGAAAGGGATGAATGTGCATGTGCCCTTGTGTAACATGTTTTAGTTTATTATTGAGCTTTTGAATTCAACATCAGGATTTTAAATTCAGACAGACCTCAGTATTGCTTTTGCAAATCTGGAGCTTCTCCCTTAGAATTGATTATTTCAACTCTGTGTCCTCTAGTACTACAGAGTAGTACTTTTGTTTACATTGCCAGGCAGAAATTGATGCAAACTAGCCACATCAGTTGGACCCCTTACTGACTTAGCAACAGAGAGTTACTCTAAAAAATGTTGCTAGCAATACCTTCCATTAATCATTTTATTTAGATTATAGGTGTGTTTTCCCTTCTGTTCAATTACTGAGACATCCGTACCCCTGGGACATCTACATCCCTTCTATTTAATGTCAGCATGGAGACTAGTTTCTTCATCTGCATTGAGCCCATTTGTTGAAAGAGGATAAACTGGACAAAGATAAACTGGAGGTAAACTGTCAGTACCTCCACTGACACTTCAGTGTTACTGGAACAAGATGCATTTGTAACACCATCCATGTAGCCCAGTGCATAACTAGATTTTAACGGCCCATGAACTGTGTGCCCTGTTGTGGTGGTCCAGCCCCAAGCAGCGGCTGAGCGCCACATACCACGCTCACTCCTGGAGGAGAAACAGACAGCCTCCCTGGGTTGGGATAAGGACAGCATGCTGACAAAAGCACCATGAAAGGGGAACAACAACAGCTCATGGAAAACTAGCCGCACATCCAGTGATAATGCAGAGTGCCTTAGCAACCTGATGACAACACAGAGTACTGCACTAACATGAGGACCAAACAAACACCCCAGCCAATCCTCTGACTGCTCTGGAGACATTCAGGAGTGCCCCTCCCCAACCATCCCCTTTTATGGGAGAGTGATGCCAGTTGGTGTGGAAACAGCCTGGACTGACTCAGCTCACCTGGACTGTCTGCATGGGGAGGTTACCTCTGGCCTGGCCAGGACCAGGACACTTGTATAGGCTCTTGACAGCAGATGCTACCAGCTGTCACAGCCATACAGAGCCTAAAAATTGCTTTTCTTGTGTCATGAGAAAGGAAACCTGATTTCTGGGGATTTTTTTTTTTGTTTGTCTTTAAATGCTGCCCTGATGCTAGTTTCCACTGTTGCCAATTTCCCTGGGGAAAATGTGGCTATGATGTCTTGCACGTTTGTGTAATATCTAAGTGACAGACAGCTTTAAGAACCCAGTTTGGCTACTCTTGTGGTAAGACCGATTTGTCCGTTCAGTGCTTGTAGCTACATCTCTCCTCACACTGGTGCAGCAATTTATGTAAAGTAAATAATTCTTAATATATATTAAAATCTGATGGTGTTTGCTTTTGTTTGTTAGAAATCTGTGCAAGACCTTAAGGTATATTTTTAGATTTGCAGAAAAGACACACTGTGCTAAGCCACATGTAAGTTTTGGGTTCAGTATTTGCCTCAGGTGGATGCAATAAGTATGACAATTCTTTTGAAATTTCAAGCTTTTTTTTTGCTATATTCTCTATCACGTGTGTCGTGTTCTTGCCTCTGCCCCACACACACACCCCTCCACACACTTGAGATCTACTCTGGGTACTGGATTTTCAGCTCTTGTGAATTTAGGGCAGGAGCATTCAAGGATATTATTCTTCATTTGTGCTTCAGAGTGTAGATTTTGGCACTCTTTTAAACTATGGTTTCAACAACTACAGTGCCATCGTCCCTGAGCTGTTGCAGAAAAAAACTGTGGAAAAGTTTATTCTGCAAGTGAACGGTAAAAATCAGTGTGTGGTGTAAGTGCCCTTTCACATCAGCTTAAGGAAATTATTGCTTTATCTGCCTGAAGTGTCATAACCCCATGTTGTCTGGAGGTGATCCTCACCATGGCCTCGTAAACATAAAAGCTTAACCAGCGCTCGAGTAGTTCTCTTGATGTCAACGTACTTCAGCTTGTCAGATGCCTGCCTCACTGTGCTTTGAGTTATGGCACTGGAAAGCCTTTTTTTGTAAACATTCATTAAATCAGCAGTCTAAGCCACCCTCAGAAATGGAGGTTGATAGGTACCTGCTCTGCTGTGAATGAGAACATGCGCCCACAGCACATCATCTCAGTTCTGCATCATCAGCCAGGTGGGTTCTTGCTGGCACAGTGGCTGGTCTGTCACAACAGGTACGGGGCTGGGGGCAGGAGGAGAGCAGGGGAATTAAAAAGAAAGAAGGAAATATTGTCAGTAGCTCTTCTTCTTGAGCATGGGAAGTAAGCAGAAATGCAGAAGGAAAACAGAAGGGAAGATTGTGTACCCTTCAGCAGAGGTGAGGGATGTGTTATTTTAATTTGGACAAAAAATCCAGTCACAAGTGTATGTGCAGTTCAGACATGCAGTCTGGTTCCTCTGGCAGAACTGGTATAGGCTGCTATGCTCTGAGTACAGGACTTGCAGTCTCATGGAATAAATGCATAGACAGTTTTGTAAAAGCCGAAACACAAATTTATTCAAACTAGCTCAGTGAAGCAAATTTTGGGGCTTCTGCTGGAAACAGAACATGTTGTACATCAGAGAACCAAATTATGTATCTGATTATTTGAGAATTTGCATAGAAATAAGAAATTATGCAGAAATCAAAACATAATGTTCACTGGAGTTTGGACAAGGGCAGCGAAGAGTCTTGGAGTTGCACAGAGTAGAAAATGAAAGCAAAATCTCTGACTTATTCCACTTCTGTTGCGATTATGTCCAAAGAAAGATTTTTTTTTTTTGTGTTCCTTTTTATTATTCCTCCTCCCCTCTCCCCTGTTGCATACGCCTCTGAAAGGGAGCGTTGTTATCCATCGCATGTGAGACATTGCCCTGTAAAATACCACTGATAGTACTGGAGATACTGAGAACCACATCACTGATTGATTTTGAAGTTTGTTTTTTAATGCATTTTTATCTTCCTGGAATCTTTGTGTTTGCTTGCACCTGTAAGCAAAATGCTCACTATTTTTCTTGAAACACAGCTCATGGATGAAGTTTACATGAAGGGGAGGAAGTGAGCTGTTAGCAGGTGTTAGCCTATAAAGGTACCTACAGTTATATAAAGCATAGCTAGCATATAATTCTCTTGTTCTCTTACAGACAAAGGACAAGAGAGTAGTGCTAGAGGAATTTTGTAGCCACCCACAGGCAGAGAACTGTCACAGAATTGCATATAACATCAGTGAATTGTTTGAGAAAAAAATACTAAATTCAAAGTAGAAATTATTTTGTAACTTTGCTTGTGCTATTCCTAGCCAAATGAAAAGTATGACACTTGCCTTTCAGTTTCACAGGAGAAAAATGAGACAGGCTCTCTGACTTAATTTTAATCATGCTGAAATGTATTTCTTGGGAAAAGTACAAAATGTGTGAATATTTCTTTTTTTAGAAATCATTTTTATGTCTTGCTGTTACTGGATGTGACTTTGCTTATGGATGTCAGATGATCTTAGAGATGTTACATGAGCTCGTGCATAGAGAGAGACAGCATAGAAGAAGGTACAGAGGTGAAAGGAAAGCCATTAATTGCTGAAGTAAAAATGATTATGAGAATTCTGGCAAATGTACATGGGCCTTTGAATGAAGTAAAGAAAAACAATGAATGTGAGAGACTCTTAGTGAAGTAACTTAAGCCATTTAGAAAGGGGATATATGTCCTCAGTACTTAAGAAGCATTCGGAATTAACTGCAGGAGGATGAGAAAGGTAAACATCAGACCTGGAAGAAGGAAGATAGAATAGTCAGGTCTGTGTTTGAGCTCTCTTCTGTGGAAATGAAAAGCAAAGGACAGATGATAGTGAAGCTGTGACACAGATCTAAAAAGCAGCCCCAACTCCCTATGCTTGCAGGGACTTGGGACAGCATAGTTGAAGTTGAACTCACGTGGTGAAGGTCAAAGTAGGCTCAGGCATGGGTGAAAAGCTTAAAAGGAAATCTTAGCTGAAAGCCTTTGAGGATCTTGTTCTCTGGGTGTGGTCTGAGATGGCTGTGAAGAATCTGATAAATGACCAATTTAACTAAACCAGATTAACACTTTGTGTTAAGGACAACTCTGTACTTTAAATGTTTGAATGTGTAATCTTAGCTGAGCAGGAAAGTTTATCAGATTTGGGGGCAAAGCACAGTGCACATGCTGACAGCCAAGGTGCGGAACATGATAAAAGGGCTTCATGCAATTAATTTGGGACTATGAGCCTACAAGGTGATAATGGACTTCATAAAGCAAATTACCTGTTGACATTGGTACCACTAAACAACAAAAAAGTAAAAATATGCCTGCAGTTCATAAACAGAGGTTTGTAACAGAACATAGGATCACTGTGGAACAAGGAGTTGCCAGTTAAAGATCAGAAGCCAAAAGGAATGCCTTTATGTGAAGAAAAAGAGGAAGGAGGAACAAAATAAAGAAAAACCAAACTAGCTCTATAAATACAAACCATGGAGTAATAATAGAGAACCTTTCTAAAAAGAGGAAATTATGATTGTAAAGTGTAAAGTAAATGATTGGTGAATCTTACTTCATTCCAGCTGTAGGACAGAGGTATAATTTTGTGGTAATTTAAAAAAAGCAACCAACAAAGCACCAAAAAACCCAGAAGTATTCCTCTCCTGGCCAAGCTTTTTTACTAGTAACATATACAAAACATACCTTGGAAAAAGGAATTTTGAACAAATGACATGACTCATCTGTATACCTTTATATCAGTCATAGTGATGAAGAAAAGGAAAATACTAGATTTGCACTAAACATGCCAGAAACAAGATTTCCTGTAGGTAGCTGAAATAGCATTATTATATACTGTATTTCACCAGTGCCTCGTAACTGTGTTAAAGTGCTAAATGTTTCAGAAATGTTTAATTGAAGCACTAAACTTTGCAGTTGTTAATTATTTTCATTGAGAAGATACTTGGGGATTAAATGTTCCTTGAAGATGACTAAAAGCATGCTAGACTTCATGCTTTCAAGGTAAATGAGGTTCTCGCTGCATCACTCTCTGGATACTTACCCAACATACCACAGCTCAGCATTTCCCTACGTAAATAGTCAGCATAATGAACATTTTGGAATTGAAGTGTATCCCAAAACTTTTGTAGAAGTGGATCTTCGGTGTAGGAGGGACACAGACAAATCACTGTTCTTCAGTGGTTTTCTCCACCTTGAATGTGTGTGGAGCATTTTCTGTGGAAGGACATAAGCCAATATGACAAGACAATCTTCTGTGGCTTCCTGTTCCGTCTCTGATTTCTCTTTCAGCCTCTTGGTTAACAGCCCTGAAATTATTTTCTGATGCTGGTTTCTTCAACAGCATCTTGCTTCAGCTCTGCCTTCAGGAGGAAGGTGCTTTGCTGGATCCCCGTGTGTCAGCTTTGGTGGAAGTCTTCCATTATTTATTGGTCTAATCAGTCCCTCACCCTGCCTGGTCTCATTAGCTACTTTCAAAACGACTGGCTGCTGCCAGTAGTAATTTTATTTCTCTCTGTCTCGTGACAATCTCTTGACCACACTTAAGTGCAAGTTACCTCGCGGCAGTAAACAGTACTGCATTACTTCAGTAAATGGTTTATTTGGCGTATGGTTTCCAAGCGAACTTGACAGACGTCCCAGGTGGACTCCTGCACAGTTCCACAGTCTCTGGACTGATGGATTTTTACCTTGTAAGCATGTCCTTTAAATTCTTGGAATACAGAATACAGCAATACAGAAGGGTATGGATTTCTGTCCAATAATGGTTTTGTCTTAATACCTGATGGAAGACATTAGATTATAACTGTTGATGTCCTAGACTTCATTAGCTATTCTCCTGATCTTTTCTAATTGCATATTAGTTCTTTCCAAGTAATTCAGTGTTGTTCTTCTAAGTCTCTTAACAGCACTAATTTCCTGACATGTTGCTCTCAGATGTAGTTGCTGTTACTTGTGTTGGAGATTAGCTTTGTTCTTATGGCTGTGAACACCAATGATTTCTGCATCATTATGTACTGTTTAATATAACGAGCACTTTAAAATCAATGCTTCAAAAACATGCGAAGTTCAGACAAAATTTGTTCAAATCTTAAGTCTGCACGTAACAGAAACTTTCTTTACCTGAACTGGGAAGATTGCTGCTTCATACAGGCACAAGTTTACTAACAAAGGGCATTTTTCAAAATAATATGTATGATGGTTTTCTAAACCTATGTGGTGCTTCGCCAGTACACAAAAACAAGGAATTCACTTTTTAAAATAAGGATTTTTGCAGTAAAAAATTAATATCTGAGGAAGAATCTTTCTTCAGAAGACTTTTGCACAATTTGCAGTACTTTGTGGTATTTACATTGCCCTCAAGTAACTGCTTTGTGTTGGCTTTGGAAGTCAGGATTAGGGAAGACATCCCGAAATCACTCGTCTTTTTTTCCATTATATCTTTTTTTATACTTGCTTTACTGAAATTCTCTTTTCTATTCAATGTAGACTGCCCAAACAGCTGATCCCAAGGCTTGCAGTGTTAAAGGATAAGGCAGTGCTGTCACTGCCAATAAGCAAATAATAAGCCCAGTAAAATGACTGGGTTTTGCTTTTACTTCTTCTTAACAAAGCCAACAAAAAAAAAACCAACAAACCCAGGAAGGTGTTTTAACGCCGCATATTGTGGTGTTGCATTGCAAATTGGATTCAATCAAGAAAAATAGTAATACGGCACATCTGTAAATTCATTACAAAACACTTAGGTAGGCTGTTGTAAAGCTTAGATTTCTAATAGGGCTTCATTGCATCTACTCATCTTTGTTACCCATCGTCTTTGGTATGCGCCTTTTGGTGTACCTGTTTTCACACTTCAAGCTGATCGTGAGTGTGAAATTTAGTTCCAGAAGAGAGAATTCGTGCAGTACCAGTGCTGTAGCTGTGTAAATCCTTGAGATATCACCTCTGATTTTTAAAATTTTTTCCTTATACTGAGATGTCTGACGTGAGCAAGAGGAGAATTTAGTCAGAAATGGAATAATTCAAAAATGTGATAACAGCATGGTCTTCTATTTTCAGTCCAGCAGTTTGGGTCTAGCTGACCGTCACTTAATCGGTTGGCAGGTGTTGATGAACGTATGTGTAGGAGAATACAGAGCAGGCAGCAGGTTGCACATCGCTCTTGATCCCGATGCACCTCTTCTATGGTCTTGTTCAAGAGGCCCAGATTCACTGGCCGCGGACAGAGCTGTCTCCTCGGTGAACATGGCGCCTTCCTTTGTACTGGCTATCGGCTACCTCAGGCTGAAACTCTGTAACACAGATAAGAGTTTTAAAGAGGCATGATGAGGAGTCTGATTTTCTACAGTCTGTATTGTGTGAGTTACATGTGCTCAATTACCTTCAGGCTCAGAGAATTAGTATTTTTAGTATAAAAATTCTTCATGTAAATAGTCAAGCAAAACCTCAGTTCTAAGGAAACCTTTGGCATTATAACTATCAATACAAATTTGTATTCTCAATAACATGGTCTAAGAAATTTCTTATTTGTATTCATGTGTATGTATAACTTTACCCTGAATGTGCAAGGTAAAAGTAGAATTTTAAGTATTATTAATATTTACATTTCATTTTGCTGTGGATTTCTTGTTTTGGATCTTGGTTTCAAGGTATCCTGTGCTAATTTCAAAAATGATCCTGATTTTTTTTTTTTAATCATATCATCCTACAACATGTGTCTCAAAGTGTCTCAACATGTGCCTCAACACAAAAATAAAATATTGAACAGAAAGTTATACCTAGGATTTGTCGTACAGAAAGAGCTCAGTTCACATCCACCAACTCAAACAGAGCTTAATAATGTGTGATTGTTCCAGTTGCTGTGCTTGTCTAATGTGACAGGCCGCTGGCATTTTGCCTTGTAACTCCTGAATACCAGCCCTTCTGAAGGATACAACTTTGATTCACTCAGCGCGTGCTCCGGCCACGCTCCATCACTTCCTGCCAGCAATTCTGAGTATTTTGCTGGCTATTTCTGAAGTTCTTGGGGCATGGAGTGTTACGGAAACTTTTTTGCTTCCTTTTTGTTTACTTGAAGCATTTAGTATTTGCTAGTAGATCATAGATCCACTCCTACGTGCTGGCTATATTGTATGCCCAAATAGGAAAGGGAAAAACAAAGTTACAGAGCGAAAGTCTTAGGTGGTTGTTTTTAAGTTGCAGGGGTTAGTAAAATAACTTAGGAAATGAAGAACTATTTTGAAACAGTGTTCTTACTCTTGAATTTACAACTGTTTTGTTTAAGCAACATGGTTTATATATAAAGTGGTCCTAAATTATTATTTTAGCAAACTGTATAACTATGTGGGATCTTTCAAAAATTATATCCAAATTCTCTATCAGGGCTATTAAAGAAAGAGGGATAGAAGTCTGAATTTACTTTCACAAAAATGACTTTGTCCGCTTCCTCACAAGAGATCAATTTATTGCTTGCATAGTCCTGAAGTTAAGTCAACATGCTCACCAGTGTCAAGGTTTCTTTTTTCTGTTGTTTTCACATTCATGTTGCTCTGCTTCACTTATTTTCATGAGCTCATATGGCTTTTGTCCGTTTGGTTAATAAGATTTGGTTTTGAGCCTTTGCAGCTTTCCATAGTTCATTGCTTGAATCTGACGTAACTGGTAATGCCTGAGGGGTTGCCGTGCTTCTTTAGTTATGGCACTAAGTCCATTCCACACATGGAATAACAGTAAGCACCTTGCTTCCATAAAAAGTTCTGGTGTAATAACTTTTCTCTGATTTAGGTGTGTGCTGTGAAAACAATGTTTTTTTCCATGAAAAATAGGTAATTTTCCCAGATATTAAGCTGTTTATATGGCATTTTCCTTTTGTTTCACTCTGTTCTAGGAATGGAGGGCTCAATTCAGTTACCTCAACATGGTTGCCTACTGCCATAGGAGACAGCCCTAGTTTTGGGGGTTCTGGCATAGCAGATAGGATGCAGGACCTACAAGAGCCTCCACTGTAAATGCCACCTGGAGTCCAGGTGGGATTACCCAATGGTCTCTCAAATGGCAGGAGACACCCGTGGTTAGTTATTTAGTGTGGTTATTTTTTAATTGAGTATTGTGTGAAGCCAACACACAAAACAAAAGAATTGCTGTAGGGGACCTGACTGTCCTGCCCATAAAAATTGCCAGAGACAAATGATCAGAGAAGAATATCTGAAGGAGGCAAGTGCGCATTACCTGTCCTGTTAGCACAGTGCCAGCCTCAGGGACTTTTGGGAAACAGTGTGGTTCTGTGTGTGGGGTTTTTTAGTAATCTCAGTGCATTTGTCTCACCTGAAACCACATACATGTTTAGCAGCTGCAGGATCATTTCACAAGGGCTTCAGCAGCTCAGTGATTTACAGAGATCCCCTTCCTTTTGCCTACATGCAACTTGCCACTCGCTCACTTCAGCTGCTGTCCTTGTTTGTTCTCATTCACCCTGTCTGTCCTACCCAGGACTTTAGACAGTTTTCTGGTTTACCTCCTCAGCCCCATCTTTTCTGGAGCAAAAAGTTCTGGCATATGTCCTTGTTCCCTACATGGGGGTCATTCTGTGCCTCTAGTTGTCTCTGTTGCCCTTCCCTGCCTTTCCAATCCTGCTTTATTCTTTTTAATGAAGGGGAACCAGTGATGCTCGCAGCATTCGCTGTTTGTTGTCCAGTCTTGTAAGATTCTCTGCATGAGGAGACTGTTTTCCCTAATACTTTAGACTTAGCGTCATTAGCAACCTCCTGCGACTCAGGAAAGGGAATGAGCAGTATGAATATGTTAAACACGCTAGCTCACAACCCAGCTACCTCCAGGAATCTGTCAGTGATCTCAATGGGAAGAGCTCACTCTCTCTTTACTTTTACTTGTTGTCTCTTATGCAATTCAGTCACTCGTGAAGTGAGCTGCTACCCTATCTCTGTAGTTTACCCCAAAACTTTCAGGGAAGGACTTTAGAAAGGCTACAGCATCCTCCTGTCCAGGTTGGGACATTACATCTCAGATGCGTGGTCTACTAGATGGATGAAAAACTGTCTGGGTCATCAAAGCAAGGGTGTATCCTGTGCCCTTGTCTTGTTTAATTCTTCATCAGTGACGTGGAGGAGGAGATGCAGGGCACTCTTGTCAAGTCTGCGGATGACAACAAATTGTGAGGTGCAGACAAGTCAGAGCACTCAGAGGCCTGGCTGCCATTCAGAGGAGCCTACACAGGCTTGAGGAGATGGCTGAGAGCAACCTTGGGAAACCGAGCAAATAAGTTAGCCTTGAGCCTGGGATGGACAAATTCCCACCATCGGTACATCCTGGGCACTTGCTGGCTGGGGAGCAGCTCAGCTGAAACAGACGTGAAGATCATGGTACACAGCAACCTGAGTGTGAGCTGGCAGGGTGCCTCAGCAGCCAGCAGCATCCTGGACTGCATTAATAAGATCAGAGCCAGTAGTAGATTAAGGGGAGCTTTTATTCACTTTTACCCAGTGTTCATTAGACTATGCATAGACTACCATGCACAGGTTTGGTGCACATTCCATCAATAAAGTGGGATAAATTCAGCAGAGGGCCCTCAGACTGGTCAGTGGTGGGAGCACTTGTTCTGTGAGGAGAGACTGAGAATTGTGGCTTCTTCATCCTTGAACAGAGATTGCTTAGGGGCCCCTCCAGCCACCTTCTTGCACCTGTGGGGCGGTTACCAAGACCACTGAGGCAGGCTCTGTCGCTAAACTGTATGGCTGGATGTTGACTCCTTGACTGAGAGGAACTATTTTGACTTGACTGGGAAAAAAAGGTTCACTGTAAGTGTTAATTAAGCAGTGGAAGAGATTGTCTGGAGAGGCTGTAGGATCTTTGTTCTTGGGTGTTTCAAGAGCCAACTAGACAGAGCCCTGATCGTCCCCAGCTGGTAACTGAGCACCATGCAGCTGATGGCTCACTCTCCTCCCACCCAGTGGAGTAGGGAGGAGAATGGAAAGAAAAAAACACCCCTTGTGTGTAGAGATAAAGGCAGTTTAATTAGGATAAGGAAGGAAGCAGATAACAACAATTGTAATAATTAAAACAAGTGGTGAACAAATGTGATTTCCCACCACCTGCAGAGCAACAAAACCAAGCCCAATGGTTCCAAGCAGTGAATCTGCCATTCAACTAGCTTTCCCATTTCTATACTGAGCATGATGTTATATGGCATGCGATACCCCTTTGGTCAGTTGGGGACAGCTGTCCTTGTGCCCTTCCCAACTCCTTGTGCACTCCCCTGCCTCCTCACTAATAGGCCTTGGCTCTGTGTGTGATAACACACATCCCTGTGTTATTAACAGTTTCTAGCAAAACACAGCCCCATACTAGCTGCTACAAAGAAAATTAACTCTATCCCTGCCAAAACTAGCACAGCCTGGTTTTGATGTTTGATCATGTTGATTGAAGCAGATCTGTTTTGAGCAGGCTGTTGGATAAGAAAGCATGCAGAGATCCCTTCTGACCCGAGTAATTAATTCTGCATGATCATTGTTCATTTTATACTTGCATATTTATTAATAGCCACCATCTTACTTGCATTTATTAATACCCATCTTCTTAGCTAGAAACAAAATAATGCTTTTAAAAAATAATTATACTATGGTATATTCATATATTATGGTTTATTCATATTATCATTCAGCACCCAATTGAGTTCTTATATTTTAATACACGGACATAACTAAGGAATAGTTAAAAATAACGTCATTTTTGTGAGGGTTTCTAGTTTGGACTAAATCCTCCTCCCTTGCACTGAAGGAGTATTATATCATCTCTTTTTCAAAAGGGAAAAAAAAAATAATCAACTCCATTATAAACGCCGCATACTTTGCATAATTATTTTTGTACTGAATTTGTATGCACATATATTTTTGCTGAAAATAACATATGAAAAAACCTCCAGTGATACTTAATTTTGTGTATGAAACAGAAAAGGAATAGGAAAAACTTGGATGTTTTCATGTCAGGGACAATTTGTAGTACTGGATATTTATACTCATCTTTCCAGAAGAAGTTTTGAACAACCTTTTGATTATATAGCATTTCCCTGATGAGCATGTTTGTTGGTATATTTATTCTGCATTTGAGATGCAATTCATCTTACCTAATTTTAGCTACCTGAAAAGGTAGTCATTGGGTTTAAAATAGTTGCCTAGGCACCCGCTACAGGTAATAGAGATGATTCCTCCTTTCCCCAAACATGAGTCATGCTGTCTGCCTTAGAGGCTTGTCTTGTGATAGAATTAATCACTCTGCAGAAGCACCTGTTTTACCCTTCTAACCAGGAGGAGATACAGACAGCTAGCACTTCCTGGACAAGTAGTTCTATGTGCTTAGTAGGCAAATCTCTACATCCAGACCAATTCTGTCATGTGTTGCCCTTCCCAAACATCACTGAAAGACCTTGGAGGAACAGGAGTAAGGTCAACTGAAAAAAGAAAACAAAAAACCCAACCAAAAGTTAATCTTAAATTCTTTTAATCCATTTTAGGGCTCTTGGTAGCTCATGCAGATTTCCATTTCTGTTTATCAGTCTGGAATGTATCCCAGCTGGAGCCTGAAGCGTAGATACATAGTTTTGTGATGACTTGATGTAAATGTAGGCCTCTCTTTCTAGATACACAGAGTGGGTTGTTTGGAGGGAGAGGTGGAGTGGTGGTGCTTGGGGTTGGAGTTGTTTTGTGTGTGTGTATGTGTGTTTTGGTTTGGTTTTTGCTTTTTTTTCATTTTCCCCTTCTCTGGATATCTCACTGGAGATATTACTTCTCTTCTTACTTCAGTACAGGAATGTAGTGGCAACCTCAGAGTTGTCAACAAAAGGCAGTAAAGCAACGTTTCATCTTGGGCTTCAGAGTTCTTCCAGTATGATGAGAGCTAAATTCACGCAGGAGGTGCTCATACATCTAGTAAGCTTACTTCTGTCTTTTTGTTTCTAACCAATGGCAAGAACCATAGGCTCCTTCACGTGCTATCTCTCTACTTCACATCTAAGCAGGGTAGGTATTATTGGGAGACTGTGGAAACTGTAGAAGTGATGTGTGTGAGATAAGTCTCCAAACATGTTCTGGAATTTCCTTTTCTTTTGCGTCTTTCTCTTGAGATTACTATCTAGAGCCAACCAATTGATTTTGGATACCTGCCTCTCTTCTTATCCCTTGGCAATATGTGAGTCCCCTTCAGGACAGGTCAGATATATGAGTTTGTATCCACTTCAGATTAAATGAGATGAAATCTGAAGTATTGCTCCTTTCTTTTCTTTCAGAAAGTAATTGAAAGGAGGTTCTTTCTTCCAGCAGCGGAACAGAGTGTACTTCACAGGAAACTCATGTATTTCCTAAGTATCTCTAAAAGCCCAACTTCAGCTCATGGGCTAAGGGTGACGGTAATAATGCTTAGCATTCAAAAACTGCCTGTAGCTGAACAACCAAAGCTGTACTGGATCAGCTCAATATATAGGATGTATCTGATGATTTAAGATACATGACAGGAGACAGCCGGCTGTGTTGTTAGTATCTGTCCTTGGTGGGCAACAGCAGAATAAGTGCTAAGCCAGGAGGATTCATTAGAATAACTGCTCTTTTGGGGTTTCATATTCAAATGTCTCTAGCAAATTCTAACAGCATTAATAAAGGAAATGGATAATCATAAATACAGCAAATGAATAGCTATTCTAGCCTTGTACAGTCTTTGTGTCCAGTGTTTTCATTCAGTAAAGCTTCCAGATGTTTTCAGCTCATAAAACAATGATTTACTGCCTATTTTAATGATTTTAAAATGTTTTTTTAAATGATTTTAAATAGTTGTGAAGGGTTTGGGTTTTTTAGGGGTTTGTTTTGTTTGGGGGAGGGGTGTGGATGTTCAAAGTGAAGGGCGAAAGGGAAGACCATCTTTGTTAAAGAGTGGCCATAAAGAGATCACCATGTCCAAGCTGCTTCAGCTTTAAGTTGCTGTAAAGGGAGCTTCAGAGCTGTGAATACCCACTGCTCTTCCTATCTGGCTTTACTGCAGGCCAGTAAACTTCCAGTGGATTTTTTTTTTCCTGTGCATGTTTGGACTAACAAGCCCCAAATCTCTTATCAAGTAACAGTATCAAATAACTTAATAATGCTTTTGAATAATTTATTTTCTAGTCAGAAAATAATTGCATGTGTTAAATTCTGTCCTTGTTTGATTTAGGATACTGGATGCTGTAGAGATCTGTGTATTATGTTTTAATGATATTTTTGCCTTGTCTTTTCTTAAACTGTACACTCTTTAGGCCAGTGGGTGCTCAGTTGCAGCTGAAGGCTCTAGATACTCCTCTTATTCAACTATAATTTTTGCTGCTATACCCTGCAGAACTTAAACACTTCCAGAGCTTCCTCTTTTTTGAGAGACTTTCTATAATGCAAGCAGAAAAAGATAACTTGCCAGAAATACGATTCTTGAACATGCCTGAACTGTTTAAGACTGGGGTGTGAGCATGTGTGAGTGTGCGCTTAATGTAGACACAGCTGCTTGGATGGAGTATTTCAGCCCAAACAGTGAGAAAAGCGTGTAAGTGGCTCAAAATAGGATCTTAAAATAAGAAGTGCTGAGCACTGCTAGCTCTTCCAGTACCTAAAAGAGAAAGCTAGGGAGTAATTGTGAAACTTCTTCACCAGCTTTGCATCATGAAGTAAGTGAATTCCACCAGAGATGGTTTTGCAAACGGCTTCCAACCAACTCATCTACTATTGCTGACTGCTTTCCTAGATGCTGTGATGTCTCAGGTCGGCACTGTGCACCTTCCCCCTCTGCAATGGCTCCATTTCGGGAGCACCTCTCACAGAATTGCAGAATGTTAGGGGTTGGAAGGGACCTCGAGAGATCATCGGGTTCAACCCCCCTGCCAAAGGAGGATCACCTCTCACCTTGGTCAAGGGTGGGAGAGGGAAAAGGAGGCACAGGGAGGAGTGGTACCTTCCTTCTTGGCTTCCTTCCCATCTCCTTGGGCTTTTTGCTGGTATCACTGGATGTATCCCTGGCAGTACATTCCTGAACGTGATGTTTGCTTAACTTGTGCAAACTTTTTAAGATAAACCCCCCCTGTATTTTCTTTTTTGATGTGTGATTTGACAGGATGAGCTTGTAAACAAAATTAAAAATAACAATCTAGATTCTGTAGATACAAGTGAATTAGACCGTCATATAAATACATTCATATAGCATGTACATCGGTTGCTAAAACCAGGCAATGTAGGCAGCCAAAACAGACATCAGAAAACATGTGCAACTTTAAGCAATTACTGCATGTCTTTGCATGGTGAGTGAAGTAGATATCTGGTCTGGGTGGATGTTGCTGCCATTCCAGCCATCTGCCAGTGCAAAGGAGTTCAGTGATATCTTAAATCAACCTCACAATGAAAATGGGAGACAGCAGTTGTTACACTGCTCCAGCTTAACCAGCAAGGTGTTTTTAAGGACTTACATGCTGCAGTAATTTTGCATTAATTCTGTTGAAGACTTGAACAATATTTCTTGATGGAAAATAATCATCTGTAAAGAAGGAATGTTCAAAGAAGTCAATCTGCACAGAAGCTGGGATGGATTGTTACAGGAGTAGTACAGAGAGAGAGAAAGTATTTAGAAAAAAACCCCACCACAACACAAAACCAGACAAAAACGCAGTAGTGTATCTTTGTAGGACTACAATAAATGGAAGAAGTAGATGCTGGAGGATATGTGCTGAATTGACTTTATTGATTTATTTTCTGTTACTGCTAATAACTTTGATTTAGGAAAATAGAGTTACACAGCCTATAAAATTCCAGCATGGCTAAGTCAGTTCTATGCCACTAAGCTGGTTTAAACACAACTTGCTTCTTAGGCCTAGTTGCCGCAACAACTTCATTATTATTTCTCATATCTTAGCGCACCCTATAATAACAGGCCTTTTGTTTGGGAACCAAGTTCTGTTATGGCAACGTATGTTCTTGGTACGTCCTATGGAAGTATTCAGGGCCCTAAGAAAAGACAGCAATATTGCAGTGTTGTAAGAAGGCCCTAATTTCAGGCTTTTAAAGAAAATTACTGCAAATTCACTTGCCTGGAATACTTGCAAGTGCAATAAAAACATAATCATAATTAAAGGTCAATGTAACATTGCTGTGTCAGTTCAGCTATTTATCCTCACTGAAAAAGGGTCCCGTGTCTCCTGTCTAGGAAGGTTTGTGGCTCTTCAGGCAGCATATCCCTGACACTGAAGTAAGAAATTAGACCGAGCTTCAGATCGTGCTGTGGGACTGTTAGATTAGGTGAGTTATTATGACACTTCACTCTAAAAAATCACTTGACTGGTCTGTTGATGCCAGGTGAGGTTACTTCTCACTTGTGACTTTGTAGGCAAAATGGCTGTGGATAAGCAAGATATTCTTCACAAATACAGTTCAAACCATCAGCCTGAGTCTCACTCATATTTAAGTCTATTCAGTTTGCGTTTGGAGAAATGTCATATGCTTTCTGCTAAAGCAATATCAGAATCCTTATGTTAGACTGTTTTCTGTCTTTGATTGCTTAGCAGCAAAAAGACTTAAGTGAATGTTTTCTGCACTTCTTACCTTGCCCTGTCATTTGCTCAGTTACTAACTTCCCTCTGCTAGTTCTGCATGCCAACCTGAGTGTTCCTGTCGATATTTAAGACACTATATGCTTTGTTGGTCTCCTTTCCAAGCACAACAGACTGGGAAATGGACTGAAGAATGGATTGAGAGATGCCCTGAGGAGAAGGACTTAGGGGTGCTGATTGAAGCTCAACATGAGCCAGTAGTGTGTGCTAGCAGCTTAGAAAGCCAACTGTGTCCTGGGCCACATCAAGAACAGTGTGGCCAGCCCGTCAAGGGAGGTGATTCTGCCCCTCTGCTCTCATGAGATCCCACTTGGGATGAATGGGCTGCTTATCATGAATGGGGATGAATGGGATGATTAGTACTGCGTCCATCTCAGGGGTTCCCGGTACAGGAAGGACATGGAGCTGTTGGAGTGAGTCCAGAGGAGGGCCATGAAGATGATCAGGGGCCTGGAGCATCTCTCCTATGAAGACAGGCTGAGAGAGTTGGGCTTGTTCAGCCTGGAGAAGAGAAGGCTCAGGGGAGACCTAATTGTGGCCTATCAATACCTAAAGGAGTCCTACGGGAAAGTAGGAAAGGGACTGTTCATCAGGGAGTGTAGCAACAGGACAAGGGGTGATGGCTTCAAGCTAAAGGAGGCAGCTTTAGGTTAGTTCTAAGGAAGAAATACTTTACTGTGGAGGTGGTGAGGCACAAGAACAGGTTTCCCAAAGAAGTTGTGGCTGTCCCCTCCCAGGCAGTGTTCAAGGCCAGGCTGGATGGTGCTTTGGGCAACCTGGTCTAGTGAAGGTGTCTCTGCCATGGCAGGGGGATTGATCTTTGGATCAACCCGGGAACTGGTTGACCTTTGATGTCCCTTCCAACCCAAAGCATTCTATGACTCTGTGGTCTTTTATATGCTTTGTAGTCTTTCTAAACATTAGCCCACTCATTAAACTTTATTTTGTGCATTCCAGAACAATTAGTTTTCTGAAACAGAGTTTCAAAGTCCCTTATCTGTCAGGATCAAAGGATAAGAAGCTCCAAGCTGGTGGTGAAGGTGGACATGAATTCTTAAAAACAGTTGACTCTGAGGGAGTTATCCAAAGGTTTGACTGCATTTCTCTCCCAGCACTTTTTGTTGTTAACAGGTTATCCAACTTGATGTATCAAAAACAGGAAGAAGTCTTAATTTAGCCAGTGTATTGTAAGTTTTGCAAGCTTTGTGTTCCTATCCAATATATTTTAAGAATGTGCTCAATATATGTGTATAAAGATAACACTGTAAATTACCCTTTTAGTGTGACAGAGTGAAGACTGAAACTATTAGCCTAATTACAGTCTTAGGCAACTTAAACATACATATTTTGATTCTTTTCCGTCAATTAGCTATCTCCTGGATAGTATCATTTTGGCTAAAAGAAACTAAAGTAAAAGAGACGTACTGTGTAGGAACACTGGGTTAGTTTGAACAACTATGTGAGGGGATCAGTATTCTGAACTTTCAGGCACATTAACTGAAAATAAAATGCAATGACTGTTCTTTCTAAATCACAAGACACAGGATACAAGTAGACATATAACCTCCAGTTCCATGTACTTCACTGTAAATTGCTCAGTTAATTCCAGAACATCTGGCTATAGGTTTTCAGCTAAAGACATTTGGAAGAGTTGTCATCACATTCTTGTCATGATTGTCATTGTTGTTTTAAGTATATTCCAGGTAAATTCAAACTTTCTGACTTGGGCTGTGTATGTAAAGTATACTTTGCAAAAAAAAATCCTGCATTAATGTGAGGACTTCTGCCTCTCCTTTCTGGCAGGCAGAGAGATGCAGAGACAGTTTTCTACTCTGCTGGCTTTTTTTATGCTTGTGTTTCTAATGCAATTTACTAGTTATGTGTCAGCAGAAATATCTTTCAGTATTTATTTCTGTAAAAAATCCAGATTCCATGCTTGGGAACAGATAAAATATTCCTCTGTATGCAGTTCAGAAAAATAGGACGAACTGATGGAATTTCTGTTTTTTCTTCATTAAATTCTACATGCTGTTATATAGATGAATAAAGTTTGACTTTTGGGAGAGCTGGATTCAATACTGATCTGCTTTAGGTTTCTGTTCTGTCTGAGGTGAGATGCTTTGTACCTCTGCATTCTGGAAAAAGGGAACAGTAACATTTATTTTCTCAAGAGAGCTGGGGTGGCTGATACAGGAACACTCCTTATATCCCACTTTTAAGATAATGAGGTAGGGAAGGGAAATTACTTTAGAGAAAGTTTCTGCCATCTGGGATGCACAGGGGGGCAGGAATGCTATTGAATTTTCTGGAAAAACCAGAATGTGCCATCTCCTATGAATGGGAGGTTTTGTTTGGGTTTTTTGTAATAAAAGTAGTTCATTTTTTATGTTTACTTAGTGTAACTTTTATTTTATCCTTTGTGCTCCTGTAAACTTGTCATTTCAGCTACATATTTCCCTTTTCTTGTCATTACGAGGCAAGAGTTTTATGAGCAATAATGCACACAAAGGAAACTGGCATTGGTAATATGTCCATGTATATCTTAAAGTAGAGCTGTGTGGATACCATGTTACTTTGTCATCTCTCAGACTTCACACCATCATACTTACCATTGCTGTCACATGAACATTCCATGTGTCTTCTGATCTAAAAGCTGTATATTTTTCGTATAAGTTTATTTATAGAAAAAGAAAATTAATATACACTTAGATTTAAGGGATGAAGCCATGAAAAGAGTCCCAGGACTGGTGTCTGGGCTTCATAGTGCAGCCCTAAGTGGTAGTCATTGCTTGTGTCCCTGAAGGTTAGCCTGGCGGTACATTGCAGAGTGTTACGTGGGGCCTGGAAGTATGCATTCTGCTGTCTGGCTCTAATAAAAGTGAGACGTGAGGCAAAGAGGATCTGTGCAATTCAGTATGATATGTATAAGTAAGCTCCTTAACTGTTGGAATTAGTGAGGAAGTAGATTAGTCCTGAGATTACACCAATACCAGAACTGTCTGTCCTACTTCAGGTTCAGAGCCATGGGAAACATTAAGAGTAGTCAGCATGAATCAGCCTGCAATTTAAATTCCAAGTAGTAGTAATAAACAGTCTATTTTGGCATGGAATGCTAGTGGATTACTTGCCTCAGACACAAAGGGCTGTGCTTTTGCCTCCCTATTCCTGCTCTTTGGAGGGAAAGTGTGTCCACAGGTGCAGCTGCCATTGACCCATCCCTTGCATTACGGAATGGTTTATTACTGTTGGTGTTGGGGGAACAAATTACTCATGGTGTGTGGTGGGTTGAGCCCGGCTGGCAGCTCAGCCCCCACCCTCTTGCTTGTTAACCCCCTACAGCAGGACTGGGGAGAGAACTGGGCAGACAGAAGTGAGGAAAAAGCCCTAGTGGGTCAGGCTGAAGACAATTTAGTAAGTGAAAGAAAAATAATTTGAAAAGAAGTAACAAGTGATGCAAAAGCACTCATCACCAGCAGCCTGATGCCCAGCAAGTCCCCAAGCAACAGCTACTTTGGAGAAACTGCTCCCCAGTTTCTCTGCTGAGCAGGCCATTATTTTGTACTGTAAGGAGAATCCCTTTGGCCAGTTGGGTCAGCTGGCCTGGCTGTGTCCCCTCCCAACTGTGCTGGGGGGCGGGGCAGAGCAAAGGCCTTGGTGCTATGCAAGCACCATTCAGCAGTAGCTGAAACACTGTACCAGACACGGATCTAAACCACAGCACCACCCTATCAGCTTCTATACAGAAAGTTAACTCCATCCCAACCTAACCCAGAGCATGACATCATTTAAATTGTCAAGTTTTTCCCAGTCGATAAATGACAAATGAATGGAAAAAAATGAGTACAAATGATGTTAGAATGACCCACTCTTATGGTATGTAGGTCATACAAGATTAAGAATTCATGGTAGGAGTGTTTCTGGCTTTTGTTTGTAGATGTTCATTCTGCTCTGTATGCTTGAGGATATTGGCATTGTCACCGAAATAAGAACTCCCGTTCCCTCGGTAACACCACCAAATAATGTTCCCTTATTGGATTCAATGAATGGAACAATTTTGCTTGATTTATGAATAGACTTTTCAGCAAAACTGAAATCAATTATTGTAAATCCTCATGCTGAGATCTCTAAAATATTGGCAGGAGTATGAATTTTTATGTTGGTTTCTCTTTGTGATCATGTTGCTGACTCCAGCTGGGAAATATTTTCAGAAGAATTTTAGGAGGTGGCTCAGTTATCAGATGGTGCATCCTAGCTGGTTAGGGTAAATTCCCACAGATTGGGTAGGTGGTTTCAGTAGCAATGAAGTAGGAACATATTTAAAGGCAGCACGTGGTTTATCTGTCCTGATTAATCGCTAATTCAGTTGCCATAGTACATTGACTAAGAAGGGGGCTTGGGGCAGTTAACTGACACAGAGCTGTCTTTGTGGTTTGGGTCTCATCTTTAAAACTTTGTGCACCCCACATTGGTGCTGACTCAAGTTCGACAGAAAAAAGCAAGGGATACACAATCTTTCTTTCACCTTTTTTCAAAGCCTGTTGAGCCAAATGCTGTAGCTTTTCTTTCGTATGCACTTCTTTTCGGTTGTCCTAAAATAACTGGGAAAGTTTTAGGTAATTTTTTTGGTTTATTGTAATTCAAAGTACTCAGCCTTTCCTCATCAGAGAGACCTAATCATCCTTGTAGCCCTCCACTGGACTCTCTCCGGTAGTTCCCTGTCTTTCTGGAACTGGGGAGCCCAGAACTGGACACTGCACTCCAGATATGGCTTCACCAGGACAGAGTAGAGGGGGAGGAGAACCTCCCTTCACCTGCTGAACATGCTCCTCTTTGTACACCCCAGAAGACCATTGGGCTTCTTGGCCATGAGGGCACACTGCTGGCTTATGGAGAGCTTGCTGTCCACCAGGACTCCCAGATTCTTCTCAGCAGAGCTGCTTCCCAACAGGTCAACCCCCTAANCACCAGGACAGAGTAGAGGGGGAGGAGAACCTCCCTTCACCTGCTGAACATGCTCCTCTTTGTACACCCCAGGAGACCATTGGGCTTCTTGGCCATGAGGGCACACTGCTGGCTTATGGAGAGCTTGCTGTCCACCAGGACTCCCAGATTCTTCTCTGCAGAGCTGCTTCCCAGCAGGTCAACCCCCTAACCTGTACTGGTGCCTGGAGTTATGCCTCCCTAGCTGCAGGACCCTACCTGTGTCCTTTGTGAATTTCATTAAGTTCCTCTCTGCCCAGCTCTCCAGCCTGTTCCAGTCCCGCTGAATGGCAGCACAGCCTTCTGGTGTGTCAGCCTCTCCTCACAGTTCTGTATCATCAGCAAACTTGGTGAGCTTGTGCTCTGTCCCCTCACCCATGGCAGTGATGAATATGTTGAGTAAGACCAACCCCAGTACTGACCCTTGGGGCAGACCACTAGCTACAGTCCCTGTGATGGGTTAGCTATAACGAGTGCTGACTTGATCCCCTTGATCCCTGACCTCTAATTGAGCTTAGGCTTTTGCAGTGGTCTTTAAGGTATCACATCTCCTTTAACCAATCTATTTTCCTATGTAGTAATTTAAACATAGGCTTTAGGGTGTTGTGAGAACTACTTAGGCAATCAGAAGAAAGTTTCCTCTTTGAGGTATTTGTTAGGATATAGCAGATATTTTTATCTTCCCGTTGACTCAAGAAATTATCAGTTTATCAACCCAAGAACAAATGTAGCAAAGTATCAGCAAAGACAGGACAGTAAAGGAAATCTACTGTTTCAGTGGCTGTGTGCAGGAGACAGGAGGGCCCCTCTTTACAAACTTCCTGCCCTGTTTCACTCACACACAGCTGAAGGATTCAGCTTCATTGCAGAAATGTTTAATGCAACTGTAGATGTCTGCACTGCTGCCAAGAGCCAGAGCTGTCTCGGCCTTCAGTGACCTCCATAGTTTGACATTACCAAAGGAATGCAAGAGGTCGTCTTTCTGCGGATGCCGATTCCTTGCCTATCTGATTTCTCCAGCAGTGCCAATTTCCATTTCTTTCAGTTGGGATTTTGTTCCAAAAACCCACTGTAAACATCTTTCTTAGACTAACAGTCATATGTGTGTAATAATGTTTGATCTTGCTGTGCAATATGCAATAATGAGAGCGATTATTTGGGATATTTTTTTCCTCTGTACCTGCACCAAATCTGACCTGTGATACAGGTAGCCACGTGCAAGAACTTCCAGGGTTATCATACTCCATCTTGTTTGGGCTCCTAAATTACACCGAGTTTGTAGCTTATCAGAATGATTCTGTGAACGCCATGAAAGCTGGTGGGTTTCATTTTTATAGGCACAGTGCCAAATCTGTTTCTTTTTTTTTCTTTTTCTTTTTTTTTTCTTACCACAGTTGTGAGAAGCTAGTGTGTCGACGCTGTTTAAAACTGCAGGCCTTGAAAAAAAACTGTTATTCACACACACAGGAGAAATAGAGGTACCCTATAGTGACCATGTGATTATTAAGTTGAAGAACATCGGAGTATTTTATGTATTTATTTTTTTAATTTAAAGCAGCTAGAGACAGTATCAGCATTAGTCCTTGTTGCTGAAATCCTGATACAGGTTGCTGAAATCCTGATACAGGTTACTGAAATGATAAACAGTAAATTTAAGTGTATCCATAAGCATGCAGTTTTAGGTTAGAAAAGGTTATTCAAACATTCTTATTTTATAAGAAGTCCCCTTAATTTTTAAACAATAGCAAAAAAGTAAATGGAACTTTAATAGGAACAATAGAAATTCATTTTATTGAGCAGTTGCCATACTGCAATCTCTATACAGCATATCTAAGGTAGAGGAAGGGAAGGAAAAAATATCCTTAGGTGCATAGTTGCATATTGGATTATTTTAAGTGATGGGTAGCTATCCAAGGCTGCTTCAGTGTCATTCATGGTTCTCCGCATTAGCACAGCAACAAGCCAAATTTGACTGCTGTGCAGTAAGACAGCATGACTTTAATAATGAATGCTCTCACTGATTAATGGTTCATTGTACAGGGAAAACCCACTGGGGAGCACGTATTCCTTACTGCAATATCTTTTTAATTAAGGAAACATTTGGATTTTCTGATTCCACTGATCTGATGCAGTTGCAGTGTAGTGGGTAACATGGCTTTTACTGTAGACTCCCAGACACGGTGGAGGAGTTTCTCTGGTTGGTTGGTTTGACCATTTACACTTTCTACCCATGAAAGGGAGATGTAACATTAGACTACGAAAACAGCATTAACGAAGTGGCTTCTATAGGATTATCAGTTTAAGATTTAACGATGAAAGTCTGCCTCTTTAAACAACATTCCCTTTTTTCTTTAAGCATAGGTTATAAAAGAACCTATCAAACCAATGCAGGGGAAATGCTCAGTTTACAAATGCTGCTGCTGCTTTTTCAGTTGTAGGGTTTTTTGCAGTGTTCTACAGGGATGCACTGGATGAAGCGTAGTGCTTCTGATGTTGCTAAAATGTCCATGATGCATCTGTAAGAAAAGAGTTACATATATAGTTCATAACTCATTTATGTCTCTACAGAATTTCACGGAAAAAACAAAGGGCTCCCAGCCCAGGTGTTGCATCCCAGAAGAGTCCTGAGAACTCCCTGGAAAAACTAATGTTGCAGATGTTCAAAAGACGTGCAAAGAGATATTAAAAAATAATTTTAAAATATATAGAGAATGTAGTTTGAGTAAGCATTTAGAAGTTACAGAAACCTCTGATTTTTTCAGTGTTGGTGGGTGGCAAGACTTAGGAAGGTGGTTGAAGACACTTGGTTTGTTCAGCTTGCAGAAGGCAGAGGGGTGACCTCATCACCGTCTATGACTTCCTCAAGAGGATAGTAGAGGAGCAGGTGGTGATCTCGTCTCTCTGTGACCAGTGATAGGACACAAGGACATGAAACAAAACTGTGTCAGCAGTAGTTCAGACTGGACATTAGGAAAAGGTTCTTTACTGAGAGGGTGGTTTGTCACTGGAACAGGCTCCCCGGAGCAGTGGTCACAGCACCAAGCCTCTCAGAGTTTAAGGAGTATCTATGATGCTCTTAGTCAGATGGTTTAGTTTTAGGTAGTCCTGTGAGAAGCATGGAGTTGGAGTTGATGATCCTTATGGTCCCATCCAAATTGAGATATTCTGTGATTCTAAGGTAGCTTCAAAAAAGAGGTCCTCCCCCTGTTCCCTTTTCTCCCTTTCCCCCTTAGTGTTATGAGCTGTTACCAGAAATACAACTTAACAGTGAAAATCAGCAAGTCATTTGAAAAAGTGCAAGTACTTTTCAATGTGTGGTATTTCTATTTCAGCTCTCTGAAAAAGACTTCAGAAATAATCTATCCTTCTTTTTGTTTCCTTGCTTTGTTGTTCTTTAACTCCTTATCTAGTAAAATGAAAATTACATAGTATTGTTTTACTGATGGTCATTCTCTCTGAGACCTTTTACCCATGAAAGGGTGATGTAATATTAGACTGTGTAAGTAGGATTAACAAAGTGACTTTTACTTTTTCTCACTTATGTGAGATTTACGACCTTATCATGTTAAGGTTCCAGGCATCAGAAAAATGTTATGTTTAGAAACATCTTTTTCATTGGAATTCTGTGATTTTTGCATATAGACAGTTTTGGTGCCTTTAGGAGTATTAATGCAAGGTACCTTATGTGCTGGAATAGAAATGTGTGCCTTTCCATCAAGGTGCCTTGTCAGGAGGAGATGATACAAATCATCTGTATCTGAAATGCAAGAGCCATAGCTTGAGTTCAGAGAGAAGTGGGGTTTAACTGTCTCAGAAACTGTCTCTGACTCAAGAACCAGCCCACTGACTCTCTCTGTCCTGTTTATTTTAGGAATAAAACTTCAAGCAGGACTCGGGTCAGATTTTAGGTTTTTGATAAGCAGTTATATGACAAAAGTGATTTTTGACCTCTTCTGAAGGTTTCTGTAGTGGTTTTCTTAGTGATGTTAAATAATTGCTAATTCTACCAACTAATTTCTTTTTTTTTCAAATTTTACAAAGTGATTAAGGCCAGAAGTTTAAAAACAAAACCAACAACAAAAAGCAAAACAAGTAAATTGTTTAAATCAGTGGCTATATGGAATTAGATGCATGCCTGACAGTTGTTTATGGATTGTGGAACTACAGTGTTAGTGAAGAATAAACAACTGTTGCTGAAGTTATTTGGATGGGGACTTAAAGTAACCAGTGTACCCATGCAAGCTATTGAGTTTCTTTTGATGCAATTACTCCTTGAGCCTTTGCCTCTGTATTCCAGACAATAGGCTATGGTGGTTATTGTACCGGTGTTCCATATCTATATAGATGTTGGCTTTTTCTTCTGTTTCTTATTTTGTCCAATCATTTTTTTAAATACTTCTACCACTGTACTTAATAGCGGTTTAACAGAAATCTTAATCTGAAGAGGCTTTATGTGGCTTTCATTGGCTGATGAGATGGTGATCATGGTAGTCATCACATACGGATTATAGCCGTATAGTGTACACAAGCCTAGACTGTATATACCCAGGAATCCATGTTGCCAGAAGATTCAAAACAAAACATAAACCCAAGCCCTTTCTTCTGTCTACCTTTCTTGTTCAGTCAAAACCAGCCTTTGGGGTGTGGTGGGCTCACCTATTCCAGGTGCCCACCCAGCTGCTCTCTCTCTGACCTTCCTCAACAGGACAGACAGGGAGAAAATAAGGTGGAAAAGCCCCCGGCTTGAGATAAAAGACAAGGAAATCACCGACCAATTACTGTCATGGGAAAGACAGACTAGGCTTAGGGAAAATATATTGAATTTATTGTCAATTAAATAGTTGGACTATGAGAAATAATAAGAAAACCTACACCACCTTCCCCACACCTGTTTTTTTTTTTTTTCTCCAGTCACAGCTTCACCCTTTGTCTCCTCAACCTCCTCTCCTCACGTAGCAGTGATGAGGAACGGGGCTGCAGTCAGCCTATAACGGCTCCCCTCTGCTGCCCCTTGCTCCTCACACTTATCCCTGATTCAGGCCTTCCCGCGGGCCGCAGGGAAACACCTGCCCCGCTCTGCTCTGTCCCGGGGCCGCAGGGACACCTCAGGAGGTGCCCCTCCTCCTGCTCTCCCAGCGGGGCTCGCAGAGCTGTTTCTCCCCGCGTTTCCCTCAGCCCCGGCTGCCGGGCAGCGCTTTGCCCTTTCTCACCCAGGCTTTCCCCGAGGCGCCCGCCCTGGGCTGAGTGGCTCAGCTGAGCCCTGCGGTACTGGAGCCATGGAGGCGGCTGGAGTCGGCTGGGTCCTGCACCGGACGGCCCCGGCAACTCCTCACCGGGGCCGGCCCTGCAGCCAGGACCTGGGCACCTGCATCCACTCCATGGGGATGGAATAGTTTTGTTTGGATTTATTTTCATTAAAGAGACGTAAAGATTTTAGATGCTCTTAGAAAGACTAAAAGGGAAGAAAAAAAAAAAAGAAAAAGGATCAAGCTCCAGATCGAATTTTGCCAGCGCTGTGGACTCCGGGAATCCATGAATTATTTATGCCCGACTTCCCAGTGTGTTCCCAAAAGGCTGGTAGTATTTTTCCTGTTCATCTATCAATGATTGTCTAAAATTTTAATTTGATTCTCTCAGGAGCGTGTATATGCTCTGACTTACAGAATCTCATTTGTATTTTTGTGACACTGATAGGAAATATTGTTGCTGTTGTGGAAATTAAAGGCAGCAGATTTACTTTGTGTTGTAGTTACTCAGCTATGGTGTACTCTGTTAAGCTGCTTAATTTTTGTTTTTCTTCTCCTACTTGCTCTAATTTTCCTTTTGTGTTCAGTGCTAAGCTCCCATGAGAATGGGTTAAAAGGCTATCAGCCAGCTTGGAAAAATGAAAAGAATTGGGGTAGCTTTTCTAGAGAAGAGAAGCCAGAGTCAGAAGGAAAGGTACAATGGTCACCATCGTGTGGTGTGGGATAATGATTTTTTTGAAGAGGAGTGATGGAATAATTATATCTNTTTTTTTTTGTGTGTGTGTGTCCATGCTGGATAGTACAGAAAACACTGAGCTTAAACTTGCTTTAATGTTTTAATATACTTTCTATTGGTAAGGCTGGTGGAGCCCTGGAATGGAGGCAGTGGCTGTGGGAGGCTGCAGCAAGGGAAGCTGTGAAAGACTGGCTCAGCGTATCAAATATCCAGAGTGACTTATGAAAAAAATATGCCTTGTCTAGAGATTTGGTAGTGATCTGGGGGCCGTTTCAGCCTTATTTTTTGTAATTCTACACTACTGGCAGTTTTAAGTCCCATTAAGACTTAAGGCTGTCCAATTTCTTAAACTGAAGAACCAGATAAATGACAAGATATATCTACTATATGAGTGAGCAGATGGACTGGTGCAAATTTGGGCCTTCACTATGTTGGTGTTTGCTGTTGAAACACTATTTCTAATTTTTATTTTTTTAAAATATAACTACCTTTGGTACAGTGGCTTCTCTGTCACTTGTGAAAACTCATTCTGTGTTTTCTTTCTATGTGGTATTCCTCTTGTAAATTTATGTAATGAAAGAATGTTAAAATATATCATGTTAATAGCTCAGCTGGATAACATGCTGTAGATTCAATGATACCAGCTTTCCAAGTTCAATTGGCTGCAAACTGGACCCCTCGAACAACTCTAGTAATAAACAGACCTAATGAGATGGACATTAGAAATTACATTTTCTGTCCAGAAGTAGTATTTTAATGGGTGCACAAAACATTACTTCTAATGTCAGGGAAGTTTCTTGTCTTTTCTCTGTTTCTAGATGAAGAGGATGTGCAAGTTGCTTTATATATATATATATATATATATACATATATAAAAAATTTTTTCCCCTCTTTTTAGATCTGTATTTAAAAAAAAAATCCTGGAAACATGCATTGTTTGTAGAATATTAGTTACTGCTCTGTCCAGATTCCGAGCCTATTTGAAGCAAGGACAGTTCATTGCAGCAATTGTGTAAACAAAGTATTTTTTTTCCATGTCAACTGACACTAGCAAAACTGTAGATTACTAAAGCAGGTTTTGAAATGCTCTATGGTGGAAACAAAGTGTTTACAAAAGCGTAATGTCTAAAAATTAAAATTCACAGAAGTTGGATACAACCCCAACAAGTTCAGAACCACAGCAGGCAGTTGCTGCTTGTATCACAGGGTGGTAATTGTTTTGAACACACTGAAACAGGGGTCGTCTTACCGGTAGCGTCTTTTTGGTCATTTAGAGGCTTCCCCATTGATTGTGTTGCCTCACTGTCCCACTCAGATATACTTCAAATATTTTGGAGTGTTTGTTAGTGCTAGGGCAAGCATTTTGTGTAGCAAATAAATTTTTTTTCTAGCAACTCAGCCAGACTCATTTCCCTCCATCTTCTGAAAACAGCAACAGAAACCCACCATGCCTCAGTGGCCTCATTTGGATTTCCTCCTGGGGAGTGTCACAGGCCAAAACCAGCCTTTGAGTCAGGCAATCTCACTTAATTAGATAGAGTGCCAGTTAACTTAAGCTTTAAATTACTGATGTTGGTATTGAGAAATAAATAAGACAGCCAATTAAATGAACACACAGAGAAAACACCTCTCCCTGTCCTGGTGTCACATCCCTTGGCTACATGTTAGACTTGGTCCCTTTGGTGAGGTGATGACTGAGGTCCTTTGACACAGGTCAGCCCTACTGCAACTCCATACCCAAACATGCATATTTAATCAAAACCCTGCTAGTTTTACCTGATAGGGAGAGGAAATGAGTCTCCTTGACTGCAGCCGGAGGCCTTCCCAGTAGATTTTGTGTCTACCCAGTCAAGCCAAGTAACTGTGTGCTGTGGTCTGAAGCTGGGGATGGGGGTAGCAGGAATGTCCTCTTCATAAATGGTCTTTTCCAACCTTGTGATTCTGTGATTTTTTAGATGAAAAGAACAATGTAAATGCACCTCAAATTACAGTTAGAGAGCTGGGAGCTGGACCAAGGAGTTCTTGACTCCTAGTCTTGCTTATCTTGCCTGGCTTTACCTCCTTGGGCTAGTGTTTGTGGGAAGGGCGATTGAGCAGTCTCTGGGGGTGGGGGGGTCAGGCAGCCCTGGAGAAGCACAAGGACAAGCTAAGTAGACAAAGGGGATTTTTCCAGAAAGCTTCTTCACAACTGCCGAGAAAGCAGCCCCACAGCAGGGAAGCTGCTCTCAGTCAGCATATCTGAAAGTATTCAGCAGGAGCTTCATTCACAGCTCTGGTGTTTCTTCCCAACCCAGTGCAGTCTTGAGGAGGTCTCATGCCTGTTGTAGTTCCATGTGTCTCCCAGGTGAGCAACCCCAACCGGGAAGCATGGCTTCCCACCACCCAGAGTGAGTGTCTGCAAGGGCAGTAGTACTGTTTCACATGTCCTTACTCACGTTCCTCGTGGTCTCATTCCTTCCTGTGCACAATTTTCAGCTGGATTTTACAGGCCGTGGGGTTAGTAGCACTCCAGTGCTTTCTACAAGTATAGCTCTACAAAATGAACTGTTAGGACACTTGTATTTTTTCAGGTAAATCACACCACCAAACAGAAAATTACTTTTCTTTCTATTATGACAATGTAATTAATAATTTAGTTTACCAAAAAAGGAAAAGAATTAGCCTGTGTGGAGGTTAGATAACAGAGTAAATGTGTGTATGTATGTGTGTAAACATACATATACATACGGAACTGCCTTTTTGCTCCTTTACTTCTGGAATGCGGCACAACTTCACTGCAGAGATGTACCTGTAGTGACATTTGCACAGAGAATGCCACAGAGAATGCCATTCGGACATCTGCTGGGAAAACCACATGGCGAGCTGCAAGAGGTCCAGGAGACTCCTGGAGTCTGTAGATGATAACTTTCTGGTTCAAATAGTCGCTAGACCGACCAGAGGCAATGCATTGCTGGACCTGGTGCTCACCAATGTGGGGGAGATCATTAAAGGTCTTAAGGTTGGAGACAGCCTGGGCTGCAGTGACCATGCCCTAGTTGAGTTTGTGACCTCAAGGAATGTGGGCCTGGCGAAAAGTGGGACCAGGACACTGAATTTTAAGAGAGCAAACTTCAGGCTGTTTAAGGACTTGTTGGCCAAGATCTCCTGGGAGGTGGTCCTTAGAGACAGAAATGTTGAGGACATTGTGTAGAACCAGGCCTGGAGGTTGGTGGCCCTGCCTGTGGCAGGGGGGTTGGAGCTCCATGATCCTTGAGGTCCCTTCCAACCCAGACAATTCTATGATTCTATGATTATCTTCAGAAAGATAAATCTTTCCACAATCACCACCACCATTTTTCTCTAAAAAAGAATGCTAGAAATTCCTTCAGGTGCTAAGAATCTTTGGTTTCTTGTAACAGGCCTCAAATATGGCGTAACAACTGATGTGCTGTTTTTCTCAGAAACGCTCTTGATACAATGTTTTCAAAATCACCTTCTAGATTAGCCGGAAGGTGAAGTTAGTTGCCTAGGCTTAAAATACAATGCATATAAAATAATCATGCACGTTAAAAGTCAACAGTAGATGTTTTATATTTCTCTCATGTATCATTTGTTGGCTCTCTGTTTGCAAAGCATTTCATGATTCATTGCTTTCATGATATTGTAATTTCGTGTTGGATGCTGCCACTGGAACACTATACAAAAATCACAGCTGTAAATCATTTGAATCCTCTCCAAATGTACTGTGGTGAATGTTTTGGAGTAAGACTTGGAGGTCATTTGTTACTTTGTTTTATAATTAATTTAGAACTAGTTTTAGTTTTAATGAGTGATATATTAATTCTGTATTACGGAATGGAAGCATGTTAGATTTTTTTTTTCCTTAAAGTAGTCTTATTATTCCTGTATGTGGATGTTTCTGATATGTATCAGGTTTCTAATAACAAAATCATTGCTTTGTTTTTCTATAAACTGCAGAAACTATGCCTGTTCCAGACCAGCCCTCGTCTTCTGACAAGACAAGTTCCCTTAGTCCTGTGTTGAACACATCCAATGGTGATGGCTCGGAAACGGAGACAACCTCTGCCATTCTAGCTTCAGTTAAGGAACAGGTAAGCAAATGTTGCATCTGCAGGCTAGGAAACTAAGATGGTTTTGTGCCTTTTTACACAGATTTCATAGGTGGTATCTGAAAAATTTTGTTCACAAATGCATATGCATATTGCAAAGAACATAAAATATTTCTTCATGTCTTAGTATATTCCCATGGGCTGTCCTACAGTCAAATTAATATAATTCAGTTGAATTGTTCACTTTAACTCTTTACTGCAAATGGTGGTTTTCAGAGATGTCTTCTTTTATTGCTGGGAATCTGCATGTAGACTTACAGTATATAAGACCTATAGACAAATGAATAGTTGTGGAGAAGTTGTGTTACCCTAGACTTCTTAGTTAAAAGGATGTATAAGAATCCCAGGATTTGAAAATTTAATATACACATATTTTGGTGGTGGTTTTTTTTTTGTGTAGAATTTGATGAGATTATTTTAGAGGAAGATTGTGTAGAACCAGAGGCTTTCAGGCTTGGATGATTAAAACCAAAAGTTTTAAGAATTTTTGAAAGTAAGATCCTTGGTGTGATTCTCTGGTTAGTTATATTTTCTAGTTCTGAAAAGAGAGAGTGCAGGAAAAAGTAATGTGGAGTTTTGACTTAAGATTTACAGTGTGTTGTTGTGTTGGAATTACCCATAGTTGAGGTGTTTGTAAGGATATTCTCTTCCAGGACAACTGCATTACTTGGGCAGGTACCAGTGTTTCAGCTTGTGTATTACATTGAAGAAAAATCCTTGCCATAGCTTATGACGCTCTGGGAACTTATACAGGTAGAAGAGATTCTGTATCACATTCTGCTTGTTAGAATGGGTAACACAGTATTCAACAGAGAGAAGTTGTTGGGTTTTGTGATGATACTGTTAACTTATACCTGGTCATGTGTTCTGAAAGTGAACCTCCCTCCCCCATAAATCTGCGAGTTGAGTACTAGAGGAAACTGATGCTGAATCCACTAGATGGAAAGGATTTTAAGTGGTAAAATACTAGCAAGGTTATTTCTGACTGACAAGATTACCTCTTGAATTATTGTGGTACAGGGTATCAAAATTTCAGAGGCGTTCGGTTAAGTAAACCACTTTCTTGACAGGTATCTCTAGTCAGACGTGTCTGGAAGCTGGAAGACTGTACAAAACTCAGAAATGAGACTGATTCTTCTCTATTTTTTTTTTTAAATTTTCTGATCTGAATGTACTCCTCAGAGTATATGGTGACATCAGTAAATTTGTCTTAATGGCATGCACTTGTGTGCAGCCCCAGAAGCTACCGGGGAGAGCCATCTAGCTCCAAAATTCTTTTTTTTTGTTTATGTTGTGGTAAAGATTTGAAAGAAAACCAAACCAAACCAAGCCTGCTTTTAGGCTTTCTCTGTTCCCCTAAATACTTTGTGTTTTGACAGACTTCCATTATTTAATGTTCTGTTGGAAGGATTCAAGGCAAGTCCACCATCCTGTGCTTCAGGCAGATGAAGTGCATGACGCAGCTTCTGCATTAGGGGAGTGAATGAAGTAAGTTTCTAACTGGCTGCTCAGATGGATAGCCCTCTGCTTTTTAGAAGAAGGAATTAATTACTGCCTGTTACGTGATTTTGCTTCACGTGCCCTTTGACTGTAGCTAAAAAATAGAGTTTTAGAAATATCAACACAGACAATTATTCAAATGTACTGCTAATAAAGGAAAAGACGATTGAGTTCATAATTAAGGTATGTTTTGATTAATCAAGTAAGTTACATTTTCTTCATCTGTGGTGATGCTTAACTTGAAAAAGGTTCCTTGTTTTAATTCTCTTGGAACACTTGTGGCAAGTTCAAGTGTTACTTCTGAAATAACTACAACAGTGCCTCTGAGTGACTGCAACAGGGTAAACTCTGGGATTTAGGTATCAGTGACCGTAATAGATGCTTGCAGCCTTTGAAGAGGGCAGGATACATGAAAGAAGGCACAGACAAGTCATAGATGTTAATGCTGTTATATTTATTTGCTGTATTTAAATTTCCTATGTGAAACATAAATGATTTATTCAGAAAAAATCTGAAGCTTTTCTGCACTTGGTTTGAAGTACCATATCCCTGCACATGTCCCTGTGCTGTCCTACTTTGAGGATCAGATTTACTCAGTCTAAAAAATTTATTTGGTCTAAAAATTGTGCTTGATATGTCAGATGTAAAGAGGCATTCATGCTGATCATGATTGGATCAGAAGATTTAGCCATGTGCTTTAGAAGGTGTTGATTTCTGTCAAAATAGAAATTGAAGCCTGTATTTTGTTGTTGAGGAGTTAGGTTGGCTTTAGGAAATACAAATCCTGAGCTCTTTGCTTTAATGTATAAGCCATTTCATTTGTGTTTTACCTCTGAATTGTTTTTGAGTTTCAGGCTTCTGAGATACAATTGAGAAAAATAATGGATAAAGAATATGAATCCTTACCACCCCCACTCCCACCCCCACCCCCTGCTAACTTTCTCAATGTCAGCAGGAACTGCTGGTGGGGAGGACAAATTCATACACTGTATGTCTATGAAATCATGAGATACCAGGCAGTGAACTTTGCCTTAGGTGTTCCCAAGGTGTCCTAAATGAAGAGGAAGGTGAAAGTAAATGCTGTTTTGTTTGGGTTTTTTTGCATGTGGTGTTTGTTTTTTAGACAGTCTGAATCAAATTCTTTAAAGAGAAATAATCAAGTACTGTTAAACCACTAGACAAATAGTTTCAGTTTTTCATGCTGTATAAAATCTTTGAAGAAGTCATTTTTCTTTTTTATGATACAGTGGCAAACACATTTGGTCCAATACTTAATAGGTTTTAGAAAACATCAGGCCATTTCTGTTTCTGCTTTGTCCCTGCTTTAAACTATGTAAATATATGGAAAAAAAACACATCAGTAAATAAAGTGAGGTATCAGGAGTCTGTGATTTGTGAGTACAAGTGTGGTAGATAAAACTATTCTGCAAAAAGCATGGTATGGTTTTGTTTGGGAATTTTCACCTGTGCAAGAGACTTCCCATCCCACTTGGTTTTAAAAAAATACCTGGGAAGAGAGGTATTGAGGATAGAGAACCTTTTGAGTAAATATGTAGTAAAGCTGATGCTTTTCCTTGATTTCTCCAGGTTTATAGGTTTTACAGCACTTTTGTTTTTGGCATACAGAAACTGCTGCCCTGGAAGCTGAGGAGGAATGTAGTGACAGAGACCCAGCAGAGTCTGGGTTTTGGACATTTTTAAAAAATAAAAATGCTTGGACAACATCCTAAGATTGAGATCCATCTTGAAGCACTGACAACTATATTCAACTCAGAAATAGTGTCTTACATGTTAGTTTCTTTGGCAAAGGAAACCTCAGTTGCATCTTAGTAGTAGCCTGTTCCAGAGAACAGCTCTCTCTCTTTTGTGTAATGCCTAGTAGTTTTGAAGAAGGAAGAAGCAGTTTAGGCTCTAGGACTTCTGTAATCTTTCTCACACTGCTTAAATAAATGATTTATTCATACATTCTTTAAATCATAGTGCTGATACCAGAGACAACAGAGTTTTTTGTCTTGAGATGGCTGCTGATAGTTTTGTTGTGGTTTTCTTTTGTTAAACAAGAATGAATGTGTCATCTTCAGTGTTAAAAACATTCTGGCTTTATAAGACATATATTTTTTTCTGAAGTTACTTTTGTTACTTTTAAATATTTGCCAATTTACTCATTAGAAAGCTCGTTTGTCAAGAAACTGTGGTTAAGATTAGTCCAAAAACATACACAGGGTAATAGTGATTAAGCATTGTAATGCAAGTTAGTATTAGGTAAGGATAATATACATGACTTAAGTGAACTTGTGTTAGGTGTTAGTACTCATTGGAAACAGGTTAATGTATGGCATGCACCTTTTATATAACACAGAATCAGAAGGTTGGAAAAGATCTTTAAGATCATTGAGTCCAACCATTCCCATCCTATCTAAACCATATCCCATAATACGTCATCTGCCTGTCTTTTAAACACATCCAGGGATAGTGACTCAACCACCTCCCTGGACAGCCTGTTCCATGTAAGTAAGGCTGTAGATGGAAGTAGCTGTAGAAGTTGAAAGATATAATGTCTTTTCTTGGCTCTGCCAGATTTTTTTCCCATGCCTTTGTATCACGATTGAAGTTTTAGAACAAAATCACCTATCTAGATTGATGTTTCAATTCGGGTTACTTTTTAAGGTTTTAAGGCCAGAAGAGACTTGTGAAATCATCTAATCTGATCAGCAGGTCATGACATCTCATGCAGTCATCCACATACTGGACCGAAAGTCTGCTGACAGAATGACTTTTTCAGCTGCTTTCCTTAACATAATGCATGCCATACTGTAATACATGACATTGACCAAAATAAAATCTCATTCTTGCCTTATAGGAACCAGTAATTACTCTAGTAACCTTAAGTATTCTGTAACTCTTCTAAATAGGTTCAGTTACAATACTCATGACTTGCTTCCCCTCAAATAACGGGTTCTATCTCTGCATTTCAGTTTTAGCAGCTCTCCTTCAAACCCATAATTATATTCAATCAGTATGTATTTCTTCATCATTTGTCTAAGTATCATGTCAATGTATTCACTGCCTTAGTTAAAGAACTCCCTTGTTTCTAATGAGGTTTTGAATTCCTATTCTTCTTGCCATTTTTTATTTTTATTAATACATTGATTTTAGATAAGAACTAGACTTTGCTGTATGATATGTTTTGAGTAGCACAAGTCTACACAGTGAATACCATACTTCGAAGTTTCTGGATGGACCAACAAATAGGTAAAATATGAGGCTTTGTGAATACAACTAATGCCTCCCAGGTACATCTTCAAGTTGATGGGAATTGCTTTTGAGTTTTATGATTCCACTGCCAGAAATGGGGAGTTGAGTGGAGAAGCTTTGAAGAGCATCACTACAGTGGCTGATGAAGAAGGAAATTATGTAATACGGGTACTATGCGCCCTGCTCTGTATGATTCTCAAGTCCTTGATTTAGTCTGGGACTGGTTTCACATAGTTCTTTGGAGCAGCTGTGAGTGTATTCATCTTGTGTTTCTCAGGAAATAGCAGTTTGCAAGAATGGAGACCTAGACAATTCCTATTCAGAACTCTGTATCCTGTAAGTCCTGCCAAAGACGCTGTAGCCATAGTAGATGCAGTATGAAGAAACTAAAATTATTTCACTGGTGAAAGGATGTGGTGATAATCCAAAATAGGCTTTTTGGGGGATTGTTTGAAATGAGCTGGGAATGGAAAGGCTTGTGTGAAGATTTAGTTTGATAAAAGAGAATTGAGAGAATATATCCTCCCAGCAAAACCGTCTTTGAAGAGAGGGAAGAAAATGCCAATTATGAGAATAAAATTAGATTTAAATATGATGCTATTTTGACTTAAAGTAATGTTGAAATATTAGTAGTTCAAAGGCAAGAATTTCAGAGAAGCTGGGTAGAATGCCACTTAGTGACAGCTCAGTCTAATGTGAATTTAAAGCACTATTAGAGGCCAGCACAAAGAAAGGAAAAATATTGTTTCTTACCATGAAGCCGGTATATGAACACACGTTTGCTGACCAACAGGCACTCCTGCCTTAACTTTATTTTTTTCCCCATTACTGGAAGAATTTCCATTTCGTAATAAAGATGCTCTGAGAAATTAATAAGGTTGATTTCAATTTCAATAACATTTTAGTATGTTCAGTTTCTAACATTTTAGCAGAATACATTTGTAACTGTTGAACATTGTTGTTTTCTTTTCTCCAGTGCCCTTCATTGGGGCTCTTTTCAGTGTAAAATATTTTCACACCTGAACCCAAGTCCTTTTACTGGCACAGTGGAATAGATTCTTCATCTCACCCTAAAGTTACTTGCAAGATGGAAATGAACTTAAAATGGTTAGAAGTGGCGAGCCAAGTTGTGCTTCTTCCCGTTCTGATGCAGCTCCCTCTGCTGTACTGAGAAGCTTGGGTGAAAGCAAACACGTAGGGGAGGCTGCCGGGAAGCTGAGAGGGTTGGAAATAACCATCCGAAAAGGTGCGGCGGCAGCTCTGTGTTGTGGAAGGTTGAGTGTGCAGTTTGCTTCTTTGGGGAAGGGCAGTTGGAACATTTTGCCAGCATGTTTGCAAGGATTGGGCTTTTTAGCATGGCTGCTGTAAAAATATACTTGAAGCCATGGGTTTAGTCAACTTTTTTGTAGTATTTGGAACACTTCAGGAAGTCCAGCATAACATCCCTATTTAAGGAGGGGAGCAGGGTTTTGGGTGTGTCTTCCCCCCACTTCATTTTCATAAAGGAAGTCAGAATCATGTTTCTGTGCACTTTATATTCCTTAGACTTTACTTTTTATTCCTGTGTTCAGTAATTTTCTTCCTCTGTGCTTGAATTAGGCAATATCCATCACTAGTCAATTCAGTTTGTATAGAAAATGATCCTGGCAGAAACATGGCTTTCAAAACCAGCATACCTCTTCTACAAACAAATGAAGCTGCTGTTAAACAACCAAACTGTGAATGCTCCAGTTACTGATTATTTCTCCTTCTGTCTTCTCTGGAAATGAAAGAAAAAAAAATAAAATCTAAACCCAGTCCAGATTCCACAGTGACCCTTCTCTTCTCACTTGTCTTGCCAGTACTTTTCATGCAGCTTGCTCTTAGAGCTTCAGTTTTGGAAGGGATTTTTGAAGGAGATTTAATTTTTGTCATTGTTTTAGCAATCTTTGTTCTTTTATGTCATTTTGAAAACTTGAATACTTCTATTGTGTTTTCCCATCTGTTTTCTCACATGATGGCATTTTCTACTCCTGATGCATTTACGGCTAAATGGAACTGTATCTTCCTGTGGGTAATTTAAATCTTTTGTATTCCTAGAAAAAAACTACTTAATGGGTAGTGGAATGCTATGCATGTTACACATTGATAAAATATGTTACAATTCTGTTTATCCCCAAACAAGAAAACCAGAACCCAGCAAATGCTAAGCTAAGTTTAAACTTAAGTCTACACGTCTACACCTGAGAGTTAAGGTACATTACTACCCAACTAAGCTTAAATTTGGCTGTGAGTTATGTAGTTAGGATGACAGTAAACCACTTCAGAATCACACAAGAAACTGATTTTAGCAATGTATTGCATGTACATCTTTTTTTTTTTCCTTCTCTGTAGTTAAAATGAGGTATTTATCTCTGAAATATCTGGTGACACCAACTAACTCTGTAGTTGCATCTGATGAGAACCTTTCCACTGTGAATGGATAAAAGGCAAGCAAACGCCATGAATCTTAAAAAAATACTTCAAGATTTGGACTAAAGCTTTAAACAAATTAATTGTTAATTCATAATTCTTTCCCTCAAGTTTATGTATTTTTTTAGAACGTGACTCACTTTCATTATAGAATCACAGGATGGTTTGGGTTGGAAAGGACCTCAGAGATAATCTAGTTCCAACCCCCTGCCATGGGCAGGGACACCTTCCCCTAGACCAGGTTGCCCAAAGCCCCATCCAACCTGGCCTAGGACACTGAAAGAGAGGGGGGCAGCCACAGCTTCTCTGGGCAGCCTGTCCCAGGGCTCCACTGTCCTCACAGGGAAGAATTGCTTCCTAATGTCTAATCTAAACCTACCCTCTTTTAGTTTAAACTCATTACCCCTTGTCCAGTCACTCCTGCCCTTTTAAACAGTCCCTCTCCGTCTTTACTGTAGGCGCCCTTCAGGTACTAAAAAGCAATGGTCTCCCTGGAGCTTTCTTTTCTCCAGGATAAACAAGCCCAACTCTCAGCCTGGGAGAGGTGCTCCAGCCCTCTAATCATCCTCACAATGCTCCTCAGGACCTCCTCCAGCAAGTCCATGTCCTTCTTATGTTTGGGACCACAGAGCTGAACACAGTACTAGAGGTGAGGTCTCACAAGAGTGGAACTGAAGGGCAAAATCACCTCCCTCGACCTGCTCGTTATTCTTGTTTTGATGCAGCCCCAGACAGGGCTGTCTCTGTAGGCTGCAAGCATGCATTTCCAGCTCATGTTGAGCTTTTCATCCACAAGTACCGCCGAGTACCGCAAAGCAGCATTCTTTACATTTTCAGACAGTCGCATCTCTTAGGCATAACTAATACAGGTCTGCATTGAGCTTTCCTACCTTGGTTATCTGGTACTCTCCAATATAATGATCCAATTAATCTGGAATGACATTTTGCTGGTTAGTGTGGTAAGTAGTCTATCGTTTTAACCTACATTTAATGTTGCAGTGTTATCCCATGGTGATGGTTATCCATCTACCCCAACAGTAATACTTAGAGTGTAGTCAGGTGGCTGTCTGTGTAATGAAAGATTTAAGTCAAGGCTTTTGTATGCTGTTACCAGCCTCTTCATGTTGGAAGCATTCTAGTTTATGTTCACATTGCTAAGCATTTTTCAACAACATTTTGTAATGAAATTAAAAAGCAGAATTGATTTTTTTCTGATTTTGTGCACTTTTAGATATTTCAGAGTTTTCAGGGTCTTGATGTAAATATGGATATTTTAGCACTGCGCTTTATGCTGCCTGGAAATTGGTTTTTTGTTGGGGTTTTTTCACCCTGTCTGATTCCAGCTTAGCAACAGATCTTGATAAAATAATGTTATATTTTTAGTGTATACTTATTTAGTAAAATACATCTGTGTTTCAGATATTAAAATTGATACCCCTGGAAAATACTATCTTCCTTTTTCAAAACTGCTGAGGACTCCCCCTCCCCACAATAATGTCTTTCCTGCACATAGTTGCACCCATCTTTATTCACTTCATTGTCAATCTAGGTCATTATTTGAAGCTGTTGTTGACAGAGCGCTTGAGGGTAAGTGTGTCTAATATTATAAACAGGCTTGATTCTTCATAGTAAGTCAGCAGATTTACCTGAAAATTCTTAGCTTTGTATTAGGTTTGATGAAATGGAGGGTTTATTGCGTTCTGTCAAACACTAGCATAATAATTTTTAGAGATTTGGTATATTCAAAATTTGATATTCTAGAATTGAAGAATTTTGAATTAACTCAGGATTACTAACTTACTTTGGAGAGGAAAAATGGACCCTTGAAACCATTACTCTTTAAAAAAAAACCCAAAAAGAAACAAACAAACATAAAATCCCCAAAAAATCCATTTTTATTTATCAAAGCAGCGTCTGTACAGGAAATTCTGCTCAAACATGGCTTTTGCTGTTCTGTTAGTTCCATGTCGCATAAATTGAGAATACTGTTCCTCTTGCTACGTGTTTTCAGTAACCTGTGCTGTGAAAATAGAGGATTGGATTTTTGTTCGTTAGTGTACCACAAAATTGTGACAGGGACCAACCAAACTTTGCTTTGCTTTCCTGCCACAATGTAAGGCAGCCTACTGGTACAGCTCCCAAGGTGCTGTTCTGCTAGCTAAAGTTTTTCAGGCATGGAAAAATGTGTGAGAAGTTGTGTTTTCTGGGTGCCTACAACCACGGGAAGGGAATTTTGTGCAGCTCTGGTTGCAGCATATGCATAGGCACCTTTCCTGAAACCTTTGACTACTGTGCATGCTGCTGCTCCTTTACAACAACCAGCGTTCTGTAACTGCTTTCACATTTCCTAGTAAGCTTTAAAGCCTTATTTAAATAGCAAGTTATTGAGATTAATTTAAACAAGGTGGTTTTACCCTGTGCACTTCTGCATGTGCACAAGCAGCGCATTATAAACCCAGGTGTAACACTGGGTAAGTGCTTCTGTCTCTGCCAGCAGGACTGGATGTACCACTGTGTTGCATATTGGGATCGAAGAGCATTGTAAGAGGTGTATGTTAACAATGACTTTTCCCCACTGCAGTCTAAAGATTTGTGAGCACCCCACAGCTCACATGCAGCACCAGCATCCCTTTTAGAGGTTTTTCATGCTGTGGCTGAATGGTGGGCTACAGGAAATGGACAGTTGTCCGTGATAAATTTGATAGCCACTCAAACTGCGGTTTGACACAGTGCCTGTTTGCTGATACTGAGTCAGCATTGCTACTGCTTCTGTACTTTTATGTGCCAGATTTGCTGTCAGGCACAGAAATATAAATTCATCCACAGTATATGCCACAGTCATGCCTGTCTGAATGTAGAAGAGCAAAGCTAAGTGAATGACTTAAATAAATACACGTGTTTCTTTAGGAATATGTGGCTATTTAAAAGCTGGTGATAAGTCTACTATCACTATTTTCAGAAAGTGAGCTTCAGTTTATTCCACAAATGTGTAAAAGAAAATAAAACAACAAAAACTCGCTGTATGAGTGGTGTGTGGGTAAAAGACATCTGTATTCCCTTTTTTGGCATGAGAAATCATCTAATACTTAAACTCTTTCTGGTTTGTTTCTGTGTGAGGGAAAGAGAACTGCCACTGTCAGGTAGTTTCAGTGCGCTCTGGTTTGTGAAGACCACACCTCGTCGTGTTTCCTTTATGCCTTGGGAATCAAAGTACTGAAATAAACCTGTCTGGTTGTCATCAGGTTAGTCCAGTGCATTTCCTCCCCTTTTCATCTACGATGAGATTCATGTGAATGTGAAGCTTACACTTCTCAGCTTTCCTCACCACATAGTTTAGCTTCTGATTTTCTTGTGTTGACAACTGTATCTATTCCCTCTCAGTTTATCCGTGGTCATGCAAAGAGCTACTTTATAGTTTCTTGCTGTAAATTTGAATGGCATGTAGTGTCCCGTGATGATTTTTTTTCCAGGCTGTTAGTTTGTAGTTATAATGCAGGACTTATAGGCATAGCTAATATATTTTGTGAGGCCAACTCTTCAAGGGAAAAAAATACCCACACTTTTCCGTGGGTGCCACTTATGCACCTGAATGTTTGCCCTTTTAGTTTTTTTCACCATTAGCTGTTCTAACAGCATATAATGCTCCTCACTGCAAGCCTTCCCTGATGTGAAGATTTAATATGATAATAGGTGTTAATAGGGTGGGTTTTGTTTCATTTGGTAGCGTGTTAAAAAGATAAATTGTTGTTTCATTAATTTTGTGGTGTTAATATACATGGGCATTGTTGCTGTAACCACAGTGTTTGCATAGCTCATGCATATATGAAAATGGCCAGAAGCTTTTTAATATAGCAGTGCACAAGTATGCACACCGTGAAGTCTCTTAAGAAAAGCGTATTAATTTCTATCTCTGCTCTTCAGTATTTTAGATATTTATGAAAATATCTGTTTTGTCAGACCATTTTGAATGCTGTTTTTTTCAGTTGTCTTTTTTGATTCCTAATCTGCATTAATAATCAGTGTTACTGAAAAGGGAAAATAGGCATAGAGGTGCTTCTCCTCACCAGTGGTTATAGTAAGTGAGGCATGAATGAACTGATTTAAGGATAGTGTGAATCTTCAGGTTACATTGAAGAGGATTGTATTAACATTGAGAAAAACATACATGTTACTAAAATACTACTCGTTTTAATTTTAATATTCTTGACATATATCCTTCCTAGTTGAGGGTGTTTATTCTTAACATTTGTGCTTGGAGGAGTCAACGTGACCTTGAAGCTGTGGTCTAATACCGCCTTTTTTCCCTGGAGTTCAAGATTAATTGGTGTAGATAACACAATACCGTGCAAATTTCAAAATGTTTCTATTCATTACTGAAAAGCGTAGTATGACAAAGCTCACTTCAGTTCCATTCCCTTTAATAAGTGAATTAAAAAGATCAGCAACAGCTGCATTCTTTTGTTTTATGGCATGTTGTTTTATATTAAGGAAAAAACTTATCTGGTTTAATTTCTTTTTCTGCAAAGCTTCCTCTCAGAAATTTGTCATCTGCCTTCCCTGCTGGATGAAAGCTTCAAAATGCAATGCCTTATGCCTTATGCCAGTGGAGGAAAAGCCTGTATCATTCCTTCAAAGAATATAAAATTTGCTTTCTTGATTTCTTAATTGTGCATGTTCTGATCTAGAATTTGAATGCAGTTTCTACTGTAGAGTGCTTCATATGGTAAATGTAATGTCTCCTTCATTGTTTCTGGAGAAGACAAGTTGAAATGGGAAAGGCCAAAGCCTGTTTGGAGCTGAACGTGGGGGCCTAAAGGAAGAGGAAAGAATTCGGCAAGTTTTTCTCTGAGGGAACTCAGGGAAATGCAGGTCCATGGATGGAACACTAGAGGCAGTCAAATGGTTGACAGCACAGAAATGCAGCAATAAATAGGGAGTGTTGGGACACTGGAAATAGTTCAATGGGGGGATACATGTGATGGGAGGGGTTAGGGAGCTGGGTCTGTGTCGTGGTTTTGCGAGGTTGGGTGCTGGAAAAGAACAGGGGTGCAGAAAATGGCGGCTGTGAGGAGCTGCCGGAATTCTCTGGAGCTCCAAAATGTAAACAATCCAAGGCCAGAATCATTGTTGACCAGGGCCAAGACAATGAGAGATAGCCATAGCGCCTCTGAGAATCACAGATAGGAGAAAACAACCCGGAAGCAGCTGCATTTTGCCACCGGAGAAGGGAGTGAGAAGATGTAACGAGCTGTACAGACACCAAGGCCGGGGAGAGGGAGTAGGCGCCCCAGGTGCCGGAGAGAAAGATGCCCCTGCAGCCCATGGAGAAACCCCATGGAAAAGGCCGAGACCCCACCTGCAGCCTGTGGAGGGGCTCCACACTGGATGGAGGAGGTGGAGACATAGAGTAGACACTGTGACCCTTACGCTGAAGCAAGCCCCTGCCAGCACTTGGAACCTACAGAGATGAGCGAGCGAGAGAGAGAGAATTGCACTGGTACAGGTTTGCTGGGGGAGGCTGGTGTGCCCCGTGTGAGGACTGGGACTGAGAGACATTGTGATTTATTGCTGCCCGCCACAGCAGGGATCCAGGCGGAGCAGCTGATGAGACACACGGAGAAAGTTCGTGGAGGACTGTCTCTAGTGCTGGGACCCCACGGTGCAGCAGGGGGAGGGTGTGTGGAAATGGATTTCTCCCCCCCGGCCGAGAAGGAAACCAACTTGCAAGGAACTGACCGAAGCCCCCGTCTCCCAGTCCCTGCCCCCCTGTGCTGTGATCGGGGGGAGGAAGGGAGTGAAATCATGACTAGATTGAAGTCTGCTAAGGAGGGAGCGGGGTGGGGAGGTAGAGGTGTTTTAAGATCTGGGAAAGGAAAACAGCTCATGAAGTAACCGAGAACCCCATTATTATTTCCTAGTCCCTGCCCCCCCCTGTACTGCGAGCAGGGGGGGAAGAAGGGAGTAAAATCATGGCTAAAGGGAATTCTGCTTAGAATGGAGGGGTGGGGGGAAGGTGCTACTGAGAACCCCATTTTTCCTCAGTCCCTGCCCTGTGCTGCGAGCAGGGGGGAAGAAGGGAGCAAGATTCTGATTAAAGTCTGCTAAGAAGGGAGTGGTGGGGGGAACGTGTTTTAAGATCTGGTTGCATTGGTTTTAAGATTTGATTACACTCCTGACTCCGGTTCTTCACTGTTCTTTCTAGTGTAGTGTAATAAATTAGAATAGTTCTTTCCTGCACTGTGTTGAGTCTGTTTCGCCCATATCGTCGCTGATAAAATGATCTCTCCTTGTCCTTATCTTGACTCCTGAGTCTCTTAATATATATTTTCTCCCCTGTCCACCTGGGAAGGGGAGTAATAGACTGGCTTTGGTGGGCGTCTGGCCTCCAGCCAGGGCTAAACCACCACAGTCTAGCAAAGAGGAGGCTAAGGGGCTGATACAGGGTTAGCCCGCAGTGACTTCGAAGGGCGTGACAAGGATGATGGCACCAAACTTTTCTCAGTAGTGGCTTACAGTTTAGGAACGGGCAACAATAGCCATACACAGCAGCTTGGTGAGTTCAGGAGCGTCACAGGAAAACTTTTTCCTTGAAGAGGATATAGTAGTAATGGGAGAGGCAACCAGAAAGGCTGTGTGGGAGCTTGGCTTTCCAAATGTAGCCTCACCTTTAGATTTTCTATCCTTTTTTGTTAAATTTTATATGACTTTTCAGTTCTCTCCACAGTCCCTTACGTCCCTGTTGTTTTGAATCAGGATTCACCTAAATTTCAGACAGGTTGCATGCACATGTACATGAAAAAAGCCAGCAAAGGTCCCTTAAGGGAGGTAGGGTGGGTTTTTTTCTGTTAGTTTCTTGTGTCAGATTGAAAACCTGAAGAAGAGTAAAATAGGTAATAAAAGCTATGTTAAAAACTCTAATATGGTGAAAATTCCTATCTCATGGGGCCTGAATCTTTCCTTCAGATGATTTAGAACCAATTCATTGATGTTTTGCATCTCTCCATGTGACTTGGACCTCATGCCACAAAAAATGAGGCCAGGCAAGTCAGTTATGCCTTCAGCAGAAAAATTAATCTCCTCATAGTATGTATATAGCATATAAATTAATAGACCAGAAATCAGGGCAAGATATTCCCAGTGAAGGAAACCAAGTGCCTCCCCATACTGCTGCGGTAAGCTGGCTGTCTTTGCTTGATCTCAGTGGCACAGAGAACAGTCAACACTTTCTGAATGCATCATCAGGTCTACAGGAGACTTTTCTTTGGGTTAATCCTCAGATTCAGCAAGGTTTTTCTGGTGTTTGTCCAGCACTCTAGAGCTAAGGGAGAAATATAATGTACTAGTTGCAATAATGGATTTTAGGATATAGTATGTCGATTGTTATCTCTCTAATGCTGAAGTGGTTGCCATGAAAAAAAATGATTGTTCTACTAAGAGACAGTTTTTGTTCTTTCTGGGGTTATTTAGAGAATATTCCAGTGTCAAAATGCCAGATGAGGATTTCATGCAACACCAAGTGGGTTTGTGGCTTGTTTCTGTCTACATTATCTGACTATTTATACAGTAGCCATATACCAATACCTCTTTCTCCCTCCTTCCTTCCAGGTTAAATCCTAACAAATGCTTGGTGCTTTAAAGAAAATCCATACTTAAACAGCATTCGGTGGGCGTCTTGTAGTTTGCTCAGGCATCATCCAACAGCATTCTTTTAGATTTTGTGTTACTTTTAATGGATATTTCCTTTTGATTCTTTGCTGCACACTATAGACTCCAGTGTATTTAAGCAGTGCCTAGAAGGGGAATGTAATAATAATAATAATGAAGTTTTCTGCAGAACCTGCTGCAGCTTCAGCTTCCTAACATACTATGTACCAGTGTTTTCTGCAGGACCTTGTTTAAACTTTAAGGTTAAAGCTTACTTTCTCCAGTTCCTTCTGTTGCATCACAGTCAATAGAACTGAAGTATGTTCTGCATTTTCATGCTTCTAAAGCCATATTGTCTTCAGTGAGTTTATGTAATTTTGGCTGTTTACTGTACTTTTGGAAGTAGTTTTCTTGGTTACCAGTTGAATGAATAAGTTTTCCATTTTAGGTACTGCCCAGATGTGGATTACAGATGTTACCTGATGTGTTATTTTTTCAGTACATTGTGCTATTCTGAACACATTTTTAAATAGTTGGAAAAAAAGGACTTGTAGCTTGTTAACAGAATTAATTTCGTATCAGGGTTAGGTTTTTAAAGCTTGTTAGTTATGATGCATTAGTTATTGCTGCACTTGTTAATTTTAGCCCTAATGAAGCCATAGTTCTGCAGCGCAAGAATTGCCACCCTGTTTACTGTGTCTGTGTCTTAATTTTGTTTCTTAAGTGAGATTTATTTTATTGTGGTAGGAACATGTGTATTGCATAAAACCCTCACTTTTTTCCATTAGATTTATTTTTCCCTCCCAACACAGTGAAATCCTTCCTTTTTGCTGGGATTCTGGATGTGTCAAGCAGCTTTTAAATATAATAACTGAATCTTCAGTATATTTAACACTTAGTAATTTAACACAGGCTCTAGAAGTAAGTTTTTCTAGACAAGACTTTTTTATCTGCATGTCCTGTGTAATGGAACAACATAGGTGACACAGGCATAGAGCACCCTCAGTGGCTTGGCAGCCAGTCAGTGTCTGAGAAGGCTAATGCTGGGCTTGTGTTAATATGCCAAGTATGACTTGAGCTGGCTTCATGTGATCAGATGAATTCACCACGTTTTCGAGCACTTGCAGTTCAAAAGTAAAGAAATGAAAGAAAAGAAATGAATTTCTTCTAGATCTCAGCAGGTGTTGAATGGCTTACAGAACTTTGGTGCTGTACCTGAATGAATAGAATCCGGTTGATCTGAAATGTCTCTTCTTGACCTTTCATCTTTCCACAGTTCCTTAGGTGCAAGACTTCTTGCTATATGTCTGTCTCCTGGGATTCAGCTCCCTAAAACCCAGCTTTTTTCCATTCTCCAGAGTCGCTGTGGTACCTTTGTTGGACCAAGCTTTATTCAGCCTTCTGAGCTGTGAAAGGTACTAAAGGTTTCCTGCTGAAGCTGTGTTAGAAAACAAAATGGGACAAAAAAGTGATACAAAAGGAGGTCATAAAGTACATCTAGTTGTTTGGTTATGGCAAATACAACATGTTCTTACCTCATGGGCAGGAAAGAGTTATCAGTTCTTCATCTCAGCTCCTTGTCATACCCTTGCTCTAGTTGTGGATCTGGAAAGTCCTTTCCCATGTACTTTCTTATGACAGAGGATGTGGAGACCAGAAAGACTGATGTAGCTGCTGAATAAGCAACTGTATTCATTTGAATAGATAGAAGTTACATTTTCAACCTGTTTCTGTGTAAATATAGCTGGGAGAGGGGTCAATTCCTGCAGATCCTTGAGTGTGACCAACTACGGTCACCTGAGTATCATACTACACGTAATGAAGTTATTCATATGAGTTATTTGCAAGTCACAGGGCTTAGAGATTTAAGTTGGATCCTGGTTTGAATTCTAAAGAGTCAGCTTTGAAGACTGGGATTCAGATGATGTTGAAGTTAATTATAAAAAAGGAATCCTTATACGAAAGTATAAAAGCAATTTTAGCATATAAATTTCCAAATGTAAATGATGTAATATCCAAATCCTATGACTTTTTACATCATTTCTCTCTCTTTTTTTTTCTTTTTTCTTTTTTCCCCCCTAATGCTAGAACTTATTTTTCTGTATGTAAAGAAAGAAAGGAAGTAGGTCGTTGTATTTACATAATTTTAAACATTGGAATGAACCTGTTTGTAAATATTTGATACTGATAACACATGATACACCTTTATAGGATATACTATGTTGTTTTGCTTTTAGAGGCGTTTTGTCTAGTTTTTAGTGTATTTCTTTACATATGATGGGTCTCAAGGTTGAGACACCTGTGTCTGTTGGGCTTGCAGATCCTGCAGAACTATTCTTTATGTATTTTAAAAGACTGTAAAAAGCCAATAGAATGTGAAAAGGCTGGTCTGCTGCTGAAAAAACACTAAACTGAGAAATTAAGTCAGTGCCTCAGCAGAGCTCTGAGAATGAACATTAGTTATTTGTTGTATAACAAGTACTTTTGGGTTTGTGCCTTTCAGGGTGGTTTTTTTAAGTTGTTTTGTTTAGGGTTTTTTTTAATGGCTAGAAAGCACAATCTGAAAGCTAGAGAGAAATGCCTGAAAGCAAATGGTTGGTTAAGCATAGATTAGTAATTTAAAAAATGGAAATATGTTATATTTCATCCTACTTTTTGAGATTATTGTTCAAATATCTGTGTCTCAATAGAAAGCTGGTGTACAATTGATGACTTAGAGAAAGTGCTGCGATGTAGAGGCTCAGCTCATGTTTTGAGGATTAGTTGTCATCAAGTTATGATGTAGTAAAATAGAACTAAACTCTGTGGAATCTTGTGCTCTCTATTGTGAGGTTCCAGATAGACACTGTACTTTCTTTTTTTTCACCCAAAACACGGGACTATTATTTTCCAGAAATTCTCCAGGTGGAATGTTTTGGCCTTATTAAAATATTTGTCCAGTTCTTCCCCAATTCTTGTCTTTCAAGTAACACCTTGCTCTTGGCTCATCAGCATTTCCCAGCAAGAAAACATTTCAGAGGAGTATTTTATAGTGAAACTTATGATGAATACAGCTAAGATTTTCATGTTATCTAATGACTTTGCAGAAGCAATCTGTAACCACACAAATCATTTCTGAAATGATAAGTGTAATATATACACAGTGAAGATAAATATTACCAGCCTACTGATATAAAAGAAGTTACAGTTGTTTGTTTAACATGAAGATGAAATTGTTTTCAAGGATCTTATTAAATGCATTTCAAAATTTGATGTATTTAGTGGAAACTGCAAGGTTATTTTATCCTTGGTAGCATAGTAATGTTGTAGAAGAGCGAGTAAAATCCCTTTTGTTCTCTGGTGTCTGCTGTCTGACTTGTCTTTGATATCTGAATGTTTGTACCCTGTCTTCACTTTCTCCTTTACAAGCTCATTGAGTTTTATGAGTTATCACAGCAAGCTGAATGAAATAATAAAAGGAGTTGCACAGCTGCAGTGGTATGAATCTGAACTGCATCATTATCCTTACTTGCAGTAATATGCAAACAGGAAGAAAAGAGCTTGGTTGTAAATCTCAGGAACTTTGCAGAACCAATATGCAGGTGTTTTCTACAAAACTGAACCATTTTGCACCAGGAATCTTAAAAATGAAACCTGAAAAAAAAAATCAAGGAGAGATGTCTCCTCTGTAACAGACGCTGAGCGTTCCTTGTCCTCTAAAGTCAGTGAGAAGTGTAGGCTCCCACAGTCTTTCAGAAATTGGAGCAGTGTGCAGAAAGCTTCATTGATATTTCTGTTATCTTGCTGTAACAGAAGTGCATCTTAATGCACTTTGGTTGAGCTTGTGTAATTGTGGCAGAAATAGCTGTGGCTGAAAATTGGTATTGGGAATCACAACAAAACTGTTTGTTATTGTGTATATAGAAGTTTACAGTTTAAGCTTCCAGAATGAACCCTTTTGTTGTCTGGAGTGAAGGGACAGCTGTCCAGTGGGGTTGTACCCGTTCAGCTGTTGCTTGTAATTCATATTAACTTCAGGCAACTGCTAACATTTTCTTTTAGAAAATAAACCTGTCCTTCTGAGATTCTTCAATGTGTTTGTTTAATATTTTTTTCTGGGTTTCCTACTTCATAGGTTCACAAAAACTATGGCTGAATACTTCAAGCTGATTTCCCCTGAGATTTTTATCAGTCGTGCAGGTTGACTTAAGCAGCACAGATCAAGGCAGTGTTGTAAACATGTGGCACTGGTACGTCTTTGGAGAATGGAATCACTTGTAAGAGCTCAAAAGACAGTGTGTGCTTTCACATGTGCAGCATGCCTGTACTGACTTACCTATCAGTCCTGTTACTCCCACGGAGTCACAGAATCCCACTGTAGGTCAGACTCTGCAGGTACCTAGCTGATAGAGACATAAAACGCCAAGTGAATTAAAGGAAATCATGGGACAGGATATCTGCCATAAAGTACTGTTACCTTCAGCTTATATATCTAGGAAGGAAGGACTCTACCCAAAGAAGCTGTTGTTGCCCCATCCCTGGCAGTGTTCAGGGCCAGGTTGGAGGGGGGTTTGGGCAGCCTGGTCTAGTGGAAGGTGTCCCTAACCATGGCAGGGGATTGGAACTAGGTGATCTTTGGGGTCCCTTCCAACCCAAACCAGTCTGTGATTCTGTGACTGCATAGTCTTGTGTAGACTCAAAAGGTATGTTTAGTGCAGGGCCATCCTATGTTGAAGGTGACAAGACTATTTAGCAGTAGAACAGCTGGAGGGATACACTGACCAAAACCATATATTATATTTTGCCTTCATTTTAAAGTTTTATTAGTTGGCTTTTTTCTGTCAGAAAGACATTGTGGCGTCTTTGAAACAGAATTCATATTTTCATTATTTGCTGGGGTGTTGAATAATACATGGTCTCCAACGTATTTCAACTGTATTTTGAAATCAGAGATTGTTTTTCCTTAACTATGGATTTTCTTGTACTGCAAAACTAAAACTATTTAAGCACTTCTTGTTAGGATATGACAGCATAACACATCTTTAATGACAGAAAAATACTAGATTAATCATGCACTTGTTATAATTCTACCACTAGACCACTTTTCCAGTGTTAGATTCATTAAAACAAATGTACTTGATTTAATCTGATAAATCTAGCAATAAGGAAAACAATTTTATGGGCATACACATGAAGTTACTACATCAACTATAGTAACAGTACCAGGAATAGGCATTAATAAGAATTTTTAGTCCCTGTGTCTTCTTTCAATCCCCATTTCTTTTAGATTTTATACAAAGCAGAAGTACAATACAGTTTTTGAACATGTATTTTGGATTTTTGCTTTAGACTCCACAGAACACTACTAAAGATAAAATCTAACCTAATTTTTTTAAGATATTTGTGAAGAAAAGAGTCTGTAGCAATTTATTACTTGCTTTTTGGTCTTTAATTCCCAAGGTAATGAAATTAATCTTTTGTTACTTCAGTAGTTTAAACAACTCAAGCAACAACTTGAGCAGCTGTTTGTCCCACCCATCCCCACTTCTGTTAATGTCAGGTTTTGGAACTAAAGAGAAGGGTTGAAGGAACAGTATCTGCCATCCAAATCTTTTCAGTATTTTGTTCTGGGTTATTTTGGTTTAGTATGTATTTATACTTCATTTGCCTAGTATCAGTTTCAGTGAAACAAACGAATACAGTAATAAACAAAAGAGGCATTTTGAAATAACATCTAAATATTTTATCTTTGCTTTTAGTAAAACATGAGAATTCAAATTATATTTGCCTGACTTGATTGTCATTTTTTATGTTCTTGCCTGATGTTCCCATGTATCCTCCAAGAAAACCTGTCAACAGTTTTTAAATTTGCTTTCCTCCTACCTGTCGAATTTTAAGAGGATGAAAGCTTTCAGTTGCTCAAATCAATCCTTGTTTGGTTGTTTTGTTAGAATAAGAAATTACTGCACTGTAGGAATGAGGTGGTTGTATTCACTTCCTTGGAGAGTGGGGTAAATTTATTCCTATATGGGTGTATAAAGAAAAGTGGAGGTTTACACAGATAAAGTGCTTTTATCTCAAGAGGGGGAAAAAATATTGCAGTGCCCTTTTTTTCTTTTTAATTTGGGTTTTTGCTCTTTGTTTCAATTCTTTAAGTGAGTTCTAGTTGATGCTCCAATTCCTGCATGAATACCTGGTGCAGTCCTCAGCTCTGCAGTCCTCATCTCTGCCTGCTGCTGACACACTGTGTGACAGTAAATGGTTTAAGGCTGAGAACGCCACATACTTGACAGCCTCTTACAAGCTACCTGGGAAGAGGAAAGAAGACAGTGCTGAAACTAGTGTATTTTCTGTTGTGATTCATATATGGAAACACCTGATTGTGTCTTTTGTTGCAAGAAACATTTTATATCACTGTTCTACTCCATCAAGCAGAAGGCTGTCGAAAGAATGTGAAAATTGAGATTCTACAGTATTTCTTTAAACATAACTAGAAAAGTGACAGTGGTTTCAATGGCACTGGTAGGTTATATAGTGGCTCATAAAGAGAGAAACATGTGCCTCTGACTCCTACAAGGTTGTTCAGAGTAGGGAAGGGAAGCAAGACCGTCTCTTGCCTTGTGTTACCATCATGGTACCTACAGAAACAAGGCTGTAAGGATTTCTTTTCTCTATCATGGAGGAGAGAGTTAGCTTCTGCCAGGCAGGATTTCCAACATCAAGCATGTGACTATTCCTAGACAGGCCAACAAAAATCCTTGCATGTTATTTTTGATTGAATTTGGGAATTCTCATTTTCACACTTCCACATAAACATAGGCATGCCTTTTTTGATGAAAATTTAGATTTTTCTTGCAAATACCAGAGAACAAAGAAGGCAGAACTTTCAGGAAATGTGACACAAAATCACTGAAAGCTTCCTTTTTTACCTACCTTTTGTAGTACGTAGGGACAAACTATATGAAAAAATTTATTTCATCTTGCTAGGAAAAATAAGAGTAGAATCTCTTAATATTCTTGAGAATTCTTCAGAAATAATTTAGATTTACAGGGGAAATAACTCTTGAGGGTTCATTACAGAATCTTAAACTAAGAAATAGCCTATAATGTGGTCTGAGCATAGCTAATTTTTTTCAAATATTACAGTTCATAGAATAACTGTCTCAATTTATTATGATTTCTATACCAAGTATGTACTATATATTCAGTCTCATAATCATAAAATTACAGAATGCGTTAGGTTGGAAGAGACCTTTAAAGGCCACCTAGTCCAACACCCCTGCATCAAGCAGGGGCATCTTCACTAGATCAAATCTCTCAGAGCCTTATCAAGCCTGACCGAGAATGTCTCCAGGGATGAATGGGGCCTCCACTACCTCTCCAGGCAACTTGTTCCAGTGATCTACCACCCTCATACTGAAGAACCTTTTCCAAACATCCAACCAAAATCTCCCCTTTTCTATTTTAAAACCATTATCCCTCGTCCTATTGCTGTGTGTTTAACTTTACTAAAATTCTTTGTTTGAAGGTAGAGGTTGAGTATTGTTGAGATATAAGTAAACCACTTTGGTTTTATTTATAAGCCACAAAAATAAGTAGATCATACAAATATAGTAAAAAGTTTGATTTTTTTTGATTAAACACAAAGTGTTGGCATTTATTTCAGTTAACAGTATGAGTGGTAAAGAACACAAAATTATTACATCTTTTTCAGAAATATTTTTGTGTATTTGTAGAAAAATTTCATAGTAAAATAATTTCACAACAGAATAATTAAAAATCAAATGAGAAATAATTCCTAGTTTAGCTTCAAGTAAGTCTAACCAAACCCTTACCTCAATTAAAGAACCAAGCATTTCTTTGGATACTATTATTTTTTAAATTCCACTTGGATAAAAAAATAAAATAAGGCAAATGTACTGGGATTGCTTGTGGAAGTTTTCTTAGAATGTTCTGGAAAAGAAAGATAAAACCGCCACTGGAGCCACTGGTATTTTCAGTTTTCAAGTCACTTGTTCTTTTAGTGCTTTTAATAAACTTGATCTTCAGTACTGCAGGTGAAAGAATACCTCTTTTTTTTTAACCCCTCCCCATTTCTATCATTCACTGTAAATCTTTTGATCATCAGTGGCACCACTGCTTAAAAAAGGCATTAAATAACACTCCTTATGTCAGGTAGTCAACTTGATATCCCAGTCATGTGAATTCTCGAAGTGCAAAACCCGCGATGTGCCGCTCCCAGAAGCAATGAGCAACGTGTGTGTCTGTAAGGTGGTTTAGTTTTTGGGGAGCGTGAAAGCGAGTCATTATTGCTCCCACTCCCTTTATTATAGGGTCTGCTGATTTTAGCAGTATTACTTTTCTGGGTCTTAAGTTGTATGTGTGTGTAGAGTTTGTTTTCATGGGAGTTTGTTTTGTTTTGCTTTTAACTTAATAATGGCCTACCAAATTCATGTTTGGGTGTGTAAATAAATGATCAGATGTCTGACAGAAACTAGTCATATTAAGCATCTAGCAGTCACCAAAAGTCTGTAAATCAAATTTGAATGTTTTGGGGAATTCAGTCTTCTAAAGTAGTAGTAGTAGCAGTATGTGGCAACAGTGAGGATTGGCCTCAAGCTCTTTAGTGACTCACAGAAATCTTTTATAATATTAAAAAAAAAACATATAAAGGTAATCCCTCAGATGTTTTTCCTGCTCATATCACTTTCTTTTATTTCCTTTAGTGTTTAAAAAAGTTCAAAGGGTTCTTTTGGTCTTTGCCTTTCACAACCTATGAGTCTCTGCACAATTTTAACTTGGTGTTTTTGTAAAGTCCAAAATTCCCTTTAAACTTATATCTACAAGAGTGTTATTTTTTTCATTCAGTCTGTTCTGCTTTGTTTCGAGCTACAATTGTAAAAGAAGTCTTTTAAGTCCCTGTTAGAAATAAATTAAACCATCACTCAATAGCAAACATTCATTGCCCCTACTAGAAAATTTGATTTAGAGTGTAATTTGCAATTAAACTAATATTTAACTTGCTGTCAAAGCTAAATTTAAATAACAGTCTCATTAGAAATGCTGACAGGCCAGCACAGGTACAGTTTATAATCTAGATTTCTGGATGCTGCTGTGCTTATAGAGTAATGTCAAAACCTGAATACAGTGGCACAAATGGCAGAATTTAACCTGGGCAGAAAATAAAAATAGTAGGACACCAAGCTGGGTAGTGAGGTTAACGTGCCAGAGGGACAGGATGCCATCTAGAGGGACCTGGACAAGCTGAAGAAGTGGGCCGATGTGAACCTCATGAGATTCAACAAAGCCAATTTGCAGGGTCCTGCACCTGGGTCGGCACAATCCCTGTTATCCATACAGGTTAGGAGATGATGTGCTGGAAAACAGCCTGGAGGAAAAGGACTTGGGGGTACTCGTGGGTGAGAAGCCGTAGATGAACCACCCTTGTGCATCTGCAGCTCAGAAGGCCAACCACATCCTGGGCTGCATCAAAAGAAGTGTGGCCAGCAGATAGAGAGAGGTGATTCTGCCCCTCTACTCTGCTCTTTAAGACCCCACCTGGAGTACTGTGTCTGGCTTTGGAGCCCTCAGCACAAGAAGGACATAGAACTGTTGTAGCGTGTCCAGAAGAGGCCACAAAAATGATCAGTGGGCTGGAAGCACCTCTCCTAAGAAGACAGGCTGAGAGAGTTGTGGTTGTTCAGCCTGGAGAAGGCTCTGGGGGGACCTTACAGCAGCCTTCCAATACCTGAAAGCTGCCTGTAGGAAAGCTGGGGAAGAACTGTTCATGAAGGCATGTAGCAGTAGGACAAGGGACAATGGTTTTAAACTCAAAAAGGGGAGATTTAGGTTGGATATTAGGAAAAAAATTCTTCAGTATGAGGGTGGTAGATCACTGGAACAGGTTGGCCAAAGAGGTAGTGGAGGCCCAATCCATCCCCGGAGATATTCAAGGTCAGGCTTGATGGGGCTCTGAGCAACCTGATTTAGTTAGTGATGCCCCTACTTACTGCAGGGGGGTTCGACTAGGTGACCTTTAAAGATCCCTTCCAACATTACGCATTCTATGATTCTATGACACCTGTTCAGTGTAGGCTAGAAAATAATTAAGCACTCTGAAAACAGGTACCAATATTTTTTGCCAGTGTAACTCATTTGTTTTAGTTTTAGTTTATAGGGAAATGATAGGCCTCAACCTGCCCAACTTTAAGAAGCACAGTAAAGAGTGGGAGGCTTTTTGAGTGCAGCTAAAATGAAAGCACCTGAATTCTTGGTAAAATCAAAGTCAGCTTGTTTCTGCTTACAAACAATTTGTAAATACCTGAAGAGTGGGAGACAGGGGGAAATAGCCAGCCTCTTTTCAGTGGTCTGTGGGGACAGGAAAAGGGGCAATGGCCTCAAGTTGGAGCACAGGAAGTTCCGCACCAATATGCAGAAGTTTCTCATGGTGAGGGTGACAGAGCCCTGGCACAGGCTGCCATGGGGGGTTGTGGGGTCTCCTTGTCTGGAGATATTCAAGACCTGTCTGGATGCCTAGAGTCTGCTTTGGCGGGGAGTCTGCTTTGGCGGGGGGTTGGACTTGATGATCTCTGGAGGTTCCTTCCAACCCCTCCAAATCCGTGAATCTGTGAAGCTGTATTGTGTTAGGTGCCGTTTTACCCTAGTGACCCACACACCTGGAAGGGTGGTACTTGGTACTAGTAGTAGGTAGTATGCTATTCTTGCTGAAGTAACAAGAGTGTTGACAGTACTGAATGCTCCAGTTGTTTTTAAACATATTCTAGCTCTCTGCTTGTAAATGAATAAAGGCTGTCACCAGGAATACACCCTGTGGTGCAGTACTCCTTAACTACTAAAATAGTCCTCAAAAGGGGTATTCACAAATAACTTTGTGAGGCCCTAGTGCAGGATTATGTTTACGTTGAAAGCCAGAATGGATACCCAGTTTGATCTGAACTTATACCTATTAAAATGCATGAAAAAAAAATCAAGAAGCCTTCCTGATGCAGTTGAATAGTTCAGGATTTGATCCATCATGTCTTGGCAGTCAGTAAGAGTGAAACCTAATGTTGAGGTATAAGCACTTTCTTTGTTTAAAGAATTCATTAAAAAAGTAACCGAATACAAAATTTCTGAGAGAGAATATACAAATCTGTGAAAATGGGGATGGAAAACATGGTCTTTCTTATGGTAAAAGATTTTGTAATAAGTTTTTGTGGTGCAGAGTATTTTGTTTTGTTTGTTGGTTCCTAACCCCCTCCTCATCTAATAGTAATGAAATTCTGAGCTTCTTCTAAGTGCTAGGAACATACATCAAGTTGTATAGAACTGTGTTTTAAGTTCCTTTAAGCACAAAAACCATGTCTGGTAAAAATTCTGGGTGTGTAAAAATGAACAGTTTAATACTCTGGTTTTGCCATATGCTCTTTCTGATGACAGGATAAGGAGTAAAGCAAAAACTACTTCCAGCTGAAGTCTATAGTCGTGTCACAGTTAGAACTGATTATAAGAGAGTAGTTTTCCTGTGTAAGAAATCACATTATACAAGCAAGTTGATATTTTGATTTGATGGATGATTCAGTTTTCAGTTTTGGCTTCCCCAGCCACAGTCAGCTCTTCAGGTAACTGGGGCTCAGCTCACTATCACCTTACCCTTAATTAATGTGTCACTCCTGTATGTACTAACCCCCGTTGAGTAAACACAAAAAGTTCACAACAGATGGTTTTGTGCAGTTTTCTATTCAATTCATTCAGCCTGAAAAGCCATGTCAAAGTGAATTTCAAATAAAATGTGCTTTATGGAAGCTGAATTTTCACTGTATAGTCTGCTTACTACATGAGGAGGCTGCACATTTTTCAGATGCTCGTATTCATTAAAATCTTTTTCAAATGACCATATTAACTGAAGGAAATAGCCACTTTCAAATACAAAAGACAAATCAGCACCTTCCAGCACTTGTAGTATTATTATAGCTCCTGAGAGAGAAAAAAACCCCACTTCTTTACTCCTGTAGTAAAGGCTTATGTATTATCACCTAGGTGCATTCTCTGCTTTTTCTGCTTTTAGACCCCCTCTTCAGTAAACATATTTTGGTGCATGCAGTATTCTGTAAAACAACCAGCTGCTTGTCACCTGAGAAGGTATGTGTCTGTCATGTGTCAGGGTACCCTTGAAAATGGAGCTGCCCCCTGGGATGCCTGTGGAAACGGACACCATGGAGCTTAAGCACAGAAGCACATGCTGGTGACTGCACAGGGGTAGGACAGGCTGTGGATAGCACAGGAAGTTAAACAAGATGGCACAAATCATAGAATCATAGAATGGCATGGGTTGGAAGGGACCCCAAGGATCATAGAGCTCCAACCCCCCTGCCACATGCAGGGCCACCAACCTCAGGCCTGGATCTACACAAGGTTGCCCAGGGCCCCATCCAACCTGGCCTTGAACACTTCCAGGGATGGGGCATCCACTAGTTCTCTGGGCAGTCTGTTCCAGCACCTCACCATGCTTTCTGTAAAAAACTTCCCCCTAATATCTAATTTAAACCTTCCCTCCTTTAGCTTCAGTCCATTCCCCCTTGTCCTGCCATTATCTACCTTTTTACAAGTTGATTCCCCTCCTGCTTATAAGCTCCCTTCAGGTACTGGAAGGCTGCAATGAGGTCCCCCCACAGCCTTCTCTTCTCCAGGCTGAACAAGCTCAGCTCCCTCAGCCTCTCTTTGTAGGGCAGGTGCTCCAGCCCTCTAATCATCTTTGTGGCCCTCCTCTGAATCCTCTCCAACAGCTCCACATCTTTCTTGTATTGGGGGCCCCAGATCTGGACACAGGACTCCAGATGGGGCCTCACGAGGGCAGAGTAGAGAGGGACAATCACCTCCCTGTCCCTGCTGGCCACCCCTCTTCTAATGGAGCCCAGGATACCATTGGCCTTGCGAGCTGCAAGAGCACACTGCTGGCTCATGTTAAGTCTCTCGTCCACCACAATCCCCAAGTCCTTCTCAGCAGGCTTACTCTCAAGAAGCTCTTCTCCCAGTCTGTATCTATGTCTGGGATTCAAATGGGTTGGCTAATTCTGAGCTGACTCCTACGTGACTTCTGTGTGTTAAGCTCTGTGGTGCTTTGGGAGCCAGAAAAGTTTATTTGCTCACACGTGGCTTCTCGACCTCGTAGAACCCATGTATATGCCACATGGATCTCCGTGGACATGAACTTTGGATTCATGATTCAAATACCTAATGTGTTAATTAAAGCTCAGCTTGGGTATGTGCCACCTTGTTGGCTCTGTTTCAGTGTTTAGTGTACTGTAGCAGAACTAGACTTTGTAGAGGAGCCCTCAAGAAAGTTCACACCTTGTTCCTGGTTCTCAGCTACCTCTGTGAAGAGCATTCTTACCTTAGTGCTGTATGCTGAATGGGCACATATAAACCTGCCTATAGAAAACTGATACTAGTGAGTAGGACTCTTGTTCTCTTTGCAGTCTTAACAATTAAGCATATTCCTATCTGCAAAAAGAATACTGCTGCAAATGTCACCTATGTGTCTAGTTGTTCCTGATGTATTGCTGGGAAGCAAAGGAAGATTTGCATGTGTGTAACTTAGAGATAAAAATCTGAAACGGTGCTTAAATGGTTTTTGAAAGACTGTGGAAGACAGTGCTAATAAGGACATGTCATGTTGAAATGCAGTTTTCATTACATAGCTCATAGATTTTTAAATGCTTGTAACTTCCTCAAGTGCTTTTCAGGGGGCTGAAATTATTCCAGGCTCTGTTTCAACTTGAGGTCATTAATTTTTAAGCTTTTTATTTTATTTTTTATTTTTTTAAAGTACACCAAACCTCTTTATTTGAAATTATGGAAGAGAGATGCATTTATTTCAAATTACAGACAAGAGATGTTTGGTTTTTTTTAACTACAGCATTAAAAAGATAAAGCTTTTGTTTAAATGTTCCCTGTTTCATAGACTGTTTAGACCTTTGAACAGTAATCATCATATAAAGAAAACTGGTGCAATAATTCTGGGCTTTTCCTTGTAAAACACTGGTTTTTATGAGATACTAACTCCATAACCATTACATTGATTTGTATGTAAAGAAAAGATTGCTGAAATAGTTCTTATGCAAGACAGGCAAACCTAAAATACCAGGACAAAATGGAACTATGAGTTGTGATTCCATAAAATTTGACCCATTTCATTCACAAATTCTTTGTTGTAAGAGAAGTTACGCTCAAGTAGTTAACTTGTAATGGATGAAAATTGAATTTATTCATTGATACTCATTGATAAATGTTTTCTAGAAACACATGGCAGAATCGCAAAAGTGAAGATTATTAATAAAATTATATTAATTGAATATTTACAAAGCAGTTTCTTCTACATTGTTAAAGTTTGCTCTGTAAGATTGCTCCATCATAATTATATAGTATCCTACATAGTAGGTTTTGCGAACGAAGTAACATCACCTCAGCAGGTAGCCGCCTTCAAGAATTTATAACACAATCCATAGACTGCCTCATTTTAGGTTAAATCTAGAGGAGTTGGGCTTTTTGCCTTACTCAGGTATCCTTCATTTTATATGATATTACATGACATTTTTTGACTCGGAGAATGCTGTATGGATTGTACCTCTGCTTGTGCTGAAGTCAGAATAGAAAAAATACAACAAATGCACACAGGTTTTTTCCCCAAAGTATTTGTTTTCCAATGCCAGCATATGTGGCCTTTTCATTAAGAGATCATTAGCAGTGAAGTGAAAGCTAAATGAGGTATCTAAGTGTAATTTTAGGCAAGTACAAAATACGGTGGTGAATGGCATCATGTATAAGATAGGAGGGATTCTGTAGGGTAAAACCAGCATAAGCATAAGCAGCTTATTTTCTTTATATTGAGTAAACTGGGTCTTTCGGTCATTAATTCAGTTCCATTTTCTAGTAAAGATGTGTAGGTTTGGAATTTGGAGAAGGGGAACAGTACTGGTAATCAATCAAAAAGGTAATTGGACTGCTAGGTTTCTGAGTATACAAGTGTCATTGCATTTGGTTTGAAAGGGCAATAGATAGCAGTGACCAAATGTAAGTATGCTTTAACCATGTCTCTTGCCATTCTCTGAAGATGTACTGCAAGTACTTCTTTCAGGAGTCCATGAGCACAGGAGGCCGATAGGAGGATTGCAGCCACGGGTTATGGCAAGGCTCTCACCGTGATTTAATCAAGGATAATTCACAATTACAAAGGACTTCTCCTCACTTTTCTGCTCTGCTGTGGGAGTGGCTGGAATTTTTTATCCTCCCCACTTAGAGACACTGGTGAAGGAAATCCCAGTTTTGATTTCAGCCTTAACAACTTAGGCATCTGTGGGGAAAAAGTAATTTTTAAATTACTCTTAAACTTAAATTACTCTTAAACTTAAATTACTCTTAAACTCTTAAATTTAAGCTGATTAACTACCCTTCTACTCCCTAATCTGGCAACCCTTTCAACATATAGGCCATCGCTTTTAACTTCTCCCTCCCCCACAACATTTTAAAGTCATTTTAGAAGCTGGTAATACTCAAATATTTAATACTTTTTCCCTTTTGTGCATCTTTTCTGCTCTGTGTATAAGATAACAGTGCATTATTTGGACAGCAAAACGTAGTTTGTCATTTAGCTCAGCTTGTATGTTAAAATTTATGTTCTCCCATTTACTGTGTCTTTAGCTGTTCACTCACAGCGCAAATTTTAAGATTTACTCATCTCTCTGACAATTTCTTACACTTTAGTAAATCAAGAGAGAATTATGATTGTCATATGGCAACAAAATTAAAAAAAGGGAAAAGGAGACACTGGATTCTTAGTCCTATGGGAAAACAAGGAGTCCAGCCTAACCATGTATCCCAATATATCTCACTGGTTTGTAGCCCCAGTTCTTTGTTGAATGCTTATTCCACATAGTATCTGTAACGTGTTAGTGTCTGCTGTATGTGTCTAGTAATTAGAACATGATGAGGGCCTTTGCTGAAGCCTTCAAGCAAAACAACAGAAACCTCCAAACTCAATAAACGAACCAATAATCAAAGAAGAACCCCAAACGTACAATAGGAAATCTATCAGTTTCTAAATAGTCTCTCTTCCTCCCTCCTTCCCTCCCCTCACCATCCCTGTCCCAAATTTGCATCATCGGAATATTAATAAGGATGAAAATTTCAGAAGATTTATAAATTATTCTTAATTTTAATCTTGATTCTAAAGGCAGACACACAAAGGGTTCTCAGGTGAGAAAGCTTTCTCTAGAGATCTAGAAACTGCAAAGGCTTATCCATCTCTCTGTTTGTATATCTCCTTTCCCAGTGCTGGGGATACCTGCCCTACGTAGCAGTCCTGCCTGTTTTCTAGACTTCATCCTAATCCCCACCCTGTGTGCCCTTCAGGAGGCTTCTCATGCTCTGCTGCTTACATCCACAATGGAGCACAGGGCTATCAGATCGAAGTCCCTTGAAGCAGAAACAAAAAGGCCTCAAACAGACAGCGCCTCCTTCCTCCCCCCTCTGATGAGCACAAAGCCAAGAACTGTACCCACCCTTTGCCTTTCCAATCAATTTGCAATCCACCATCCAGCTACCTTTCTGGACAGCAGACAGCTCTTGGGCTGCTTGGATGAAACCTGTCATGTCCCACATGGGGGTCAAGATGTCTCTCATATAATCATTGACTCAACCCCTCTTCAAAGCCACTATTTCCTCTGCTTTCCAAACCCTGCATCTGGGCGCTGAGGCCTGGGAGGCCTTGGTAGCTTACCTTCAGTCTGAGGCAGAGAATGCATCAGGTACCTCGATGTGTATCTTTATCTGCTGTTATTAAATCATCCACCCTGTTCAACTATGGTCCTACATTTTCCTTGTTCGACTTGTCACTAGTGATGTACTGGTAGAAAGGGGTTTTTTGTTGTATTGGTCAGTTTCCATTGCAAGTCTTCTCTCTAGTTCAGCTTCAGCTTTGCCAAATACCATCCCTGCATGCCCAGGCAATGTTTTCAAGCTACTCCTTTGTAGCTTGTCTCTGCTTCCATCTCCTGACAGAGGAGGGAGTTTTATTCCACAAAGATTTAGCTTTAGCTATGTGAATGCTCGCTGCATGCCCGTGAAAACTGGGAAGCTGCATATAAACTAGAAGCAGTTGCAGCTTGTGCTTTCACATGTACAGAGGGGACTTCTAGATGGGCTTATCTCCCATCAGTTTCCACATAACAGTTACGAGGGGACAAACCAGTACGAAATGCTTCTACAGGAAAGATGGGCTACGCACAGTATGAAATGTTTCTCTGTTACCATTTACCTTCAGCATCACTGGAGTGGCTGTAATTTAGCCCAGTTAATTTACAGATGCAATACAACAAAGCTGCTTTTCACTAGTGCTTTTAGCATTCCAGTTAGTAATAAAATTATACAGAATCGTGGTTCTATTCTTTTTGGAACATACTACTGGTAATTATTTTGGACTGATCATGGCTTACTTTGGATTCTGTTTTCAAAAGTCATATATATATATATATATGGTTTTTGGGGTTTTTTGTATATCAATACAAATAGGACAGGGAAGTTGATATCTTGAGGGAAAATTAATTTTTAAAATACAATTTCTTCACTTAAAAATCTCATTACTAAAGTGCGTTAGGTATTGAAATAGGTTTGGAAATTTTACATACAATAAAGATATTTCAGAAGGAGAGCTACTTGAAAACCTACATAGAAAATGTTGACGGTCTAATTTATTTTTTTTTTCCACTTCTAACTAGCTCACAAGTATTTATATATTGTGTGATCACAGAATCTTAAATACAGACTTTGCTGTAAAGGAAAAACACTGAAAAATACCACTTATGTTTATCTGTGGTTGTTTTGTATAGTGCCTTTTCCTATCTAGTGTGTCTCTACCTAACATTGTAGTAGTAAAAAATCTATCTTGAGGAATCACCAGTTATTCTGTTCCAAATATTTATTATAAATAATCTAAATGATGTTGAATAACTATCTTATGGTATTCAGTATGATTATAATTATAATCCACATGATGATCAAATGTTTTCTTTTAATAGTGTCTTGTCAGCACCCAGTGACAACACAACCAGTATGTTGTTTATTTGTTATGAAATACAGATGACATTAACTGATATTGAATACTCCAGAATTCATCATTTTAGGGGAGGTGTATAGTGATTCAGAAGAGTTATTCAGTGAATCAAATCAAGCCCATTACATAATAATGTGGCAAGATAATGTGGCATGTTTAGATACAGGAAGTTTCAGTTATTTCTGTCTTTTCTAAAATTAGGTCAGCCATATTGTGGTATGAAAATGTACACTTAGGGCACCCATGTAGCCTTAACAGCCCTATCACCCACACCCACAGGACCTGAACTGCTTTATCACAGCTGCTTTCCAAACTCACTCTTCCATTTCACTGAAATCTTCAAGGCAGAATATATTTGAACACAGGAATACTTCTATTTTTGTGTAGCAAAGCTTATGTCAGACTTAGAAGTTCATTGTTACATAACTGAAAAGAGTTTTGAAAGTTACCATCATCCATGGATCTTAAAAGATCTTCTAGATATTCTGTTTTACTCTTTTAAAAGACAGATTTTGAAACCTGACTATGGTTTTTGAATCTACAGATAGCAGAGGTAGGTATTTGAGAATGCAGTTGCTGGTAATTGAATATCAAAGTACCAGTTCTGTGTGCTAAATCAAGCTTAGCTCACAGAAAGTTAGTTAAAAATTTAGCTTTAAACATTAAAGGCACATTTATGCTGACATCAGCCTATATGTTGACTAGAAGCTCTAGCTGTGATGCTATGTTCTTACCAGGCAGCAGAGTGATGGAGTGCCACCTTCCAGGACTGTTTGGGACACATAAGCAGAATACTGCAGAAATAGAATAGACATTTTAAAATGAAGGGCAAAGAGCTTGTCTGGGTGTGCCTCTCAAATGCCACACAGGTGTTAATTCAAATAAAAGGAGGACCTGAAGAGCAGCAGCATGGTACCTAATGGTTCCAAAGTCTTGAGTGTCACTGCTGATACCCCATAGCTGCAACATAGCTGAGCAGCCAAGTGGATGTCACCATCTGCTTTTATAAATAAGGACTGGTGACCTCATTCATAGATCAGTATAGGTGAGTTGATACAAACACATGGTATGTGTTTTTTATGGTGATGACTTGGGGGAGTGGGCTTCACAGCCAGGAAACATGTAGGTGTATCCTTGGTATAGATATGCCCATAGGATTTACTAGCATCAATATGAGAAGTGCAGTGCGTATGCTAATATTCTTGAAGTGGAAGTGTCAGCTATATGTCAGCCACAGAATACCTTAAACTCTGTTGATAATTGATTCCTCTGAACCCCATCATACTGTGGAGAAATGAGACCACTTCAGTTCTGTGCTATCAAGCTCTGTGCTGTTAAAAAGCCTAAGGAACCTATTCCTTTCATTATCCTCATGGATTTTAAAGTTTATCCATGTCAATTGGTAATCTTTAGATGGTGAGAATGCAGAGTTCAGGTCTGGCCTCACAACATTTCCATTTAAATTTCAGTGGTACCCGAGAACAGAATTATATTTGCCAAATTTTTTTGTGGAACAACCTCACCAACCTTCCACTTTCCCTAGTGCAGGAACACCCTAGGATTATCTATACAAAATTCTTGGGTATAAATATTTACTTTAAGATCTTTACTTTGGCATAAACTGTACATTTGTGCAAACATGTTGGTAGTCAGTTCTCTACCTTTCCTAACACAGGGAAGACAAAAAAGTGCTGTCTTGCCTAAGGTTTAATATCATTTTTGCTGCAGAAAAGCCTGGCTTAATGTTCAGAATGGGAAATTAAACACCTATATTACTTGTTGAAGTACTGCCCTGGTTCTGGCCAGGCCAGAGTTAACCTCCCCAGGCAGCCAGCCCAGGTGAACTGAGTCAGCCCAAGCTGTTTCCACACCACCCAACATCCTCCCCCATAAAAGGGGCTGGTTGGGAAGTGGAACTCCTGGGTGCCTCTAGGACAGTCCAAGTGTGCCTGGGGTGTTGGGTCAGTTCTTGTGTTGGTGCAGCACTCTGTTACTGTCTGGTCAGTAGGGTACTCTGTGTTTTCACCATGTGTGAGTGTAATTTGCCACAGGCTGTTATTGTTCCCCTTTCACGGTGCTTTTGTCAGCAAGCTGTCCTTATCCCAACCCAGGGAGGCTCTGTCTCTTTCTCCTCTGGGAGTGAGTGAGTGACGTGTGGTGCCCAGCAACTGCCTGGGGCTGAACCACCACAAGTACACAACTACTTTTGAAAGCATTATGCAAAAATACTTTGCATGACAGGGTATGCCAGTACATAAAATACAATGTTGGGTTGTAAATTTGGCATTTCACTCTTAAAATACCCACATCCCTATTTTAGATTTGGCTTTACTGCTGAAACTCACTGTTTAGCCTACATATAGGCTAGACTTGGAAGAGGATTTATTTGATTTCATTTTGTAAGTTTTCTTCATATACTTTGTCAATGAGGCAACACAACTGTTATCCATAATGGTTCAGAAACAGCTTGGATATTCAGAATAATGCAACTACATGAATAAAATCAAAATGAAATATCCATGTAACTGAGAACATACTTTTTTCAAAAGCTAAATGAAAACATGGAACTTTCAAACTTGGTTTCTAAAGTCCTGACCCTCTGCCCAGGCACTGAAATATCTTCAGCAAGAAAATGATTTGGTTTTGGTTAGTGAACTCTACAATGGTATTGATACCAGAGGACACTGTGAGAGCTCTGTGTTTTAAAATCAGCATGTGTACTTGGTGAATGAGGAAGGATCCACGAGCATAAATGAAGACATCAAGCTCTGAAAATTCTGAATGAAGATAACATTGATTCTCTTCATAGGTTGTGGTGGTCGTGTAGCTACAGTCATCTTTTGATAAAGCACACTTGTCAACTCCCACGCTGACCTCTACTCCGTTCAGGTTCACAAGCCAAATTAACAACTCTTGTAGGATATTTTCTACTTCCTCTTATAGTATTTGATTCCCTGCCCTGCTGTTGAGTCTTTTGAGAAAGGAAAAGAACTATTACTGAAAGAGGATACAAAGATATCTATTGAATTTCTAGCTTACATATTGAAGGATGTAAAAACTTACCAGAATATTTGATTCAGAAAAAAGTAACTTGTTATCTTGATAGTCATTACATACATATTTCAGTTATTAAAGTATCTCCTTAGCAATACATTGCTAATTAGACCAGGATTAAACTACATAAAACCGGCAGACATCTTTGAAAGTATTCATGGGTTAGTTGCATTTGGTTTTAAAAAGATATAACATAAACTGTTCTATAGAACATTTCTTGATCCAGTCATTTAAATCTGGCCTGGAATACTCTCTTTACCCCTCTGTAAAACATGTATGTTGTTCGTGGAGTGCGCTAAGTAAATGCTTCTGCTTCCTTATTGTGGATGATAGCTTGATCTTGGATCTTAGCAACTATGTTTTGATGGTCTGTGGGAAGGGAGGATATAAAATGTGTGTGTCACAGAGTGGCATTGAGCAATTGTTTGAAGTAAAATGGGATTAGAGAGTAAATCCTACCTCTGTAGCACTGACTGACAGGCTTCATAGTGTGTGGAAACAAGATAAGGGATAATGAAGAGAAAGAGGTTTTCTCCTGTATTGTGCTTTTTCTCAATGGTCAAGATCTTTTTTTCCTTAATATGGTTTAATTTAAAGATTACTTAACTCCCTTTACCAAAGAGGCCAAAAAAGGGACATCCATATGCTCAGCTGGAAAATTTATGTGACCTAAAACATAAAAGGCTGCGAGATACGTACTTAAGTATGCTGAGAGGTAGAATGCCTTGTCCTTTTTTAGCACATCATAATTTTCCTTTGTATAATGAGATTCAAAATGGAGGTTATGTGAGGTAAACAGTGGATATAATGTGTGTAGATATCATAGCGTGTCCAGTGGTAATGCTATTAGATATTTTTGTAGGGGATATTTTTGAAAGAGTTGTCTTACCTATTTTTGTGTTAAAGATTTAAAATAGTTTAATATTGTCTGGTTTCTGGGAGTTTTTATGTGCATGGGGGCTGTAACAAAACTAAACAAATACAGGGTTATTTAAGGTTTTCTATATATAAAGGATGCATGTTGAACTGACTCTAGAAATGAAATCCTACATCTTTATTGCCGCCTTTTTATTTTGGTTAATCTTTGGTTAATCGTGTAATCTTGTTGCTTTGTTAATGGATTTGTTTAGAAGCTACACTGGATACTCACTTAATACTCTTTAGATTTCATTTTATCAATTAACATTCTTAATGCTGTGCTTAAGACCACACTAGAGTTGATATTATATCATGTTCTGGCCTCAGATTATCTAGCTATATAATGTTTACTGTAGCTGAACATTGTGGTTTATACTGCTGCCTAGCAGAATAATGATTGTTAAAGTATTTATACATCTCAGGTTGATCAGAAATTGTTTTGATCAGTTCTGCCACGTAAAATTCATATCCTTACTGTTCTTCTAAAGATTCAGATTTTCTGTCAGTAAGTTATAATAGGAGTAGTTGGGAAGCTTGACTGAAAAAGTCATTTCTGTTGCTTTATCACTTCCATTAGAGATGGTTTCTCAATGGTGTGTGTTTCAAAAAACCCTCAACTCTCAACCTTGGGAATTTGCACAGGACAGTGTCTTTCTGAATTCTTCTGGTTTTATCTGTTGTGGTTCGTTTTTTGTTGGTGGTTTTTGCCTGTAATTATGTATATGGTTGTGGTGGTTTAGCCCTGGCTGGAGGCCAGATGCCCACCAAAGCCAGTCTATTACTCCCCTTCCCAGGTGGACGGGGAGAAAATATATATTAAGAGGCTTAGGAGTCAAGATAAGGACAAGGAGAGATCATTTTATCAGCGACGATATGGGCAAAACACTCAACACAGTGCAGGAAAGAACTATTATAATTTATTACACTACACTAGAAAGAACAGTGAAGAACCGGAGTCGGGAGCACAACCAAATCTTAAAACAAATGCAACCAGATCTTAAAACATGTTCCCCCCAACACTCCCTTCTTAGCAGACTTTAGTCAGAATCTTGCTCCCTTCTTCCCCCCCATTTGCAGTACAGGGGGGGCAGGGACTGGGGAAAATGGGGTTCTCAGTAGCACATTCCCCCCACCCCTCCATTCTAAGCAGAATTCCCTTTAGCCATGATTTTACTCCCTTCTTCCCCCCCCGCTCGCAGTACAGGGGTGGGGCAGGGAGTAGGAAATAATAATGGGGTTCTCAGTTACTTCTTCATGAGCTGTTTTCCTTTCCCAGATCTTAAAACACCTCTACCTCCCCACCCCGCTCCCTTTTTAGCAGACTTCAATCTAGTCATGATTTCACTCCCTTCCTCCCCCCGATCACAGCACAGGGGGGCAGGGACTGGGAGACGGGGCTTTGGTCAGTCTCCACCTGCTCCATCCAGCGTGAGGCCCCTCCACGGGCTG